>CM056052.1:511828998-512077120 GCA_029574335.1 Rana kukunoris
AAATAGCGGCTGAAATCGGGACTGCCGGGCGGGAGTGAAATCGTGCGAGTTCAGCTGAACTCGCACTGCTTCACTCCCGCAGCCCAGTGTGAACCAGGGCTTATAGAAAGAAAAAAGTCCCAGAAACCATCTGATGATTCATTAATCAGTCTCCTGGTGGGGCCTGGCTAATGCCGGTAATCGTGCACACCTGTTGAAAGAATGCAACAAGGAAAAAACACAGTCCATCATAACTAGATGGGAACATAATATATACATCGGCCGATTAAAATTGGTTACACCAGTCTAATAGCAGCAAACCTAGTTTCAACCCCTAGGAAAAAAGGGATTTTTAAATACAGCTTACCTGTAAAATCCTTTTCTTGGAGTACATCACGGGACACAGAGCGGCATATTCATTACTATATGGGTTATATGGAGTACCTTCAGGTGTGGACACTGGCAATCTCAAACAGGAAGTCCCCTCCCTATATAACCCCCTCCCCTAGAGGGAGTCCCTCAGTTTTGTAGCAAGCAGTATGCCTCCCCAAAATGTTCCCAAAAAGAGGGGTGGGAGCTCTGTGTCCCGTGATGTACTCCAAGAAAAGGATTTTACAGGTAAGCTGTATTTAAAAATCCCTTTTTCTTTCTCGTACATCACGGGACACAGAGCGGCATATTCATTACTATATGGGATGTCCGAAAGCAATGCTTTAATGAGGGGAGGGAGACATCTTCCAAAGAAGGATTTAAAGCGGAGCTCCAGCCGCGAAAAATTTTCTTTTTAAAGTCAGCAGCTACTAACAGTGTAGCTGCTGACTTTAAATAAGGACACTTACCTGTCCTAGGCACCCGCGCTGATGGCCCCCCCGATGCCGGTCCCGCGATCGCTCCGAGTCCCGCGCCGCCATTCACACTATGGGAAACAGGCAGTGAAGCCGTACGGCTTCACTGCCCGTTTCCTACTGTGCCTGCGCGAGTCTCACGCTGGCTTGTGAATGGGCGCGCTGCTCTCTGAGAACACACACAGTTCCCAGAAAGCAGCGCGCCCATTCACAAGGAGAAGGAGAAGAAGAAATCAAACCGCGGAGTGGAAGAGGCAGATTACGGACTTCCGCATAGCAACAGCTATCTCGGGTGAGTATTTTTTTTTTTCAGGTTTTTTTATTTTTATTTTTTTAAACAAAATGGCAAAATGTTGTTTATATGGGTGGAGCTCCGCTTTAATTTAGAGGTATACTCAAATACTAGTAAATCCAATCTTAAACGAGAAATGTAAATCTCAAATCAAATCAAGGGAGCCCCCTCAGATCCTGAGGAGCTTGAATCGCGGCCTGTAGTACTGACTGCCCAAAGGCTGTATCCGCATTCCTTCTTACGTCCATTTGATAAAATTTTGTAAACATGTGGACTGACGACCACGTTGCTGCCTTGCATATTCGAGCCATAGAGATCTGATGATGTGCTGCCCAGGAGGTGCCCATGGCCCTGGTAGAATGGGCCTTTGCCGACAAAGGAGGAGGCAACCTCTTCAAACCGCAGGCCTGAACGAATAATTGTTTAATCCATCTTGCGATGGTGGATCAAGCAGCTGCCTGACCCATCTTGGGCCCTTTCCGGTAAAACGAACACCACATCTGTTTTCCGAACCTTCTCTGTAGCTTTAAGATAGGCCTTTATGGCCCTGACAATATCCAACGTATGCAGCAACCCCTCCTTTCTAGAGGTGGGTTTTGGAAGAAGGATGGAAGTACCACATCCTGGTTCAGGTGGAAACTGGATATAACCTTTGGTAGAAAGGAAGAATGAGGACGGAACCCCGCCCTATCCTTATGTAAAATGAGATATGGTTCCTTACAAGATAAGGCTGCCAATTCCGATACTCTCCTGGCCGAAACTATGGTGATCAGAAATACCGACTTTCTAGTCAGTAAAACCAAGGTACCTCAGCCAACGGCTCAAGGGGTTGTTTCTGTAGAGTTGACAGAACAAGATTTAAGTCCCATGGACAAAGTGGTGATTTGACCGGAGGATTAACACGTAAGACTCCCTGTACGAAGATCTTAACCAGCGAGTGGGCGGCCAGCGGCCTCTGAAATCACACTGATAAGGCTGAAATCTGTCCCTAGATCGTGCTTAATGCCAGGCCTTTATCCACTCCTAGCTGGAGGAAACGTAATACTCTATCAATGGTATACTTGCGGGAAACCCATCTCTTAGCCTCACACCAGCCTACGTAGGCCCTCCAAACCCTGTAACAAAATTACCCTGGAGGCCGGCTTTCTAGCCTCAATGAGGGTAGGGATTACCTGCCTAGACAGACCTCTACCCCTGAGAATCAGGGATTCAGCCGCCAGGCCGTCAAATTTAGACGCCGTAATGCAGGGTGGAGGATCGGGCCTTGTGAGAGTAGGTCTGGCCCTAGAGGAAGAGTCCAAGGGCCTCCCGCTGCCAATTTCAGGACTAGTGAGTACCATGCCCTCCGGTACCAAGCTGGGGCTACCAGGATAACCAGCCTGTGGTATGATCCTGCGCCGCAGGCGGGGTAGTAACTGCAGTGGGGGAAATGCATATAGAAGTTATGATTGATGCCAAGGGCAAACCAACACATCGGTTCCGCAGGCCATAGGGTCCCTCGTTCGAGACATGAACCTGTCTAGCTTCTTGTTGAATCCTGATGCCATGACCTCCACGTCTGGCACTCCCCACTTCTGGCAGATTGTCTGAAAAAACTTGTGGATGCAGAGACCACTCCCCAGGCGACAGGGTTTGGCGACTTAGGAAGTACGCCTGCAGGTTGTCCACCTCGGGAATGAATGTCGCCGATATGCAGGGTACATAAACCTCTGCCCACCGAAAAACCAAGCTCCTCTCACTCCGAGTGGCTTGACTCTTGGTTCCCCCTTGGTGGTTCACCTATATGCCACCGCTGTGGCCTTGTCTGAATGACTTCTCACCGAGGACCCCTGTAATCTGGATGTCTATGCCAGGAGGGCTAGCTGAGCCGCTCAGAACTCCCAGACCTTGATGGGCAGCTGCCTCTCCGCCTCTGCCCAAGTTCCTTGGCGAGTGAACTTGTTCAAGACCGCTCTCCAGCCTTCCAGACCACTGGGCAGAACCAAGCTGCTAGAATTGCTGCCTGTAGGACACGAGCGTGGAAGCGTGTGGTATTGCCTCGAACATGGCCATCGCATACGTAGGCGAATAGTTGGCTCTTTTTTGCTTAGAACCAACTGAATCAATCTCTTGATAGCCTCGACCTTTACCAGGGGCAGGAACATCCATCTTCTGTTCTGTGTCTAATCTCGTGCCGAGATATTCCAACTGCTTTGTAGGTTGAAATGCTGATCTTTCCCCGGTTTAGGACTCAGCCGAACCTCTCGAGGTACTGAACCATGAGGGCTACTACGCATTCCACCAAGGAAGCGAGTGATCTTATGATTAAGAGGTCGTCCAGGTATGCTAGGACCGAGATCCCTTGGACTGACTAGAATAGGAGCTAGGACCTTCGTGAATACCCGGGGGCCGTAGCCAGCCCGAAGGGGGGCGCCACAAATTGGAAGTGACGCTGTATCACTGCGAAGCGTAAAAACAAAAATATTTGATGTGGCTGAAAGACCTGGTACATGAAGGTAACCCTCCTTTATGTCTATAGAAGCCCGATCCTTCTGGAGTGTGGCGGCTGCTGGCCAAACGGATTCTATCCGGAAAAGAGCGAACCCTTAGGTAAGCATTTAAACCTTTTAGGTCCAAAATTGGTCTGACATTGCCGATGAGCCTTGGTATGACAAACAGATTGGAATAGAAACCTAGCCCCTGTTCTTGGGCTGGTACCTCTACCATTATGCCCTGGTAAAGCAGGTGATCCAATGCTGCCCGCATTGAGGCCTTCCTTGTGGAGGAAATTTTAGAAATTCTAATCTGTAGCCTGCGGCCACAGATGATCGGACCCCCTCTGTCGGGGACCGATCCCCAGAAGCCTGTCCTTGCGATCCATTGTTAAAAGTTTGATCGCGCAGGAGGACCGTACTGCCTGAAATTTGAGGGCCCTGGAACCGGGGGTCGCTGCCCTTTTGAACGCAGGACCCCGGAACTTCCTTTGACTGGTAAAAGGGTACTTTTGCCACTTGAAACAGTCTGAATGTATTTATCCAGATCTTTCCATGGAAGGGCAAACCTGCCAGCAGTCTTTTACATGGGGCTCGGCCGCCCAGTTCTTCAACCAAAAGAGCCTTCTCATATGCACTAAAAATAGTGACAACGAGACGCCTGCTGGATGGAGTCTTCATATAGCCTCTACCGCAAAGCACAGAGCTCTGGGAATATCCAATAACTCCTCTGCCTATCGGGCAGGGATGTCTAAGCATCTGTTTTGTCTGGTTCCTTAATGCCTGAAAAAAACTCCAATTGTAGCCACTGCTGGCTGTAGCCAGGGATGCTGGAAAAAGTGTCTCTAAACGTTTATCGACCGGGACCTTAAACATTTGTATGTTTCCCCTTAGGCCAGTTAATGATTTATTCACCCATGAGATGGCTGCGTCCACCGTTGGGAGCGCCCCCTTTCTTTAGAAAAATGTATTTTCCATAGGGTAAATAACAGAAAACCTTCCAGGTGGTCTCCCATCCAGGCACTAACCAGGCCCTACCCTGCTTAGCCTCCGAGATCAGACGAGATCGGGCGCTTTCCGGGAGATGCGGCCTCAAGGACCTCACGGGTAGTTGAAAAGCAGTGCCCGAACCGGGACCTGAACCCTGGACCCTCAGATCAAAAGTCCGATGCTCTACCAACTGAGCCATCCGGGCCCCTTTTAAAGAGCACTTGGTCAGGGGAAACGAGTGCCTGCAAGCACAAATATTTCCTGGCAGACGTGCATAAAGACTACCCTCTCGTCAGCTTTAGGCGGCAGAAAAAATTCTGTCCGGTCGTCCCAATCCTGGAAAAACCAATTCCTCTAACAGAGGATGGGCCAGAAAAGCTGCGTTGCTTAAAGGCGCTTTTAAAAGAACCCAAAGAGGATACCGCAGGAACCTGAGGCTCTGAAAATGGCAAATTGAATGCCAAGCGGACCATGTCTGTCAAAGACTGGACCCACAGACTCCCCGCCTGGGAGGCTGAAAACGATTCTACAGTGGTAGATCCTCTAGGTTCTGTCCCCTTTTGGCGATGGGGATCTAGTCCGCTTCTTGCCAGAAAAAGAGCCAGCGATCATAGCTGTTAACCTCTTTTCTCTAGCCCCCCTAGGGTGACGGCTAGCATCTCCTCTGTGATAACACAGGGTTGGGCCGACCTGGGCCAGCCTCAGCACCAGACCCCCTTAATGGCTTATCCAGGGTGACCCCTATAGGAATAACCTGTGGGGAAAGTATTGGCATATTATCAGAACCAGAGGAGGAACCCCTTTGTCTTTGCCTTTTCTCTTTATTTTTTTTTTTTTTTTTTTTGATCCTGAACCCTTGGAAGCC
The DNA here is from genome assembly GCA_029574335.1 of Rana kukunoris. Lineage (NCBI taxonomy): Eukaryota > Metazoa > Chordata > Amphibia > Anura > Ranidae > Rana > Rana kukunoris. The sequence goes on from CM056052.1 coordinate 511,834,441, forward strand.
ATAATACAAAACCGAAGGACTCCACTTACAACAACAGACTGTTATAGCCAGGAGTACAAAAAAATAAGGTTTAGGGGACAATAGGATCACTAATGCCCCTAAAACCGGTGGGGCTCAGTATGTTTTCTTTTATATATTATTCACCACATACAGCCCCACCCCCAACATGTTTGCCAGCATTCAACCTGTTGCCAAGGGGATTTTGGCTTAACAAAAAGTATTGGAGCTGACTCCAGTATGTAGTACCCCTTCTCGCCACCGGGAGTCACTGTGCTGCCAGCTCTACGTCCTCTCTCTTTCCAGCTCAGCTCTGAACTGAGCTAAGAACGCGCCTGCTGTGTATAACAGCAATTAAAGGCACGCCCATTCTACACTGCAGTCACACTCCCCCCCCCCCCCCCCCCTCCAGAACGGCGCGAAAATTTTCTATATGCATGCGCGCGTGCACGCGCGCGACTGTCGGGGGAGGAGAGCCCAGGAGGAGACGCACTCTGGAGCCCTGGAATGCAGGTTGGAGGACGCATCAGGCGGCAGATTTGAATCCCGGCAAGGTAAGGCTAACACAGGCCCCTAAGGAGTCCCTTTAGCCTAGAGACAGATCTTTTTTTTTTTTTTTTTTTTTTTTTTTTAAAAGATCTTCAACCAGCGAGCAGCAGGTAGCTAGCAAACATACCTAGATAGGTAGGGGGATCAAGTTATGGGGGGAAACATTTCAGGGCATCCTGTCTATCAGACATAGTGACCATGGTGCCAATGCAGAGCATACTCAGGCTACCCCCCTTAAGATCTCCCCTGGAGAGCCTGCTGTCGAACCAAGTCCCGCAGGCTCCCCTCTTACCTGCTCCATGCCGCAGGACGTTTTGCAAAACGGTCCAATCTTCTCCCATCTCCGTGGGTAGCGTAGTAGACCTTCAGGCCCTGGGGTCCTATGAAGGTACCCACTGTCCTGGACCTATATAGCACCCCGGAAAACAGGAACTTATGGTCTTTACAAACTCCAAGTCCTGGGCCCAGGGTCCAGCCCTCCAAAGAGGGGCATTATAGGCAAAACCCCACGGTTTGGGCCCCGGGTACTGTCCACTTTGGCACTGAGGCTCCTTGGACAGATCCGGTTAGCCCGCCCTTAATCCCAAGGATGTGGAGCAAAGCTATTCCGTGACCAACACCTAAGACACTGGCGAAAAAACTGAGGGACTCCCTCTAGGGGAGGGGGTTATATAGGGAGGGACTTCCTGTTTGTTTGAGATTGCCAGTGTCCACACCTGAAGGTACTCCATATAACCCATATAGTAATGAATATGCCGCTCTGTGTCCCGTGATGTACGAGAAAGAAATATATACAGTGGATGTGTGTTGAGAACATATGTGTTACAATGTAAAGAAACCTTATTTTTATCCCAATGGAAGTATGACATTACATATTCTACAACACTGATAAACAAGTGTAGATGTGTGTGGGATGAGAAGATATAAAAATAAAAACCCAGCCAAAGCGTGTGAATCATGTTACGCCGGACGTGTAAATAATTATTAAAATGTATAACCCATAGAAAATTGTGTTTCAGCGTGTGGTGTGCTGCAAGAGGGAAAGAGGGGGGAAAAGGAGAGGATTGGTAGTTGCTGGTTGAACCGATGTAAATGTGTAGCGTTTCACATCATATGAGATGGAAACAATATTGAAAGATCAAGTGACCAAAGTATATACGTTAGGTGTCCTCAAAACAGCAGAAAAGCACAAAAGCACAAAATAGGGTAAATTTTACCTAATTAATGAATCATCAGATGGTTTCTGGGACTTTTTTCTTTCTATAAATGAGATTTCTTTTATCATTATGTTTAGCTATGACTAAGCATCGGTTGTCGATGTGAAACGCGTCAACTTTTGTTACCCCACTGTTTGCTGTTTTAGTTTTTTGACTGGAATAAACAGGCACTATTTTTAAGTCTTTTCATCCATTGGAGTGCGGCTGTCCATTTTTCTTTCCTTATATTGCACCACGCATTGCCTGCACCCATTTGGGTTTTTGAACTTTACTCACCACTGAAGAGTGTCGTCTGGAGCGGCGGTTTTCCCTTTAATTGTTGCCACTGTGTCCATTGTCGCGGCTGAGCAATAGGGGGCGGCGCTCCGATGCCCTCTATAGACGCACCGCACCGCCACTGTCTATCTTTATCTATCTTTCTTTATCTATCTTCTTTCTTTTTATCTTTATCTATCTTCCTTCCTTTCTATCTATCTATCTATCTATCTTTCTTCATCTTCTTTCCCTTCTTTCTTTATATCTTTGTTTCTCTATCTATCCATCTATCTTACTTCCCTCCTTTCTTTCTGTCTTTATCCATCTTTCTTTATCTATCTTCCTTCCCTCCCTTCTTTCTCTATCTTTCTTATTATTTATATCTATCTATATCTATCTTTCTCTATCTATCTATCTATCCATCTATCTTCCTTCCCTTCTTTCTATCTGTATCTATATTTTTTCTTTATCTGTCCATCTTCCTTTCTTTCTATCTTTATCTTTCTATCTAAATCTATCTGTCTTTGTATCTATCTATCTATCTATCTATCTATCTTTCTCTCTTTGTCTATCTATATTTCTTTATATCACCCCACATCCCACCTATTTTTTGTCCCAGTCCGGGCCTGTTATCAACTGATGGTTGTTAGGATGCCGGCAGATAGAAGGTTGTAATGTTTAGCAATGAAAACCTGTGGCTTTGTGTAACTAAAAAGGCAGGCGTCACCCATATGCTGGCTTGTACACAATTTTTGGGTAATTTTTGGCATTTTGCCAAGGCACCTCTGATGAAAACTCAAGGTACCCCAGGGTGCCTGGGCACCCTGGTTGAAAAAGGCTGCTGTGGGTGACAGTCCTGCTGTACGGCAGAACTGCCCAACAAGGTTTGGATGGGTTAGTCTACACCCGCCATACCTACCCTTTCTCACAACATCGGGAAGTCCATCAGGTTCAAATTCTTCCTCTGCCAAGGTAATGGGTGCCTTCTTCACCTTCTTGGTGACACACTGGGGAGTTGTAGGTGCGCTCCCTGCGTTATCAGAGTCTCTCCGCCGCTTATTAGTTGGTTTCCCAGACCCTTGTGTGGATCTCCTGCTCTTCTGGGTTCTCCTCTCAGCCCCAGGTAATGGTTTGTCCGAGACCGACAGTGGACGGCCCTCAGGTAATGGATTGTCCGAGACCGACAGTGGACGGCCCTCAGGTAATGGTTTGTCCGAGACCGACAGTGGACGGCCCTCAGGTAATGGCTTGTCCGAGACCGACAGTGGACGGCCCTCAGGTAATGGCTTGTCCGAGACCGACAGTGGACGGCCCTCAGGTAATGGCTTGTCCGAGACCGACAGTGGACGGCCCTCAGGTAATGGCTTGTCCGAGACCGACAGTGGACGGCCCTCAGGTAATGGCTTGTCCGAGACCAAGAGTGGACGGCCCTCAGGTAATGGCTTGTCCGAGACCGACAGTGGACGGCCCTCAGGTAATGGCTTGTCCAAGACAGCCAGTGGACGGCCCTCAGGTAATGGTTTGTCCGAGACAGACAGTGGACGGCCCTCAGGTAATGGCTGTTCTGATACGGAGGATGGACCGCATTTCTCTTCCTTAACTTCGAATCCTTTCAGCTTCGAGTTCAAGAAGTCCACTTGTTTCTTCAGCATGTCACTGCTCTCCTCCAGTTTGTGTGTCTTAATCATTAGATTGCAATATTTCTCAATGCTGTCATCTGCCTCCTGTGTCTTCTCCTCCAAGCACTGCTTCAGTTCCTCCATCTCAGATACGAGGTCATTTGCGCTGGTGTCCATTCCTTCTTCTGAAACAGACAAAAAAAAAAAGGTTTTATAAACCAGAGTATGAAAACTTGTAGCCAGGTGGCTGGCTGAATAGATTTATATATATTTTTAAAGGTCCCATATGTATCATTCACTTTTGTTTAGAGGGGGCTGCAGCACCGATGGGCTAATACTCAAATGTTTATTTAACCACTTAAGACCCGGACCAATATGTTGCCAAATGACCAAAGGGGTTTTTGCGATTCGGCACTGCGTCGCTTTAACAGACAATTGCGCGGTCGTGCGACGTGGCTCCCAAACAAAATTTGCGTCCTTTTCTTCCCACAAATAGAGCTTTCTTTTGGTGGTATTTGATCACCTCTGCGATTTTTATTTTTTGCGCTATATATAAAAATAGAGCGACATTTTTGAAAAAAAATCAATATTTTTTACTTTTTGTTATAAGAAAAATCAATAAACTAAATTTTAGTCAAACATTTAGGCCAAAATTTATTTAGCCACATGTCTTTAGTAAAAAAAAAAAAAAAAAAAAAAAAAAAAAAAAAAAAAAATCGCAATAAAAAAAAAAATTAGCTACCTAGCGGGAACAGCGACACTAATACAGCGATCAGAAAAATGAACGCTTAGTGACGCTGGCAATAGGGAGTGAAATGGTTAACTAGGGCAGTGATCAAGGGGTTAAAACTTTTAGGGGGGGGTACGGGGGCTACACTGAACCTAACACTAACTGACTTTTACACTGCCTGTCACACTGACACTAAATACAGTAATCATACATGTATGATTACTGCATTCAGTGATACTGTGACAGGGGGAGGGGGGGGGGGGGTTGCGATCGCGGGGGTTAAATGTGTTTTTTGTGTAGTGTTAGTGCAGACTTACTTGTGTTGTGATCTCTCCTCAGCGGTGGTTGAAAAAACCGCCGAGGGAGAGATCACGTTGCTTCCTCCTTCCTGTGTTTACACAGGAGGAGGAAGTGCACTGCAGGGGGAGTGCGCGCATTGGCTCGGAGCGATCCGGAGGGGGCGGACAAAAACGAATAGCCGCCCCCTCTTGTCGGATCGCTCCTGCAGTCGCGCGGACCGCCGCATGTACGGGGGGGGGGGGTGTCCGATCCCCCCCAAGGCACCAACGTATATATACGTTGATGTGCCTGTCGGTGCCATTCTGCCGACGTAAATGTACATGCGGCGGGCCTTAAGTGGTTAAAGCAAATCTTAAAGTGGATGTAAACCCAAAAAAAAACATTTTTTTTTTTGATGTCACAATGTAGAGTATAAGATTTCCTATCATCTGTGCCCAGTGTTGCCACACAGAGTTAATCCAGATCTGAGTAATCCTCTTTTAATGTTCAGTGAAAATGAACAGCCTTCCAGATAAAAACCTGCCTAAATAAAAAGTCAGTTTTCTCTCTCCTTGCTTTGAGTGAGAGGTTATTTACATATCTAGCTTGGACATGTTTATCATATGTTATATTTATCATAACATGAGGTATAAAAAGTGAGAAATCCACCCCTCCCCCACATAACACATCCTGGTAATATATACAATGAACTTTGGATCACCTCATGTTATGAGAAACATAACATATGATAAACATGTCCAAGCTAGATATGTAAATAACCTGTCACTCAAAGCAAGAAGAGAGAAACGGACTTTATAATTTGGCAAGTTTTTATCTGGAATTCTGTTAATTTGCACTGAACATTAAAAGAGGATTACTCAGCGCTGGATTAACTCTGTGTGGCAAGACTGGGCACAGATGATAGGAAATCTTATACTCTACATTGGGGGGGGGTTTACATCCACTTTAAGCTTTCCCTACAATCTTGAACAGTTATATAGACTCATTGCCTGTTGCTTAACCACTTGCCTACTGGGCACTTCCCCCCCCCCCCCCGTCCTGCCCAAGCCATTTTTCAGCTTTCAGCGCTGTCACACTTTGAATGAAAATTGCATGGTCATGCTACACTGTATCCAAATGAAAGTTTTATACATTTTCTTCATGCAAATAGAGCTTTGTTGGCATTTAATCACTGCTTTTTTCTTCTTCTTTCTGCCAGTAAATGTTGTAATTTTTCTCCTTTGCGGATGTGGCTGCACCGATATGCTGAACTGGTGGGAATTGATGAGGTGGCACCGATAGGCAGTACTGATGGGCTATGATGGACAGCAGTGATGGGCATCACTGATAAACGGGACTGATAGCCAGCACTGACTGGCATCATTAATGGGCACCGATGGCACTATTGTAATCAAGGCACCGATGATCAGTGCCCCGATTACATGTATAGATGTCGTCTTTGAAGAGATGCCACTGATCGGCTCTCCTCGCCACACACTGTCAGTGTAAGGCGAGGAGTGTCGATTACTGATCAAACCCCCCTGTTTACATGATTAGATACAGTCGATCGCGGACGTAAAGTGCTGCAGACGTGGCTCTTTACAGAGAACGGGGTTACGCAGTAGCCTAGCAACAGTGCGTGGCTGCAATCGCACGAGAGCAGCCGTTCTGAGACACCATCATATAGCGCTGTCCCAGAACGAGAGCCGCACCGTCCCACTGTCATTTGTTGGTGGGTGGGCTGCAACTAGTTAATCTGATTTCATTGCACACTGAGCTTCTCATAGCCTGCATTAGAAGCTGCTGCAAGTCCGATAGAGCCTGCCTTATATCCTGGCTGCAGGATGTCTTTCCTCACCAGTCTGACAGTCCCTGGCCCCCCTTTCATTCATTAGATTGCAGTTCAGTTAAAGATGTATTTATTATTAAAGCCTCGTTCACCCGCTTAGAATGAAACAATAACAAAGTGTACAAAAAAAACAAAATGTTCCTAAAGATATATGCAACTAATTCTGCGTAAAACATTTTTTTATAAATTATTAATACAATTTAATGCAACAAAGTCCTAAGAGTGTCAAACTACAGAACATCTCATATAAAGTGCTTGAGTGTGGACCCACTGGGGCTGGGGCACCATTTGTATGGAGAGGAGTGTTGGCGGTGGAAAGCACTTTATTGTATGTAGAAGAAAAGCATCAGTACTTTTGAGCACGGGCACTTTAGAAGAAAAGATGTCCTGTAGTTTGACACTTTAACATCACTTTGGACTTTGAATTGTACTAATATTTATTTATATATATATATATATATATATATATATATATATATATACACACACACACACACACACACACACACACACACACACACACACACACACATATATATAATTCGTTGCACAGATCTTAGAAACATTTGGTGTTTGTGTGTTTTATTATTGTTCCATTAGAAGTGGGTGAGCGCGGCTTTAATATTATAGGTGGCAAACACAAGGCCCGCGGGCCGAATCTGACCCTCCAGGCCATTTCATGTGGCCCTTGGACCTCTCCTGCAGCTCTAGCCCTCCTCCAGACCCTTTACTTTCTGCTTTCAAGCAATGCATCCAGCTTACTCCCAGCAGCAGCATAAGGAAAGGGGGGTGCACTGTGATGTAAGGGAGAGTGGGGGACTCAACTTCTGATGGTGGGGTGGCTCTTGACATTTAATGTAAGGGGAAGAGATGCGCTGGACATCTAATCTTACAGATACAACCGGCCCTTTTGAGGGCAATCATAATGCTGATGCGGCCCATGATGAAATGGAGTTTGACACCCCCTTTTAATTTAATGTGTATACATTGAAAGGCCTAACTACCCACAAGTGTGTCAACTCATCCTATTGCGCAGATACCATATTAGTATCATCATCCTGAAGGCTCAGTATCACATGTGGGCATTACCTAGGATGGTCCACATGCATATATACACATCAAGACCGATATCCACTTATCAAGGCATTGTGGTATTTGCAAAACTCCTCCTAAGACCCAAACCAAAACAGGCTCTTTAGGGTCACAGTACGCAAAGCAGAGTGCTGCAACGTCTCCTGGAAGCCATGTACGGCACCCCGCCAGCCCTGTCAACCAGCCATAATATGCATGCATTGCACAGGGAAGAGCAGAGACCCAGTAACAACATCACTGCATCCAAAATACAGTATGCTCTTAAAAACGGAAAGGTTTTATTTCAACATTTCTTTAGCATGTTGGAAAAAAAAAAAATAGAGGAACCAGAAAAGGCTAATTTTTTTTTTTAAGTGTGGTCAAGATTTGGAATCCCTGAAGATTTTTTTATTGCGGTCTGTGTTCCTGCTGGAGGTATTCGCTCTATTTATTGAATGTAACTTGAATAAGAAGGAGAATCTTAAATTTCAAGTTGCCACCAGAAGTGACAACTGCCTAAGAGGGAATTTACATCTTTGGAGAAATCGCCTCCCACTTCCTGTTGTGTCTACAGGAAAAGGGGGTGAAGGGAAGTCTCCTGAAAGGGACACCGATGGCAATGATTTTTTTAATTTTGTACTGGATCAAAAAAATAAAATAAAGTAACTTGAGTTATATCGCAAGAGAATCTGTCACTTTGCTCATCCCCAACCAATTTATCCTCACATTTGCCTCACTTCCATTGCGGTTCTTTGGATTCCCAAGTGCAAACCTGGTGTTCTTAGTTATGGGGGAAATATAACCTCTTCCCAGGATGCAATTGTCAGGCCTGAGCAGCCAATCACAAAGTCTGGACACCTATTTGAGGTAGAGGAGAGCATCGTCCCCCCCCAGTAAGGTGGTCCCTCGCTGCAGTTTTGTTCAGCCTTAATCAGGATCAGTATTATTATAATTGGTTTGGCCTGGTAAATTGTGATTCATATTAAAAACAGGGTGCTGTCTAGACATGTGCAGACTGGAATATTTAGTTTCGTTTGGAAAATAAAATTTATTTAGTTACTCCCGAAAATCGTTTTGATTTATTTTGTTTTTCGTTGGGGAATAGCTTTCGTCCGAAAATCCAATAATACTTGGTTTCTGTTCGAATGGTCAAAAGAATATTCGACGGAACGTCGAATCTTTTTGGTTGATATCGACGTCAAATCTTTACATCTTTACATCAAATCGTACATTTCCATTCGAACATTCCGCCTACAAGAATTCTAATGTTGTATGACTAGTAATAATGTCGAATCTATTCTCTATAAGGTCGAATGTATTTTCTCATAAATCGAAATCTATTCTCTGTAATGTCGAATCTATTATTTCTATAGTGTCAAATCTTTTCCCTATAATGTCGAATCTTTTCCCTATAATGTCGAATCTATTATTTCTATAGTGTCGAATCTTTTCCCTATAATGTCGAATCTTTTCCCTATAATGTCGAATCTCTCTATATCGAATTTTTACTGCAACGAAAATGAAAATAAAGCACTTTTTATGTCGGATCTTCTCGTTTCTTGCACTTTCGTTATCTTTTGTTAAAACGATAACGAAAAAACACGATTTTCGGACGAAAATGCATTCTAACGAAAACTAATGCACATGTCTAGTGCTGTCCAAAGAAGCCAATCAGACAGCTGCCTTTGGTCTCAGACTTACACTAGACAAATGATATTATAGACTTAGGGCCAGATTCAGGTAGATGAGAGCATCTTTGCTCCAGAGTAACGCTTCTCATTTACGTTACTCTGAAGACCCTTTCAGCGCAAGTCCTGTAATTCACATAGCAGTTGCGCGTAAACTTGCGCCAGAGTAACGATAATGCGCTGGCGTAACCCGACGCAAGTGGAAGTGGGTGTGATCATATGTAAATGATGGGCGGAGCCCAGCGCAGAGGCTTACGTTCAGCGCATCAACCACGGAGCATGCGCAGTGAGTGCGGCTCCACTCGCCCCCTTTGTGCGCATGCTCACAACTTCCGTCGGCACCACTTCACGGGAAACGTCAGCGCAATGCCTTCCGTTGGGCGTTTAAATGCGCCCGTAGAAGCGCCATTTCGGCACTAAAGTATATCCTGCTCCCCCTCCCCGCAGTGATGTTACTTTTGTTTTGAGATGGCTGCTCCCGTTCCCCGCAAACACACAGGAGAAAGCTGAACTTTAATGGCCAGGAGCTGTCAGCCGTCATCTCGGCTATGGAGACCTATGATGTCTTCCTCCATGGCTGTAAAATTTGACAGACAAGCATGGACAGAGGTGTTGTCCTGCAAGTGGGGGTGCTCAGCTAGCTCTTATCGTCGGTAACGCTGCTGTAGCTGCTCTCCTGCTGACCTGTGGCCATCTGGAGTAAAGATAAAGCAGCCTTTTGTAGAAATAACTTTGCGCCGGACGGACGAGATACGCGCGGCGCATGTAGCCAGCGTATGGTGCTAATCCGTTCGTGAATTGTGAAAAATCCCTCATTTGCATATTTGCAGGGGAAATCAATAGGCGCGACTGATGCGCCCAACGAAATTAAGCGCTGACGATACTCTGGCGTCGGAACGTTCCGCCAGTCGCAAATGACCCGTTATTGGGCGCATCTAGTTTGGTGGGTACGGGCACATAGAAACGACGGCGCATCATCACAGTTACGCGGCGCATATCGAAATACTCCAGCGCAAGTGTTCCTGAATCTGGCCCATAGAATAGAAGTGATACTAAAAGGGGGAAAAAAACACAACAAAGTATCATGTTATTCTTGTCTGCTCTGTATCAGGCTACTTTTGCACTGAGGCGCTTTACAGGTGTTCTAGCGCTAAAAATAGTGCCTGTAAAGCGCGTCTCCTGTCACTCCGATGTGCTTTCCCACTGGAGCAATGAGCTTGTGGGGCTCTGAAAAACAAAAAACAAAGCGCAAGCAGCATCTTTAGGGCAATTTAGGAGCGGTGTATACACCACTTCCAACGCCCTGCCCATTGCAATGAATGGGCACCGCTGCAAAGTATCTAAAAATCGCTTTGGCGCTACACAGGCAGCATTAACCCCTTCTTAGGCCGCTAGCAGGGGTTAAAAATTGCCCCCCCTAGTGGCCAAAAAGCGCCGCTAAAACAGTAAAGCGCTGCTAAAACTGGGAGCAACCCGCATCCCCCCTCCTCTGGGGTCCCCCGACAGTGTTTCTGGCTCCTCACCCTTGCTGAGTGCCCACCACAGTAAGCAATTTGCTATAGAGGAGCTTGTGTGTGCTCGCTCCTGAGCCCTGTGTGTCCATTGGCTTCTCTGGCTCATCCCCGCCCTGTTCCATCCTCACTGGCTGTGAATAACAGCAGGAGCCATTGCTTCCATTGCTTTGTCTGAGCCATTGAGGAGGGAGAGAGCTGGGAGAGCTGGATTGGGCTCAGGTAAATATAAAGAGGGGGAGGGGAGCTGCAAACAGAAGGATGCTTTACCTTCATGTATTGAATGCATGAAGGTAAACAAATCTCCAGCCTTTAGAACCACTTTAACAAATTGAAGGATTATTATGGAGTTCTGTTCTGCATTATTACTAAGTCACATACTTTGCTTGTGTGATGAGGTCTCCTCTTGCTGTGTGATGCGTTTCTTGAGCTCTTCTTTCTCCTGTTCCAGCAGTTTACAGGAGTTCACCCAGCGATTGAGGACTTCAGAAGCTGCCGCGTTTTCCTGTGTCATGTGATCAATACGAGCCTAATAAAAAGAAATCAATACACTGTTATTGCTAAGAACATAGAGGGAAGCTGTGATTGATGACTCCTATTTTCTCTTTCAATCAATGGCTGGAGAAAATGAGTCCAACACCGACAGCCAATCAGGTTTTATTGCATTTCACACTGCTGTCAATCTAACTCTGGCAGCTCGCTGACCGGAAGAGAACAGAGTCATGTCAGGGTTTTACCTGTCAAAACAGGCTTGAGGAATGGGGACACACACAGTGTAAGGCCCCTTTCACACTGGCACTCACTGCCTGCACAGTGGGGGATCTCTCCACTGATCGCTGCTAAGCAGGCAGATGACAGGTCCGTGTCCACTCATGCAGAGCAGACACAGACACAGCCTGCTCACCTGTATGGGCAGTCGGATGTAAACAGACCACTTGCCCATTTTCATCCAATCCGATCCGCCAGACAGATGGAAACTGATCCCCCATCCGTCCATTTTTAGCAGACAGAATCAGATCGGATGTCAGCAGACACATGTCACTCTATAGAGTGTAATGTATGGTCCAATTGGGTCCGCCTATAAAACTGACAGGCAGACCCTATTGGCTCACCTGAGTAAAAAGGGGCCTACGATGTCTGGCATGCCAAGCGTACACTTACCTTCTGTCCTGCCAGCTGCTCCTGAGCATGACACAATGAATTGTTCACTTCGGTGTTATTGGCTTTCAAGCCATCAATCTCCTGTATCTGGGCAGCGAGAAGTCCTTCCATGGAGGTCAGCTGCTTTTGGTAACCATCTAGGTCTTCCTTATGCTAAAAGGAAACAAAAAAAGTACAGAAATTAAATAGTTGTCTAAACTATACCGACAGCCAAAAACTTTGTTTCGAAACAAAGCAAGGAAGGGTTAAAGTCTGTTGGAGATTTTAAAGGATCACTAAAGGAATTTTTTTTTTTTTTAGCTAAATGGCTTCCTTTACCTTACTGCAGTACTGGTTTCATGTCCTTTTTGTTCGTTTTTGCTTTGAAGTTGCTGTAATCCTGCTCTGTTCTCCACGCTTCCTGCTTGTCTGTTTCCTTATAACCACAGTGCTGGGAGCTTTCTCACGATGGTTTAAGCTGTCATTACTGTGTGTCTAAAACTTCCCAGAACCAATCAGATTCATTTTAAAAACAAAACACTGCCCTGGATTTGTTTGTTTTTGTTCTGTGTGTCTATTTCTACTTTGCAGAAGCATGAAACCAGTTCAAAAGTGAAACTAACCTGCAGGCACATTATATAATTGATTTTTAATCATTTTGAAAAGGAATCTGTTAACTTTTATGTCTCTATACCCTGTAAACAGTCATTTCAGCAAAAAAAATGTTTTCCTTTAGTGACCCTTTAATTCTGCCGTCTTTGTCCAGTCGGGACATTTCCTTATACATCATGCCATGAAAAGATAACAGAAAAAAAAAGAGAGGAGGTCTATCCAAAGTAAAGGAAATCCCCTCTTGGACAGTTGTCACTGTAACAAGTGTCACCAATGGAAGATTTGCCCTCTATCCCTGATCTGGTCACAGCTGAAAAATTGAGAGGTTGAATCTCCCTGGTGGTGATTCAGATTGCGATCAAATGTGTTACCGTAAATTTTAGAGCTTTTTGCAGAGAAGACTTAAAGCGGTAATAAACCCGCAGCAGATTTTTTTTTTTTTTTTTACATACCTGAAAGGCAAAAGCCATAATGAGCGAGTATGCACCGAATACTCGCTCATTATGAAATACTTACCTTGGAACGAGGCGTGGGGAACTTGCCTGGTCCATGCCGAAGAAGATGTCATCGTGCCTCGGCGTGTCCTCCAGCGATGCGAGTGGTCGTCACTCCCGCGCAAGGTCCGGCCGCTGCCAGGCCTTTAGCCGAGGATCCCCGCTGCGCATGCGCCGCTGCAGTCAGCGGCTCATCACGAGGTATGGTTTAGGAGATATTTTTTTCACCTACAGGTAAGCCTTATTATAGGCTTACCTGTAGGTAAAAAGTGGTAGTACAGAGTTTACTACCACTTTAAGCCAGCCATACACTGTAGAATTGGACTAATCTCTCCTTCCGACTATTGTATTCTGAAAGACGACACCTGCTGCTGTCAGACAAACAGATTGGTGGCTGCAGCTGCTGTTTGGGTGACTATTTTCTACCCGATTCTTTCGAGTTTTGAAAGATGCCTGGTGGGAGTTTGCCGACAAGGCCACCTATTCAGAACACTATTTACTTACATAGTTTGCCTTCCCTACCAGATGCCTTATGCGATTGATAAAATGCCCTGCAATAAAACTGAAATCATTGTAAAGCCTCGTACACACGACCGGGTTTCTCGGCAAAAAACAGCAAGAAAACTGTTTCTTGCCGAGATTCCCGTTGGTGTGTACGAGGCATTCAGGTTTCTCGTCTGGAAATCTGGCCAAAATCTCGACGAGAAAAAAATAGAACCTGCTCTCTTTTTTGTCGTCGAGATTCTCATTTGCCTGTTTCCAGAGGAGAAACCCAAGAGTGTGTATACTTACCTGTCGCCGTGGAAACCCGGACATGCTCGAAATGACCGACGCATGCGCGGTAACTTCCATGGCATAGGTAGGGTGAAGCAAGATGGCGGAGACGGCATCCAATGTGATCTTTCCTTTCAAGAGACTCTCAGGCGGCAAAAGTTTCTTGCCAATAATTTCGTCAGGGAAAACTACAGGTTTTTCCTGACAACATTCTTGGTCGTGTGTACGAGGCCTAAGGTCAAAAGTTAAACCCTTCCCTGATCACTGCAGCTCTTCCTTCCAATGCCGTGGACACCCAGCTTCTTTCCATCTGCAGCTGGGAATATCACAGTGGAGACTCCTCTGATCAATGTGGCTCTGACCCCTGGATAGTTAAACAAACTGGATATCATCTTTTTAGCCAGTGTAACAGAGCAGACAACTGCAGTATACCAATTAGGGCAGCTGCAGCCAGGAGGGCTAGTGAAAGGGGCAGCTGCAGCCAGGAAGGATGGCAGTGACTGAAGAGGTGGTGCTGGGATCAGTAGCCACAGGAATGTAGCTGAACATTGGACTTTTCTCTACACAACCAAAAGCGTGGTCCCTGCCTGTAAGGGGCTTCTGCTTGATCTGAGTGCCTTGACAGATTCATCAAACAGTGTTCCAGCCGGGTCTGTGTTTTTTGCAAGCAAGTGATGTGCTGGAGGAAGGGTAGTGTATACAGATAGGGGTAGATTCAGGATGGAGAGCCCATCTGTAAATTAGCCTAACGTACCTAAATTTACGTTAGGCCGCCACAACTTTTTCAGGCAAGTGCTTTATTCATTAAGCACCTGCCTGTAAAGTTGAGGCGGCGCAGTGTAAATCACCCGGCCGAATTCAAATTCGGCGGGTGGGGGGGGGTGTATCATTTAAATGAATCGCGTCTCCACGCCGAACAAACGGCGCATGCGCCGGCCGCGATTGGTTCCCAGTGCGCATGCTCCAAATCTCAACGTCTATTCGACGTGTAAACAACGTGAACGGCACTTACGCAAAGCCCTATTTGTGAACATTTTACGTAAACGACAGGAAAAAAAAGCATTGGCACGCCGTCCATACTTAACATTGCCTGCGCCTCATATAGCAGGAATAACATTACGACGGTATTACACCAACAACGTAATAGAATAGCGCCAGCCAGGCGTACGTTCGGAAATCGGCTTGTAGGCTCATTTACATATTTTAGGAGGGAGCGCCACCTAGCGGCCAGCCTAAAATATGAAAATAAGATTCAACGGCGTAAGAGACTTATGCCTGTTGGATCTTATGGAAATCTATGCTTAACTGATTCGATGAATCAGAAGCATAGATAGGAGGGCTCAGACGCTGAAATAAGATGGCTTATCTGGAGATAAGCCGGCTTATTTCTTTCCTGAATCTGCCCCATAGTGTTTATAGTTGAAGTGTCCCTGAAGAAGATTGTTCCAGTGATGTGGGCATCCATTTATACACCAATCACCATCCAATGCCTAAATTAAAACACAAAAACAAAGTTTCTGGACTGTTCCCTGCCTCAAGTGCACCTGTGAAGATTCGGTGTGCCTGGCTGTGCAGAGTGGGGGATTCCCATTATCCAGCGGCTCCTACAGGCGATGCGCTACACAAGCAATAGATCTAAAGTGCTCACCTGTTTCACCGCGTCATCCAGAACCGATTTGTGGATAGACTCCGTCTGAAGAAGTCGCTGTTCATACTCCATAATATCATTCCTGTGTGCGATTGCCCGAGATTCCAGTTCACTCTGCAGACTTGTGATGGTCTCTTTTAGTTCTGCCATTTGGGATGTAGCTGAATGGAGCTGAGCCTAAACAGAGCAAAGAATTCTCAACTGAAAAGCCAGACCTTTAAAGATAAATTGCTGTCAATGAACTGCAGATGTATAAAGAGGAATGTCAGGGAACACAAAGTTACCAGCAAATACATAGTACCAAGCTATGTGCACTCAGGGTGCTTTAAAGGCTTCAAAAGCTTTGCAGATCCTTTATAAAAGCTTGCTGTACACGTTGTTCTTATTGAAGTGGCAACCTAAGTGTACGAGGTTTTCGACCATTTAAGTAAAAGGTAACAAAGTTACACACAGAAAACAGTCCATTTCAGCCTTTCTAGCAATAGAAGTATGAAATCACTCACGCTATTCTCCTCGTGTAGCTGCCTGATCACATGCATCTCCTCTTCCAGTGCCTTCTTATCTTGGCAGCTTTGATCTTCAGCAGTTTTGATGTGCAGATCAGCATCACACAACTTACTTTGTAGGTTGCAACAGTTTTCGTTCAGTTCAGCCACCTGCAATATAAAAGAATGAGAAGTGAGGCATTTCTAACTGAAGGAAATATACACTACATTGTGCAAAGTATTGCGACACCTGCCTTTATACGCACATGAATTTTAATGCCACCCCAATCTTTGTCCGTAGGGTTCAATATTGAGTTGGGGGGAGAATTGGGGGGCGCAGACAAGGCTAACCGCCAGAAGAACACAGTGATAGTTGCTAGTATCTATAACAGCTGCTAGCAATACATTGCATGTAAAATTATTAGGCTGCCCATACAAGGTTACTTGGCCTGTTCAGCAAATCCCAAACCATCAATGGCTGGCATAAGCCACCTAGAAATGATGAAATGAGAAGTCAGGCATTCTAATAGAAGGAGTGGCTGAGAGGTAGACATGCACAGCACAAACTAGATCCAGACAATGGGGGGGGGGGGGTCTTCTGATGAACTGGAGCCATTCAAAAGGGACGGGAAGCAAAATGGCTTGATCAAGATGAAAAGCCAAAAACGACCTCATGCCTTAGCCTTATTAAATTTTCATTTATATTTTTCAGAACCATATAACTAGGTCAAACCTGAACACTTTAAATTTGTATACAATCAGGCGGCCCTTGCATTATATAAGTGAAGGTCAAATAGAATAGGAAATTTGTTTAATGTATGGCAAGCCATAGAAAGTAAATTGTGGGCCCTTAAAACCACCTTAACCCTGTGTAGGACAACTAATGGTTTCTCACAAAATAGAGCTTTGCATCGAAGAAGTGATGGTGACAAGGAAAGTCTTGTGAGCGAGAGTAGAAACTGGACAATCCCTGGCCAGTTCAAGGGGTGGTAGTTCAAGGGGGGGTTTCTGGAATGCTTAGAGAACCAAATTCAGATGTCATGTAGTCATGGGGAGCACACAGGGGAAGCCACATGACAGACATTCTGTTTGAAAGTCCAGGACTCATCCAATGAAGAACTCCTTGGGAACCTGGAACATGAAGGCAAATCTCTCCAGTTTGTTGGTGGACCTGGAGGCGCACATCTAGCAATCTTCTCCTGTGACACAGGTCCTGGAATGCCTACGGGTATAGGGACCATTTCTCCAGGTCAAGACGCTGTCAGCTGAGGTTGCCTGCTAACTGTCTATACCCTCAATGTAGAAAAGCACAAGGCTGGGAAGTTTAGGATCCTTTCTACCTCTCCTGTCATGGCAAGATTGTTGGGTCCTCCTTGAGGATTCATGTATACCACTATTGTGGTGCTGCCTCATTGAAACTTGATCACATGACCCTCCAGTTTACATGTTGAGAATTGCAAAGACAGTCATATTGCCCACAAATCCAAGATGTTAATCAAAAAATGTGTTTCAAGTATGCCCCACCCACAATGTAACCTGGGTTCCTTCTCAGCCCAACAGGGTGGTATCTATAATAAGGATTTTTCCATGAGATCAGAAGGAAGGACTTTAATTTTAGAGCCGACTTCCAGAGCCACCAGCCCAGAGACAACCTGGATGTTGGTACCAGGCATACCAGTCTGTTCAAGGCTTGAACTGATTTGTTTCATGATAATATTATGTGGTGCTCCCATCACCGTGGCTAGGCCCACTTACCGCACTAAACAACAATCCAGATTTTCCTCCTGGGCTAGAACGAAACTTCTTCCCCAAAACTTGGCCTCACAGAGACAAATTGTTTTTGCACTTTTTTAAGTCTGGTACCTTACTAACTAGAAGTGAACTAAACAGAGACTTGAAATCAAATGTCTTTTCACACTGGCAATACTTGCAACTCAAACACTTCTTGACTACGAGGGAGCATATCCGTATCTGGTCAAGACGCCCCACAATTCTAGAATCCTTAGCATCACAAAAACAACCTCAAAGACACACCATCTCTATTTTATATAACTCATTATTTGATGCGGGTGCGGACTTCTCCAGTGCGTCATGTCTGGCATGGGAAAAAGACATCAACTTAAACCTATCACAAACAGAATGGGAAACCATCTTTATGCACGCACACAAGGGATCTCTAAAATGTTGCCACCCAGGAGTGTGGCTTTAAGATTCTTACCAGATGGTACAGGACTCCCACTTTGCTCCATAAGTTTTCATCCCACATTTCTAACAAGTGTTGGAGATGCGGAGTAGAGGAAGGCTCGATGCTCCACATATGGTGGTCATGCCCACTGATCCAGTCCTTCTGGACAATGGTTCATGAGACTATCACTTCAATCACCTCAGATGATCTCAGACTTGAACCGGCACAATACTTGCTACACCACAGTTCAATCCCCAGAAGGAGATACATGAAATCTCTAACAATGTTCATGATAAACGCTGCTAGACACTGTATTCCATGCCATTGGCGATCAACTGTCACACCAACAAAGATAGAATGGTTTCGCAGACTAATCAACATCGAGAGAACCGAAGAACTTATCAGCATTGCTCAGGAACAGATTATTGCATTCAATGCGACATGGTACAAATGGCTTGAGTTTAAAAGCACCCCAGAATACAAAGCTTACAACTTGTAATTACCTGTTACCCAGGTCTGTCCGCACCAAGATAGCTGGCTTTGCTGTTTTCCATATCATACACACAACATATGTCTTTTCTTACCGCTCAGTCTTTTTTTTTTTTTATTCCCCCCCCCTATATGTCATTCCTTCCCCTTCCCCTTCCCAAATCCTAAATACGTGTACAAAACTAAAGGGGAAGTTATATCCCATACCAACTCTTCAAGCAAACTTTAGTATGTTCCATATGCATATTGTATACACCATTTCTGTTGTACTGTCCAGACCTTTAAAAGTCTCTGTACTGGATTGTGTAATATTTTTCTTTTTGTACACAAAATGTATATTTTCGTTGTATTTCGCACTATTTTTACTCAATAAAAACGTATGAAACAAAAAAAAATATTATGTGGTGCTGTAGAGGCCGGAATCAGAACTGGGCAAGAGAGACTGCCTCAAAATGGAGGCTACCATCAGCCCCAGAATTTTCATAAAAGAAAATCAAAAGTTAGGGGAAATAACTTCCTGGCTTGAGGGGTGTCCAGAATAAGAGCTGAATATTCAAAGTGATGATTTGGTTCCAACATTGCCTTCTGAAGGTTCAGGACCTAGCCAACCCTGTATAAGGTCTGGGCGGTTTAAGTTACATTGTTGGCCAAAGCTTGAACCAACTGATCTCTTAACATAGGTCCAGCCCCCCCCCCCCCCCAATTGGAATGCCCTGGATGTGCAGCAAGGCTAGCATGGGCATTAACACCTTGGTGAATGCTTGAAGTGCAGAAGATTGGCTGAGTGACAGGGCCACATTCCCGAGGTGCAGAGGACTCACAGTTTAGGTGAAGGAAGATGGAGACATGAAAGTATGCATCCTTAAAGTCTACAGAAAGTTTCCCTGAAGGAGAGTGGTTATGGCAGACCTGGTGAACTCTATATAGATGTTCTGGGCATGAAGGAAGACTTTTAGGGCATTGAAATGTATGGGGCAAATGCCCCATTTTGGTTTGAAAACTGAGGACAGGCTGAAGTTTAACCCCTGGAACTGCACTACCACGGAGAAAGGAACTTCTGTGACACAAAGGGTTTACTAACTGCAAGAAAAGATCTAAAAGGAGCAGTACTAAAAGCACAGTATTCTTTAAATATTGTTCAAAGAATACACACATGTATTAAATTATATTTTTACATTTACCTGATTTCAGATATAGGGAAAAACATATTTACAAAGCAAGTTTGTAAAGTGCACAGTGAATGAGAGCTGGTTCGTTACTTTCAAAATGCACATCAATAAAACAAAATCATACCTTTTCTAGAAGTGTTCTTTTCTCAGCATTCACAGATTCCAGCTGTGTTCCCAAATTATCACAGGACATTTTGAGTTCCGAGATGATAGCTTGAAGGGAGTCATTCTCTGCCGACATGGTCTGTAACTTGTTTTCCAATTCTTCTAATTTTGACAGCAAATCCATCTTTTCACTTTTCAGATTTTCCATCCCCTGTTCAAATTGAGAGCATTCTGAGGAGTATTTTGATTCCTTATTTTCCGAGCCTTTGAGCTGGGTCTCAAGAGCGATGAGACACTGCGTCTTTTCAGCTATTTGGAGCTTACATTCTTCTACTTCCAGCGAGAGTCTACCTACAGATTGCTTAAGGTCATTGCTGGTCACCTGAGCTTCTTCCAACTGTTGTACAAACTGTGCTCTCTCTTGTTCCATCTTATATTTGATTTCAGCATGTTCAGCTAGGGCTTCTTCACATTTCTGGTCAGAAAGGGCTTTTTGCTTAAACAGGTCATTCATTTGAGTTTGAAGCATCTCAAGTTCCTTCTCAGAACATTCTTTAAATTGAGCATGCTCAGCTTCTCTCTTTTCTAGAAGAGCTCTTTTCTCAAAATTTGCAGATTCCAACTGTGTAACCAAATTATCACAGGTGGTTTTGAGTTCTGAGCTGATAGTTTGAAGGAAATCATTCTCTGCTGACATGGTCTGTAACTTGATTTCCATCTCTTCCAACCTTGACTGCAAATCCATCTTTTCAGTTTTCAGATTTGCCATTAACTGTTCAAATTGAGAGCATTCTGAGGAGTATTTTGATTCCTGATCATCCAAGTCTTTAAATTGGGTCTCAAGAGTGATGAGATGCTTTGTCTTTTCAGCTATTTGGAGCTTACAGTCTTCTACTTCCAGTGACAGTCTACCTACAGATTGCTCAAGGTCATTTCTGGTCACCTGAGCTTCTTCCAACTGTTGTACAAACTGTGCTTTCTCTTGTTCCATCTTATATTTGATTTCAGCATGTTCAGCTAGGGCTTCTTCACATTTCTGGTCAGAAAGGGCTTTTTGCTTACTCAAGTCATTCATTTGAGTTTGAAGCATCTCAAGTTCCTTCTCAGATCTTTCTTTAAATTGAGCATGCTCAGATTCTCTCTTTTCTAGAAGAGCTCTTTTCTCAAAATCGGTAGATTGCAACTGTGTTACCAAATTATCACAGGATGTTTTGAGTTCTGAGATGATAGTTTGAAGGGAGTCATTCTCTGCCGACATGGTCTGCAACTTATTTTCCATCTCTTCCAACCTTGACAGCAAATCCATCTTTTCACGTTTCAGATTTTCTATCCCCTGTTCAAATTGAGGGCATTCTGAGCAGTATTTTGATTCCTGATTTTCTGAGTCTTTAAGTTGGGTCTCAAGAGTGATGAGATTCTTTGTTTTTTCAGCTATTTGGAGCTTACAATCTTCTACTTCCAGTGAAAGTCTGTCTACAGATTCCTTGCTGGTCACCTGAGCTTCTTCCAACTGTTGTACAAATTGTGCTTTCTCTTGTTCCATCTTATATTTGATTTCAGCATGTTCAGCTAGAGCTTCTTCACATTTCTGATCGGAAAGGGCTTTTTGCTTACACAGGTCATCCATTTGAGTTTGAAGCATCTCAAGCTCCTTCTCAGAACTTTCTTTGAATTGAGTATGCTCATCTTCTCTCTTTTCTAGAAGAGCTATTTTCTCAGAATTTGCAGATTCTAACTGTGAAACCAAATGCTCACAGGATAGTTTGAGGTCAGGGATGATAGCTTGAAGAGAATCATTCTCTGCTGTCACAGTCTGTAACTTGTTTTCCAATTCTTCCAATTTTGACAGCAAATTCATCTTTTCATCTCTCAGATTTTCAATCACCTGTTTAAATCGAGAGCATTCTAAAGAATATTTGGATTCCCATTCTTCAGAATCTTTAAGTTGGCTCTCAAGAGCTGTGAGATGTTGTGCTTTTTCGGCTAGTTGGAGCTTACACTCTTCTACTTCCACTGAGAGTTTATCTACAGATCCCCTAAGATCACTGCTGGCCAACTGGGCTTCTTCCAACTGTTGAACCAATTGTGCTGTATCTTCTTCCATCTTAACTCTGATTTCAGAATGCTCAACTATGATCGCTTCAAATTTCTTGTCAGAAAGAGCTTTCTGCTTACATGTGTCATTCATTTGCGTTTGAAGCATCTCAAGTTCCTTCTCAGAACTTTCTTTGAACTGAATATGCTCGGCTTCTCTTTTTTCCAGAGTCTCTGTAAGATTAAGAATAGCAGTTTCTAATTCAATTACTTTTTCCCGGCTATTCTGAAGCTCATTTTCGAGATCCACAAGCGTTTTCTTTAATGTATTCAACTCCTTTTCCAGGGCTTCTTTTTGGGACTTTAAGCTTTCTGTCTCCTCCTTTGCAGTTTCAGTATCAAGGATAGCGCTTTCCAAATTTTCCTCAGTCATGACCAACTCTCGCTCCAAAGACTCAATCTTATCATTGAGATTGTCAAATTTCCTTTCACTTTGTTTTAGCATCTCAGTGGCCTGATGTTTTTTCTTTTCATCCGACTCAATTTTAACTTTAAGCTTCTCAATTCCTGTCCGCATGAGAGCCACTTCTTCCTGAGCAGAGTTCAACCTGGTGGTCATTTCATGTTTCTCTGCCTGGCAACGTTCAAGTAAGCGAGAGAGTTCACTCTTTTCTTCATTAAAGCAACTCAGCTGAGTCTCCAATTCTTTCCATTCATGGAACAGACGTTGCTTTTCCTCTTGTACTCGCTGCACCTGACTTTGCAGCTCTTGAATTTGCAAGGTCTCATTTTCCCGTAATCGAGTAATGTTCTCCCTTTCAGCCTCTAACTCTACCGTGGTCAAATTTGCCACCTCAATCTTCTCTTTCAAAGATCGAATATCAGCTTCCAATATCTTTATGAGCTCCTTGGAGTTTTCCTTATTGGATTCCAACTCAGTTTCTCTTTCCTTTAGTTTTTTGTTCATTTGTTCGAGTTCTTCCTTTTCTTCCACCAAGTTTTCCAGCTCTTGAGTCAACTGATTTTTCTCTGCCTGGACCCCTTTGAGAAATTCTTCCAATCCATTTAGAGATCTTAAATGGCTTTCACTTTCTTCTTGTAAACGCTGACATTTAGCGTGAAGGGAATCCAGATCTGCTTCTAGAGACAATGCATGAGTCTCGATATTTGTTTTTTCTGACTTAGTTCTTCTTATTTCATTTTCTGCCTGAAGATAGCTTTCTTTCCATTCGTAATTTGACAGCTCTAAACGGTCTCTTATTTCTGATAATTCTGAAATCTTTGTTTTGTGCAGTTCCATCCCTGTCAATGTTTCACAAAGGGCTTTTTCAAGGTCAGCAATTCTGTTCAATGACTGCAGTTTTTCGGTGGAAATTAAGTCATTTTTTTCCAACAACTGAGATCTTTCATTTTCCAGTTCCTTTGACTTTTGTTCTAGTTCTTGGTTTTGACCCTCCTTAATGCTATGTTCTGTTTTGTGTATCTCAATTTGCAAAGAGAGCTCTTTTATTTGCATTATCAAATGTTGATTACACTTGTCTTTTTCCTTAAGAAGTTGAAGAAGATTCTCTCTTTCGTTTGAAGACTCTGGAGTCTTTACCTGGGAACACTCAGAAACTCCTCGGACTTTTGGCTTATCTGCTGTGTTAGTTTTTCTTTTCTTCCTCTGCCTAGAAGACCTTCTGTTTCCTTTGTTTTCATTCTCTTCTTCTTTGCTAGTATCCTCTGTGCTTCCTTCAGAATTATTTTGGGTTTTTTCCTGGCCTTGCTTTGGAGTGTCACTTTTTCTGAATTCATGGTTGCCAAGCGAAAGTCTTCCAATGGGCAGATAAGTGCAGAGGCTTTGATTGGTGGCATCAAGTCTTGAAGTTATCTAATTAGTGAAGAAAAGAAAAAAACAATGAGGCCTCTTCCACACTGCAACATGGAAATGCTCAGTACAGCTTATTTTTTTTAAATACAGCCAATTAATTGTAATGTGCCCATGCACACAGGCGTGTAAACAATGCACACAGATTTGTCCAATGACATTGTCAATCTGGGAAGAAGCTTCCAGGCAAGGGCAAACATGTGTGTGAATTTGTGTGAACGCATGCGTTGAAAGCAGGAACATATTTGCCTTTAAAATAACTTGCACCTATCAATTGGGCCTGGACCGTTCCTTGCTATCTGACTGCTCAGGTGGGTTGTCTGGCAAACTGAACCGTGCAGGGAATCTCGCCCCCCCCCCCCTTTTTTCTCCAACTACAGGCATATACTTTTCTTTTTCCCCCACCCCATTCTGGTGTTCAGTTCTTCCTGCCTTCTACCTTTCCACTTTTCTACTGGGAAGCCTTTTTACGCTATGCCAAGGCTAGCTTTGTACACTTCTATACCTTCTATTCATTTGTGATGGCCCTTTGTGTATTTTTATGATGGACCCACAGATTTGTACTTTGTATGAACTTTAAAACTCAATAAAACTTTTTGTGGAATAAAATAGCTTACAAGCATACTTACATCTTCACTATCGAACAATAGGGAACGTGCACTTAAATCGAGAACCTGGAGTTCAAGCTTTGCAGCCTCTAATTCTTGTAACAACTGGTCACTGCGAACCTTCTCTTCCGACAATTTGGCTTCCATTGCTGATGCTTGATCATTTAATTTCTGTTGCCATGCTGAAATGTCAGCTAAATGCTCTTTGCGTAGGTTATCCAGCTCCACCTGATAAACTGTAAGCAAGTCTTCTACACTGCAGGGCTCTTCGTTGGTCAAGCGAGAAAATAAAACATGTTGCTTCTCAGGAGATTGCTGGAGAATCAAGTCAACAAGCTGACCGGAAATAGATTTTCTGTCTCTCCTTGTTTCTCCACCAGTCTCATCGCTGTTGACTTTACCAGATGGAGAAATAAAAGGAGACAAGGAGGTCGTGTGCTGGGCCTGAAGATGGTTTAGCTCCAGGAGTTGAGACAATGACTTGGTAGCATCATCCGTGCTCGTCAAAGTCAGCTGGTCTAGATGTATCAACAAGGTCTCGTTCCCTTCGTGGTGCTGTGGTACCAGCGATAAAGGAAGGGTCTCTTCATTTACATCATCAAGTATTTTACTATCATCAAAAAGTGATCCACACACTTCAGACATTAAAGTTTGATTTCCATCCATATCAATGCTCTCTCTCTTTTTCAAACCACTGATGCTCGGTAAGGGTTCCTGCTCAGTGCTTGCGTGGATTTGGCCCCCAACATCTTTGATTGGCGAGTTTAGGATACTGACAGACTTGTTGATATCTTTTACAAGTATTGATTCAGTCTCACACTCCGTCTTCGGAGATTCCAACTGAGTCTGACGTTTTTTCAAAGACACTCTCAACTCTTCCATGATTTTATTAAGTGAAAGTTCATTGTTTCGGAGGCTTCCAACCAGTGCTGTCAGCTCCTCATTAGCTCCAAGTAGACGAATGTTCTCCCTTTGAATCCTGTCCAACTTTTCTTTGAATTCCTCCAGCTCCATTTTCAAACTTTCATTTACACCTTTGTAGCCATTGGTGGCACATTCTTCCTCCATGTTGTCAGCACAATCCAGTTTCGCATTGT
Organism: Rana kukunoris; assembly: GCA_029574335.1. Lineage (NCBI taxonomy): Eukaryota > Metazoa > Chordata > Amphibia > Anura > Ranidae > Rana > Rana kukunoris. The sequence goes on from CM056052.1 coordinate 511,859,916, forward strand.
GGTCAATCACAGGGCCCAAGTCAACATTCACTTTCGGTAACTGTGGCTTCTCATTCAGCTTAATGCCGAGTTCTTTAATTTGTTTGTTGTCTGCAGTTAGCATCTCAATTTCTTTTTTATTTGAACTAATTAACGCAGTTAACGACTCCCTCTCTATGGACCAAGACTCTGACAGCTGCTTCAGCTCCTGCAGTTGATCATAAAGTTCTTTGTTACCTTGATTAGCAGACTTCAAGTCTGAATTAGAAAGTCTCAGTTTTTCAGACAACATGCCAATTTCTTCCTCCTTTTCCCTGATGGCAGAAACAACAGAATCAACATAACTTTGTTTGGAGGATATGTTGTCTTGCATGCTTTCAACCTGGCATCGAGATTCAGAGACAAAGCTCTCGTGCAATTCTTTTATTTGTAACATTTCATTCTGAACATCCACTTTGCTTTTCAGAAGTTCATCATGTTGACTTTGTAATTCGGCACATTGTTTCTTCTGGTTCTGTAATTCGCTCTCCAAGTGGGACACTTGGCTCGAACCGTCTGCCGATTCTCCAAGTTTAATTTCAGCCTCCAGTTCGTAGATCCGCTTTACCAGGCAGTCTATATCATTTTGGTATTTCTGCCCTTCGGATTCGAGTTGCTGTTGGATTTTTGTACAGGTAACTTGTTGGGCCTCTAGATCAGCGGTTTTCAAGTTAACAAGCTCTTGCATATTTTTTACCTGTGTGTTCAGATTCTGCTTGTCATTTTCTAGAGCATTTACTTGGTCTGTATGACTCTGGATCAAAGATTGCAACTCTTTCACTCCTGCCAACATTTCTTCTCTTTCTATGGAGGACCGAGAAGCAGAATTTTCATGCTCATTCTTCCATTTGAAAAGGGAAGAATTTGTATTGATTAAATCTTGGCATTCTTTTTCTTTACAATTAAGCTGCTTCTTCAAAGCCAGCGACTCCTCGGCCATCTTAGTTAAGGCGTTCTTGGTCTCTGCCACATCGTTCTCCATTTTCTTTAGCTTGTCTTGTGCAAGATCTCTCTCTTTTTCCAGATTAGCCAGGGTCACCTTCAGATTTTGCAAGCTTTCAGATTTTGAATCTTGACTATGTAGTTTCTGTAGGGCGCATTTCAGCTCTGCTTCCAAGTTGCTATTTTTGTCTGCAGAACAAAGAAACAGTTCTTTTAAATATTTCATAAACAAAGAATTTTCAAGTTGTGCCGCATTTTATAACCCAACTCAGACTAAAACTGTTTTTTAGTGACTAGTAACTTATAGTGGGACGGAGATATTGCGGCGGACAAATTGAACACTGACACTTTTTGGGAACCAGTACTTAAAATATGCACTGTCACTGTACTAATGGCACTGGCTGGGAAGGGGTTCATCAAAGGGTTAATTGTGTTTAATCTGTCTTTGTGAAGTGTGGGGGAGGAGCTTTTACTAGCGGAAGACATTGATCCATGTCCCTCCTTTGCAGGAACACAGGATCCATGCCTTCTTTACTGCCAGAAGTGCAGGATCACATATAAATAAATACCGTATTTATCGGCGTATAACACGCACCCTAACTTTGAGAGGGAAGTTTCAGGAAAAAACCTTTCCACAGCCCCCTGCGTATAACACGCAGGCAGTTTACCCTTTATTTTCAGGGTAAAAAAAGTGAGTGTTATACGCTAATAAATACAGTACACACACACACACACACACACACAACAACACACACACACACACACACACGTGATTCTGTGCACAGCGGCTGCCCTGTAGCAGGAAAACTACAACTACAATAGGACAGTTGTAAAGTGGTTAACTACTTGCGGACCAGCTGCCCACAATGTACTGCAGACAGGTACACCGCTTCCTGCTCATTTAGTAAAAATCAGTACACGTTACACACATTAACATTTGTAAGGCACACAGTTAACCCTTTGATCACCCTGGATTTTAACCCCTTCCCAGCCAGTGTCATTAGTACAGTGACAGTGTATAGGATTTTCAGTTCAGTCAGTCCGTTCTTCCCATAGCATCAGTGTCAATTTGCCCGCCGCACCATCACAGTCCCATTATAAAAAAAAAAAGGGACTGATCCCCACCATTAGTAGTATAAACAAAAAAAAAATCCAGTATGTATACACCATAGTTTTTAGACACTATAACTTGTACACAATCCAATCAATATACACTTATTGGGATATTTTTTTTAAACAAAGACATGTATACATTTTAGCCAAAAAAATCTTTTTTTTTGTGGATATTTTTTTTTTTTTTTATAGCAAAAAGGATTCTTACTTTTTGCTATAAAAAAAAACCATGGGCCAGATTCTCGTATCCTGGCGTATCTGGCAGCGGGGCGTAGCGTATCCTTTTTACGCTACGCCGACGCAAGTGCCGTATTCTCAAAAGCACTTGCGCACTAAGTTATGGCGGCGTAGCGTAAATAGCCCAGCGTAAGCCCGGGTAATTTAAATGTGGAAGAGGTGGGCGTGTTTTATGCTAATGTATTGTGACCCCACGTTTGACGCTTTTTTTTAACTGCGCATGCGCCGTATGTGGATGTATCCCAGTGCGCATGCGCAAAATCACGTCGCAAAGAGTCAATGCTTTCTACGTGAACGTAACTTCCGCAACTACCTATTCGCGAACGACTTACGCAAACAACGTAAAAACCGACGCTGTCCCGACGTCCATACTTAACATTGCGTACGCCTCACCCACGCAAAGTTACCACTCATATAGCAGAAATGCCGCTCATATCTAAGCAAAATACCGGCGTACCTTGTTTTCGGAATACCGAAAATAGATACGCTGCGTAACTTCTAAGAAGCGATGGCGTATCTCGAGATACGCCGACTTAACTCTGATTGAACACACCACCAAAAGAAATCTTTATTTGTGTGAAAATTATATACATTTAATTTGGGAACAGCACTGCATGACCATGCAAATAAAGTGCTAATTAGCAAAAAGTGGCCTGGTCATTAAGGCTGCATTCACACCTAGGCGACAAGTAACGCCGCGTACGCGGCTTATTTTGCCGTGATTCGATTAACTTTTTTTTTTTTTTTAACAAATCCTTTCCATTGCCGTCTATGGCCGAACGCCAATCCTGCCTGAAAAAAAGGGTCCGGGACTTTTTTTCAGGCGGCACGCGTACGGCGTTTCGGCGTGAGATGTGAACCATCTCATAGACAGCAATTTTTTGTCGCCAAGGTGTGAATGCAGCCTAAGAGTGTAAAACTTTCTGGAGCTGAAGTGGTTTGAATTGGCCAAGAGGCAACACCTACAGCCTGCCCGCTGCCCCCTTGATTAAAAAAAAAATTGTTCTTCTCTGCTCCTCATTGATAGTTTCCCTGCTGCTTAAGCTCTAATGTCCCTGACTACACAGCTAGCCTAGAAAAACGGATATTCCCTTGTGCAATGAGTGTGCTTTTCATGATCATCGGGACAGACATTAGACAAGGGGGTGGCAGCTGGAGGTGCTGAACCACGAGACCAGAAAATATCAGGTCTCAGAAACAAAAGTAAACTAAAATCGGAGACGCGCACAATAATTCTGAGGAATTACAGATTTTCTTTCCCTAAAAATTGGCTTTATTGTCCATAATTAGCTCTTTAAAAAAAAATTGATAGCAAGTTCATGGTTTAGTCCCATTACTTTGTTACCCGATGTTAAAATATATAAAATATATATATATAAATATGCCACTTTTAGCAGGTTGTGGTTGCAGGACAATGCTGCCGCTGCACCGAAGGTGAGGCATTTACCTGTCAGTTTATCCACAAGCTGCTGGTTTTGCCGTATAGTTTGGTTTGCTACAATTATTTCCTCCTCCATTTTCAAAGCTTCCTTAGTCTTCTGATCCAGTTGGCTTTTAATTGCATTTTGCTGAGATTTGGCTTCCTAAAACACACAAATAAAATTATCAGAATGATTTACAGATCACAATGGCTTCATTTTAAAGTGGATGTAAACCTCATTCATAAAAATTTGAGCTAGGCACATATATCTGTAGTGTTTTCTTATCTCTCTCCAAAGCACCAAGTCTCGTGTCTTTCTGCTGTTTCCTTGCTGTTAGCAGCATGATAACGTATGACAAGTTCTCCGTCAAGATAAAACCAGCCTGAAATTTGTGTTGTGGGAGGTTGCTATAAATAAATTAGCAGAGAGCTTGTCTTGTAATTGCACAGCTCTCCAAGTGTCTGCCTATGTGGAGGGGGGGGGGGGTGCCTTTCATCCAATCAGCTGTCTTGGCTGTATGCCAAGAATCCACTCCCAGTACTGAACAGGAAGAGAAAATCTCTAACACATAGTGCCCCTTCTAAAGAATATATAAAAGAAAAAAAAAACAGATATACATATAAAACCTATGTAGGGATATTTGTTTTATCTCTGTATCATCTGAGGCTGTTCACTTTACTGGGTATATGTCTTAATATGTTACATCCACTTTAAGAGTCTTAATGGCTCTGTCAAAGAAACTGCCCAAATCACCTTTAAAGAAACAGTTCTTAGCATAGCTGCAACCCTTTACATACTATATAAACAACAAAGTGATTGGCCCCAGGTGATTCACAGAAAATAAACAAATCCTCCTACATAAGTTGTACTCATTTATTAGCAGAACTCTCTTCTTCAGATCCTTTCAAAGTCCACAGATCAGATCAAATCCTATTTCTCAGCAATGGAAGGCGGGGGTATCAGAAACACACACTGTACAGCAAAAAAACTGAGTGTAATCTGAGACCTGAGTGGACTCTACATAGTCTCATAGGGAAATATGTACAGCTGGGGCGGTTTATCGCCTTCTGTGTGCTGGAGGCTGGGCGGGGTTATCTCTCTAGAATCTGATGTAGGCATAACTAGTCAAAAGTGACCAATGTAGCTAGAGAGACAGATCAGACAGAAAACCACACTAGCTGCTTTAGATGGCGGCTAATACACACTAGAGAGGGATATACTTTGTTCATTTTTCATTTCAGAGGTTTACACAACCACTTTAAGTGCAGTAAAACGATGTCCACATAAGATGACAATTTCTGCACTCCCAAACTGTTATATGCAGCATTTTGGATGTACTACTGCCAAATGATTGGTGGTAACTATGCTGTAGCGTGAACAGTATTAATGGCAACAGATTGTAGTTAATGCTTCGGTTGAAGTAATAAATAGCAGTATTCCTTTAAAAAAAATGGGTGCCATCTAAGATAGGCATGAAGTAAGGAACTGGGTAAGTCAAAAACGGTGTAAATACAGAGGGATCCGGTGAGACATTTTTCTGCTGGTTGTGTGTACGTTGAAAAATGACAGTGGGCAAGGAACATTTTCCTTGCACCTGCTGTCACAATTTAAAAACAGTGTGCCCATGCAGGGCTCCGCCCACACAGCCACCACATTCACGCCATTTAATGAATGAACTACAACTACTGTCTCCCACTGCGGCAGACAGCTTGTAGTTCTCTATGAACTGCAAGGGCGCAGATGAGAACTTGGAGTTCATTGATGCTTCCTTCAATTCAGGAATGACCTGCCGTATGGAATCTATAGGCAGACAGCTATACTGAGAGTCTACAGGAGCCTGGCATTGCACCTACCATTTGCAATGCTCCTTAGGGTAAAAAAAAAAGGAATGCACATGTTTATACCTGCAAAAATTTGAGCTTTTAAAAAAAAAAAGTGAACTAAGCCTTTAAAGACATTTTCCTGGAAAGTGTGTAGAACAAGTCAAAGAGAAAAGCATTTTTATGCTTTCAAGAATCCGTTAATATTTATATTTTGTGCCTTTTCAGACATTCTAAGTGAGTTCACACCACCCACTGTTTACCAGAAGAGAAATCACAGCTCCGCCATCCCTCGATCCCCCTCAACAACTGTGGCAGTTTGTACATTATTGCCGGAAAGGCACAACATGTTCAGTGTCATTTAACAGGACACAAGTAGACTGTACCAGGAAATCTGCAAGAGATTTAAAAGGCCGATTCTGCATTTTGCAACATGATACACTTGTATAGAGGGTGTAATATTTACCAAGTTGCCAAGAACCTCCCACCCCCGCCATGACAGCATGAGGGGGATCACTTTTGAAATTGGCAAGGCTTTGTGGGCAGGTACGAGATCTTTAAATTAATGAACTACAAATTCCAGCTGTACTGTGGCAGACAGACTCAAAAGTCTCAATGGAATACAAGTGCGGCAATCATCACACTCCTAGTCCATAGACACTTCCTCCAGCTCAACTGAAAGCTCTGTACAAGTAGAGTGCTGGAGAAAAGTCTGCAGGAGCCTGGCATTGCACCTGTGATTTCTTTATTGTGGATTCAATGCTTTGCAGACTGCTGTGGAAAAAATAAATAAATGCATTTTTTTCCTGCAAAAATATGGGATTATTTTTTATCAAAAAGGTCAACTTAATCCAAGCACGCACGGGCCGAATGCGGGGTGACATCAGCCGGTTCAATAAAAACCGGTCGACATTCGGCCCATGTGTATGGCAGCCAGTCCGACAAAAGTTTGTCCGGCTTCCATTGGATGAGCACGCTGGAAAACCAGCTCCCGATCAGCACTCTCAGCCATTGGCTGGGACCGTCCCCGTAAGAACACAACTGCTCAGCAGAGGAGATTGCTGCACGAACGTCGAATCGTTAGTACAGCGTCTCCGACCAAGCTTTGACTATACTCCTTTTCTCCTTTAAAGGAGTTGTAAATGAAAAAAAAAAAAAATCTATGCATTAGGGTGAAAAAACATCTGGTGTTGCCCCCCCCCCCCCCCCGTTTTACTTACCTGACCCGTCGAAAGTCCAGCATGGTCCCGATATTCTCTTTGCCGCTCAGCATGGCCGCTGATTGACTAGAGCGGATGGATTGAGAGCAGTGCAGCCATTGGCTGGCGCTGCTGTCAATCACATCCAGTGATGTGGCGTGCCGAGGGGCGGGGCTGAGTGATACAGTGAGCGGCTATGGCCACTCGCTGTATCACGAGAGCGCGCCCGCAATTACTGACCACCATGCAAGCTCTCGCATGACTGTGGCGAGTAATTGCGGGGAGGACAGGGACAGCAGCCGAGGGACCCCAAAAGACATGGATCGGGGCCACTCTGAGCAAAACTAACTGCACAGTGGAGGCAAGTATGACATGTCTGTTATTTTAAAGGAAAAACATTTTTTCATTTACAACCGCTTTAAGGTGAGCATACACCCACTTGAAATTCCAACTGGCAGTCCAGTGTTTTCCCAAAAAATGAGAATCCGCTGTTGGGCCTCCTCCCCCACTCTTCTTTCAGAAATTGCACTTTTTCGGGGGGGGGGGGGGGGGGGGGTTGTTGTAGCGAATACCTGGTTTAATCTAGTGACCACCCAGCTTTAGACGGTTGTCACAAGAACTAGTGTCCCCACTGGAAGATTTCCCCTCGATTCCTGTTCTGGAAACAATTCTTCATTTTCTCTTTTATTTTTTGGGGACAACTGGAGAGAGTGAATCTCCCCAACAAGGACACAGACAGCAATACAATGTGAAAGTGGTTCTAACCCCATACCTTCTACCCAAATCGGAAAAATACTTACTTCCAGATTCTTTCTAAACTGATTGGCTTGATTCTCGCATGCTTGCAGAGTCTGTCCCGACTTGGATAACTTCTGTTTCAGTTCCTCAACTTCAACTTCCAACACCTTCTTCCCGTGTACCACCTGCAACACAACAATCATATCTGTCACCTCGTCCCAGGAAATATAGTGACCTCTGTGTGTTTTTCTGTACGGTGTATTGGAGCATTTGATTTCAGGGTTCGTGCATCTGGTAAACACTATAGTCTTTGTTAGAACTATGATCAAATACAAAGCAATAAAACTATGAACTGGAAGAGATCTCAGACAAGCAAACACAAAAAAGTGTGATGCTCTCACCTCTGTTCCGTGTCAATCCAGACATGCAGAGATGAGAATAGAGGGAAAAAAGGTGTTGTCCTTTGAAGAGTGATCCACAGTGGATCACTTTTTAGAGGGCATTTGACAGGCAACTAGGAGGAGTTATGTCACTTCCTCACTACCCGTTTTAAAGTGGGAGTAAACTCCCAAATCATGATATATTACCTATAGGCAAGCCTATAATGAGGCTAATCTATAGTTACTGTAAACATCTCCTAAATGTGCTCAGTTTAGGAGATATTTACTTTAAATGCAGCTGGTAAAGTCGCTGGCGCTCTGAAGAAATGGCATACCAGCGCCGTTTCTTCAGAGCCGTGCCGTAACAGCGACTCCGGGAGTGACGTCATTGCCAGGTCAGCAAATCAGATAGCTGAAGCCCGCGAACCTGGAAAGAAGACCAGGTGAAGATGGAAGCGCCTTTAGTGATGATGGGGTGCCACTGGAGGGCTCTGTTTTCAGGTAAGTCTATCATAATGTGCTAGCATGCGATGCATACTAGCATATTAGGACTTAATTACCAGAGGCTCGTCTTTTTTTGGCAGGTGGTTTTGGCCATTAATCTCTTGTCGAACAGCAGCCGTAATACTGTAGTTGTACGTCGTTCTGTGCGAGGATAGCGGGCATGTGCCCGTGGATCCCCCGGCAGACATTGAGTGTGTACAGAGGCAAAAACGGAGAACAATTCCCCATTCTGCCTAATGACATGACAGATCTTCTGTTCCCAGTCGGTCATTGGGAACAGCGATCTCTGTCATGTCCTACTGAGCCCCCCTACAGTTAAAATAAACAGTGAGGGAACACATTTAACCCATTGATCACCCCCTAGTGTTTACCCCTTGCCTGCCAGTGTAATTTTTACATTGATCAGTGCATTTTTATAGCACTGATCAATGTCACTGGTCCCCAAAAAAGTGTAACACAGAGAACATCAAATACCACCAAAAGAAAGCTCTATTTGTGGGTAAAAAAAAAAAAAAAAGGACATCAATTTTGTTTGGGTACAGTGTTGCGCGACCGTCAGTTAAAGCAACGCAGTGCCGTATCGCAGAAGATGGCCCGTCATTAAGGGGGCAAATCTGTCCAGGGCTGAAGTGGTTAAATACAACACCGCAAAGCAACCCATTGCACTCACAGAAAGTAAACATCCCCCTTCAGACAGACTTTGCAGCTGCTTAAAAAAAATGCAGCGGCTTTACAATAGATACGTGCCTGTAGGTGATCTGATCATCTCTCTATGCAAGCCAGTGCCTGCAAATATTTTACAACATATGGATATGTTTTTTTCTTAAAGTGGACTATAATCCTGAGCAGTGTTCATTTTGTGGACTAAAACATTTTAATGGACTAAAATACGACCAAAACTAATACAATTGAGAAGACTGAAATACGACTAAAACTGCATTTTTAGTCAAAAGACTAATGCCGCGTACACACGATCATTTTTCAGCATGTCCAAAAAAAACGAAGATTTTCCAACTTCATCATTAAAAACGACGTTGCCCACACACCATCGTTTTAAAAAAAATGATGAGCAAAGCGCGGTGACGTACAACGGCACTATTAAGGGAAAGTTCCATGCAGATGACGCCACCCTTTGGGCTGCTTTAGCTGATTCCGTGTTAGTACAAGACGATTCGCGCCGTCTGTTACAGCGTGATGAATGTGCTTACTCCATTATGAATGGTAGTATTACCAGAATGAGCGCTCCCGTTTCATAACTTGCTTCTGAGCATGCACGGGTTTTTAACGTTGTTTTAGCCCACACACGATCATTTTTTACAACCCGAAAAACAACATAGTTTGAAAATGCAACATGCTCGAAAAAAAGAAGCCAAAAAACGATGACATTTTTAAAAAATAAAAAAATGTCATGCCGAAAAATGATCATGTGTGCGCGGCATAAGTCTTATGCCGCGTACACACGATCATTTTTCGGCATGAAAAAAACAACGTTTTTAAAGCGGTATTTCACCCTAAACATAATATCTCCCATGCGATCCAGCATACTGGCGTCAGCGCCAGTATGCTGTTTTTTTTTTTTTTAATAGCACACTTACTGTATTATTGTAGAATTCCTTTTCTGTCCCCCGTGGTGGACGGCACCAGTATAGCGCGTCACATCTTCCTAAAATACCCGATATGCACTCGGGTAATCTCGGCGAAAATGCGGCGCCTGCGCACAGACCTAGGAGCTGACTGCGCAGGCGCCGTATTTCTCCGAGTCCTACGGCTATGGCGCGTCACGCCCTCCGAAATAGGACTCGGAGAAATACGGCGCCTGCGCAGTCAGCTCCTAGGTCTGTGCGCAGGCGCCGCATTTTCGCCGAGATTACCCGAGTCCATATCGGGTATTTTAGGAAGATGTGACGCGCTATACTACAGCCGTCCACCGCGGGGGACAGAAAAGGAATTCTACAATAATACAGTACGTGTGCTATTAAAAAAAAAAAACCCAGCATACTGGCGCTGACGCCAGTATGCTGGATCGCATGGGAGATATTATATTTAGGGTGAACCTCCGCTTTAAAAACGTCATTTAAAAATGATCGTGTGTGGGCTTCACATCGTTTTTCATCTTCTGAAAACAAAAAAAAAAATAAAATTTGAGCATGCTGCATATAACGTCGTTTTAAAAAATGTTTTTTGGGTTGTAAAAAATGATTGTGTGGGCTAAAACGACATTAAAAACGACGTTTTAAACCCGCGCATGCGCAAAAGCAAGTTATGAGACGGAAGCTTGAATGGAACCCCCCCTATAGAGTGCCGTCGTACGTCACCGCGCTTTGATCATCATTTTTTAAAAACGATGGTGTGTGGGCATGAAGTTGGAAAAACTGTTTTTTCTACATGCTGAAAAACGTTTTTTTTTTAATGCCGAAAAACGATCGTGTGTACGTGGCATAAGACTAAATTGAAATTTGACTTCAAAATGAACACTGGTCTGTAGTGTTCATACCTCAATACCATAAATAATAACAACATTCCATTTTTCACTTCAGCAGTACCGTATTTGCCGGCGTATAAGACGACTCGGCGTATAAGACGACCCCCTAATTTTCCAGCTAAAATGTTAGTTTTAGGATATACTCACCTTATAAGACGACCCCCTTCCTACTAGTCATGCCTTGCCTCACCCTCACTGTGCCATTATTACATGCCTCACTGCGCGCCACACTACATGCCTCACTGTGCGCGCCACACTACATGCCTCACTGTGCGCGCCACACTACATGCCTCACTGTGCGCGCCACACTACATGCCTCACTGTGCGCGCCACACTACATGCCTCACTGTGCGCGCCACACTACATGCCTCACTGTGCGCGCCACACTACATGCCTCACTGTGCGCGCCACACTACATGCCTCACTGTGCGCGCCACACTACATGCCTCACTGTGCGCGCCACACTACATGCCTCACTGTGCGCGCCACACTACATGCCTCACTGTGCGCGCCACACTACATGCCTCACTGTGCGCGCCACTACATGCCTCACTGTGCGCGCCACTACATGCCTCAATGTGCGCCACTACATGCCTCACTGTGCGCCACTACATGCCTCACTGTGCGCCACTACATGCCTCACTGTGCGCCACTACATGCCTCACTGTGCGCCACTACATGCCTCACTGTGCGCCACTACATGCCTCACTGTGTGCGCCACTACATGCCTCACTGTGTGCGCCACTACATGCCTCACTGTGTGCGCCACACTACATGCCTCACTGTGCGCCACTACATGCCTCAGTGTGTCACTGCTTACCTTATCCGTGACATGCAGATCGCGGCCGTCCATGTTTCAAAAGCCGCGCCTCCTCTCTCGGCTGTTCCGTGATAGCTTCCCAGGAGACACTGTGTTTAGTGTTCGGCCCATCACGGATGCCCTCTCGTCCTCGATCTCAGATAAGAGAGCATCCGTGATAGGCGGAACTTTAAACACAGTGTCTCCTGGGAAGCGGAGTGTTCCGCCTATCACGGAACAGCAGAGAGAGGAGGCGCGGCTTTTGAAACATGGACGGTGATCTGCATGTCACGGATGGGTTAAGCATTTATTAGGTTACCGGCGTATAAGACGACCCCCGACATTTAAGAAGAATTTCAGGGGTTTAACCTCTTCAGGTCCGCGCTTTTGACATAATACGTGAACAGCGCGGACCTGAGGCGCCGGGGTCACGTCTTTGGACGTGATTTACTTGTAATTCCCCGCGCGCGCCACAGGGTGGCGCGCGGCGGGGAAAAACAGTCCCGACGCATCACCGAGGATCCGATGCGTGTACCCGGCGGCCGCGATGTCCGTTAGGTACACGTGATCGTCGGTGAGAGAGCAGGGACGTGGAGCTCTGAGTGTAAACACAGAGCTTCACGTCCTGTCAGTGAGGTGACAGATGCTGTTTCCCTTGTACATAGGGACACAGCATCGATCACCTCCCCCAGTCACCCCCCTCCCCCCACACAGTTAGAACACACCCAGGCAACACATTTAACCCCTTCCTCACCCCCTAGTGTTAACCCCTTCAATGCCAGTCACATTTATACAGTAATTAGTGCATTTTTATAGCACTGGTCGCTGTATACATGTGAATGGCGCCAAAAATGTGTCAAAAGTGTCCGATGTGTCCGTCGCAATATCGCAGTCCCAATAAAAATCGCAGATCGCCGCCATTACTAGTAAAAAAAAATATATAAAAAAAAAAATCATAATTATGTCCCCTATTTTGTAGGTGCTATAACTTTTGCGCAAAGCAGTCACTTATTGTGATTTTTTTTTTTTTACAAAAATACGTAGAAGAATACGTATCGACCTTAACTGAGAAAAAAATATATATAAAAAAAAAAAAAAAATGGGATATTTATTATAGCAACAAGTAAAAAATATATATATTTTTAAACTGTCGCTCTTTTTTTCATTATAACGCAAAAAATAAAAACCGCACGGGCGATCAAATACCACCAAAAGAAAGCTCTATTTGTGGGGAAAAAAAGGACGCCAATTTTGTTTGGGAGCCACGTCGCACGACCGCGCAATTGTCAGTTAAAGTGACGCAGTGCCGGAAGCTGAAATTTCGCCTGGGCACGAAGGGGTTTTATGTGCCCAGTAAGCAAGTGGTTAAAAGTCGTCTTATACGCTGGAAAATACGGTATATAATAAGTTTGAAAATTGTAGAGAAAGGTTAACTAATGCATTACAATTTAATTACACCCATTCGATTTTAGATGACTAAAATGAGTTTTAGTTGACTAAAATGTAGTAGAGATTTAGTCGACTAAATCAATTGCAGAAGACTAAAATGGGACTAAAACTAAAATGCCATTTTAGCCCTAAGACTAAAACTAAATCGAAATTTGCTGCCAAAATGAGCACTGATCCCGAGTTGTTAGTCATGATCTATCACCAATTTGCAATAGGGCATTAAGTTTGGATAATGAAAATTAATCTCTGTTACTTTCATCCCCACTATGTCACCGCTGATAATCTTTGTCAGGACTGTACTGTCATGTCATACTACCATGTTATGTTGCATACCTTTAAATTAAAGAAAGCATAAAAAGGTAACAAGAACATACAGCTTGGGGAAGTGGTACAGACCACTGCATTAGTGGTGGGTGTTTCTGTCTGTCTATAAAATATGAGCTTTGCATTCTATATAGGACAGGAAGATTAAAAGTAAAAATCCATACACGGTCAAGTTCCGATTGGATGGCATTAAATTCATTCTTGGCCTGCTGGGACTCCTGGCTCTGTTTAGCTTTCATCTGGTTCAACTGCTGCTCCATGTTCTTTAATGAGTTTTGTTGTCGGAAGAGTTCCTACAATCACAAAAGAGAAAAGCAACTGAATACATGAGGCCAGCCAATGAGGAACTATAGTAGGGGTGCATACTATGCAAATCTTCAGCTTTAAAAGGGGACCCCCTACATATATGCACATGCATACTTCAAGGGGTAGTAAAGGTTAAAAAAAAAAAAAATCCTAAATAGCTTCCTGTACCTTAGTGCAGTCCTCCTTCACTTACCTCATCCTTCAATTTTGCTTTTAAATGTCCTTATTTCTTCTGAGAAATCCTCACTTCCTGTTCTTCTGTCTGTAACTCCACACAGTAATGCAAGGCTTTCTCCCTGGTGTGGAGAAAGCTTCTTGAGGGGGGGAGGGGCGAGCAGGAGTGTCAGGACGCTTTCTACTTTGCAGATAGAGAAAGGAGCTGTGTGTTAGTGGGAGTCCTGACACTCCTGCTCGCCCCCTCAAGAGGCTTTCTCCACACCAGGGAGAAAGCCTTGCATTACTGTGTGGAGTTACAGACAGAAGAACAGGAAGTGAGGATTTCTCAGAAGAAATAAGGACATTTAAAAGAAAAATGGAAGGAAGAGGTAAGTGAAGAAGGACTGCACTAAGGTAAAGGAAGGTATTTAGGGGGGAAAAAAATACCTTTACAACCTCTTTAATTTTAGAAGTTCAAAACACTTTTTTTCTATTAAAGCATTAAAAAAAAAAATGGCAGCTTAAAAGAGGGTCTGGCCGCACTGCTTTTTTATATTGATTTTTTTTTTACTAACAAGAAGCAACAGGGGAGAGGAGACACAGACTCACAAGCTGACAGGCAGGGAGGGGAGAGAGGACAGGGCAGAGCAGAGAGGAGAGACAGCGGATGACGGAGGCATGTAAACTGACTATGGTGTCAGGGCTCAGCAGCCATGATAAACTGTGGTCAGTTTACAGGGGTGAGGGCAGGAAGTGGCATGATTTTTCCAGAAGGGCAGGTTAGATAGCACAAGCACTGTGCTGTTAAACCTGCTATAAGGAAACAGGATCTCTTTTTTTTTTTTTTAGGGCAACAGCCACTTTAAATTGCAGCAAAGTGTAAAGTTCTATAACCTGTTGATTTTCCTTTTCTCTCTCCTTTAGCTTGTTCTCTACAGTCAGTCGGGCACTTTCAGCATTTTGTCTCTGACAGCTTAGCTCATCAGTAACCTTCTTCAGTTTCTGTTCAGTCTGCGCACACTGGAAAAAAAAATACATATATTTATCACAGTGCAGGAGAATAAAGCTGTGTGCTGCTGGCAATAAAATATAAAAGTTACACTGATAAGACTGCAGCCTGACCATTCATTTCAACAATCATCTTCACAAAAGTTGCTATTTACCTCCCTATAAAGCCTCCCATATTGGCAGCAGAGGGGAGGGGCAAAGATGCTGGACCAGCACTGACAGCAAACAGACACTCTAGAGCTATTCCACTACATCACTAACAACTTCTGATATTTCAGTTTTGCTTGGTCACTAATAAAGGCAAATCATCCAATGCATTCTTGTATCTCTTATGAACCCCAATACCAAAATAACGTTACCAGAATTGCCCAATGACTAATTGCTCTGGCATTAACAAAAACCAAATGGTGTCAAATTCTAAGATAAACCTAATTAGTCTTAAAGCGGATATCCAACCAAAAGGCAAAGTTCTGCTTGTTTGCACCCTCCCCGGACACATTTGCCTTTTTGGGGGGGGGGGGGGGGGCAGGTACCTGGCTTTGACAGGTGCCCGCTCCCACTTTCGGCTCAGACAGGCCTGGAGGTCCTCTTTAAAAATGCTCCCTACAATTTCTATGGTCTAATAAATGCTTACAATTCTGAATATATTTTTGATACATTCAATTTCCACCACCCCAGAATCTCTCCCTCTCCCTACCGCCCCTCCCTCTCTCCTTTATGTTACATATAGTGGATACTGTATTTACTGTTAAAATGAGACCTTTGATTGGGTAACTTCATATATGTAGATTTCTACTGCTCTATGAATGCTGGATATTTTAAATAATTAAAAACAACAAAAAATAAATAAACTTGGCGAGCATCAAAAATCGCTTGCATGACTGGCGAGACACCCCTGCTAGGGGGTAAGAAAATGGCAATTGATGCTCTTCATACCAGTATGCGATTATGGTCATTGCCTACTTATACACTTAATTTTGACTAATGTCGTGTACACACAATCAGTTCGTCTGATAAAAACGGTCCGATGGACCGTTTTCATCAGACGAACCGATCGTGTGTGGGCCCCATCGGTTTTTTATCCATCAGATCTGATGGTTAAAAAACCGATAGAAAAAAAAAACAATCGTCTGTGGTACCCATTGGTCAAAAAATCCACACATGCTCAGAATCAAGTCGACGCATGCTCGGAAGCATTGAACTTATTTTTTCTCAGCGCGTCGTTGTGTTTTACGTCATCGCATTCTGAAACGATCATTTTTTTAACCGATGGTGTGTAGGCACGACTGATCATCAGTCAGCCTCATCAGATATGTGATAAAAAATCCATCAGACGAACTGATCGTGTGTACAGGGCATAAGTATTGTTACTGACTATCCAATGCAGAGATTGTCACTGTGTTGTTCTCCGATTTACTGTACACCCATAAAAAACACACACACACACACACACACACACACACACACACACACCTCCCTTCCCTGGTTAAAGCCAACTAGTCTTAAAAATTCTCCCTCCACCCTCCTAACACCCATGCTGACTAAACTGTGTAAGAAAGGTGTATATACCTACCTTTTTTCAGCCCGCTCTGGTCTAATCACATGATCCAAGATTTATGTGTCTCTTTTTTTCTCCTAACAACCTTTTGTGTACATAGCCTGAAAATTAAAGATATGACTGGCAGCAGCGATTGCGGAGCGGTCATCGCTTTATGTCAGTGATGGCGAACCTTGGCATCCCAGATGTTTTGGAACTACATATCCCATGATGCTCAACTACACTGAAGAGTGCATGAGCATCATGGGAAATGTAGTTCCAAAACATCTGGGGTGCCAAGGTTCGCCATCACTGCTTTAGGTGGTCAAACCCAGAGGTAGTTCTGCCGTAATCTGTAAATGTGCTGTGCATTATTGGAAGTTATTCGAAGAGCTGCGTCTGCCAAGCCATGCTTCAGTTCCTCTTTGTAATGTCAATGATTTAACCCCGCACCCAAGTGCCCTCCTAAAACTGAAATATTAGCTGTAAGTAAGGTCGCTTTTATCATTAGTGTGTATTAATGGGGCAGACATTCTATAGGAAAGAGAAATAGATCAGAGATTTATCTGACAGGCTATAGAAAGCCATGTCAGACTGTGACCTACCCTGTCTGCCGTCTGATCGTACTGTAGGGTCACTCGGGCCAAGTCATCACGACTCTTTGTCATCGCTTTGTCTTTCTCTTGGAGTTCTGCCTGAGTCTTCTCCAGCAGTGTCTGGGTCTCCTGAAGTCTATTCAGTTGATTTTTTAGCTCTTTTTCTTGAACTTGCAATCGCAGCTCCATCTCGTTCACTTTGGATCGCAGTTCTTACGTTTAGGAGAAAATATGGAACAGAACATTTTTAAAAAACTTTGCAATAAAATGTTATTCTCTTAAAAAGGAAAGCACCACATTTGCCTGAAGCGGGGTTCCAACCACTATTAGCATTTTTTAAATGTATGTCCTTTCATCATGCATAGATCTACTGTACGTCACCTTGGCGGCTGGTCAGCAAGCAGTTAAAGTGGAGTTTCCATCCCCAAATTTTTTTTCCATTATTGTGCCAGGCACACGCGATCGCTCGTTACAGAGCGATGACCAGGAGAGGAATGCTGATCTTCTGTTCATACAATGTATGAACAGAAGATCAGTCATTTTCCCTAGTCAGTCCACCCCCCCCCCCCCTTACAGTACAGAACACACCCAGGGAACATACTTAACCCCTTCCCCACCCCTAGTGTTAACCCCTTCCCTGCCAGTGGCATTTTTATAGTAATCCAATGCATTTTTTTGCACTGATCGCTAAAAAAATGCCAATGGTACAAACAATTTGTCAAAATTGTCCAATGTGTCCGCCATAATGTCGCAGTACTGGAGAGAAAAAAAAAACGCTGATCGCCGCCAGTACTAGTAAAAAAAATATATATTAGGGCTGTTACGGACTAATAATTTTGTGTTCGATTAATCGTTTTCTTTTTAATCGATTAATCGACTAATTTCGATTAATTATAAACGCACATACAGATCCAACAACTTTTAGCTGATCTCCTTGCATTGCAACTCTGCATTAGTCAGTGGTAAATGTGGTATACACCATATACAATCACCCGACACTAGTTTCCACAATCCATGACTTAAAGAGTTGGTTCACCCTAAATATAAGCTCTCCCGTGTGATCCAGCATACTGGCGTCAGCGCCAGTATGCTGTTTTTTTTTTTTTAAATCCCCCACTTACTGTATTATGTTAAATTTAAATTTCTTACCCCCGTGGTGGACGGCGCCAGTATAGCGCGTCACATCTTACGAAAATACCCGATAAGGACTCGGGTAATCTCGGCGAAAATGCGGCGCCTGCGCACAGACCTAGGAGCTGACTGCGCAGGCGCCGTATTTCTCCGAGTCCTATGGCGCGTCACGCCCTCCGAAAAACGCCGAATAGGACTCGGAGAAATACGGCGCCTGCGCAGTCAGCTCCTAGGTCTGTGCGCAGGCGCCGCATTTTCGCCGAGATTACCCGAGTCCTTATCGGGTATTTTCGTAAGATGTGACTCGCTATACTAGTGCCGTCCACCGCGGGGGAAAGAAATTAAAATTCAACATAAAACAGTAAGTGGAGGATTTAAAAAAAAAAAAAAAACAGCATACTGGCGCTGACGCCAGTATGCTGGATCACATGGGAGAGCTTATATTTAGGGTGAACCTCCGCTTTAACTTCACAGTTCACACAAATACGTTTTAAATTCAAACTGTAGCACTGATGCAAGTAATTTTTCCTTATTTTGACAATATACCCTGAAGAACTGAACAGTCTTTCTCACGGAACAGATGTTGCCGATAGACAAAAAATTTGTCTGCACAAAACTGCTTAGGACAGGAAAACAATGGTTATTTTTGCCCCCTTCCCCTGATGGAGCCTGATGCATCCTTCTGCTCCACAGATGCAAAGGTACCTCAAGCCAATAGGTACAGTTTGCTCGCACCCAGCAGGGTAAGTCTCCCTGTCCAGGCTGTCCTGTGACGTCAAGAATGTTGATCGATCAAAAGAATTAAAGATTAATCGAGGAATTAATCTTGAATCTCCCCAGCCCTAAAAAATATTAATAAAAATGCCATAAAACTATCCCCTATTTTGTAAACGCTATAACTTTTGCGCAAACCAAATCAAACGCTTATTGCAGGTTTTTTTTACGAAAAATATGTAGAAGAAGAAGAATACATATCGGCCTAAACTGAGGAATTTTTTTTATATATATTTTTGGGGGATAATTATTATAGCAAAAAGTAAAAAATATTCAGTTTTTTGTCCATCTGTGTCCCATTGGTGAGATTTTCCTTTGCTTCCTGCCCCCAAACCTCAAAACAAAAAGCTACAGGTGATCTCTCCAAACTGGGGAAATCCTATGTCAGTGATGGCGAACCTTGGCACCCCAGATGTTTTGGAACTACATTTCCCATGATGCTCATGCATTCTGCAGTACAGTGGAGTATCATGGGAAATGTAGTTTAAAAACATCTGGAGTGCCAAGGTTCCCCATCACTGTCCTATGTCATCACTAGAATTTGCATCCCCATTGAAAAATGTGCCCTCTGATCTGTTCTGATGACATCCCAAAATTTGTGATTTTCTTTAACCACTTACGGACCGCCTGCTGTCATTATACGGCAGCTATTTAAAGTGGAATATCGTTATGGCAGCAGCTAGCTGCCATAACCCCATTAGCCACTTCTTCAGTGGGCGGCCCACTTTCATATAAAAGTGGTCTCAGCGGGGCGGATTCGCCGCAAAAACACTCCCACTGCGCTGCGGTGCCCTCCACCGCTTACCGGAGCCGCCAGCGGCAGAGGCGATTGGGTCCTTTCCCCTGCTTGGCATGGAGCTGAGTGAGGGGAAGGTGGCCCCTACCCATCTCCATACCCCTACAGAAGCAACATCAAAACATCACTTCCACCCATAGCTCTTAAAATTTTTTTTATAGCATTTTAGTGCAATCCAAATTCTTTTTGACCCCAGATCTCATATTTAAGAGGTCCTGTCGTGCTTTTTTTTTTTTAAACCTCAATACCAGGCCTATTCTGGCACGTCTCTCCTTCATGTACAAATCATCATTCTTTTGCTTGAAAATTACGCAGAACCCCCAAACATTATATATGGTTTTTTTAGCAGACACCCTAGTGAATAAAACGACGGTCATTCCAATTTTATCTTGCACGGTATTTGCGCAATAATTTTTCAAACGCCTTTTTTTGGGGGAAAAATTTGTTTCATGAATTAAAAACAAACAAAACAGTAAAGTTAGCCCAATTTTTTTGTAAAATACGAAAGATTATGTTACACCGTGTAAATAGATACCTACATGTCACGCTTTAAAATTGCACACACTCATGGAATGGCACCAAACTTTGGTACTTAAAAATCTCCATAGGCGACGCTTTGAAAATGTTTACAGGTTACCAGTTTAGATTTACAGAGGAGTTCTAGTGCTAGAATTGTTGCTGGCACTTTAAAGCGGAGCTCCACCCACCCGCATTTTTTTTTTTTTCAAAGTCGGCAGCTACTAACAGTGTAGCTGCTGACTTTGAATAAGGACACTTACCTGTCCTAGGCGCGCGCGCTGACGGCCCCCGCCGATGCCGATCCTCGATCCCGGCACCGCCATCCACAGTCAGGGAAACAGGCAGTGAAGCCGTGCGGCTTCACTGCCCGTTTCCTACTGCGCATGTGCGAGCGACGCGGCGCTTTGTGAATGGTCCGGCTGCTTTCTGGGATACACACAGTTACCAGAATGCAGCGCGGCCCATTCACAAGAAGACACCGAGAAGAGGAGGAGGAAGAAAACAGCACCGCGGATCGTGAGGGCAGATTCGGAACTTCCGCATAGCAACAGCCTATTTAGGGTGAGTATTTTTTATTTTATTTTCCCCATTTCATTTTTATTTATTTTTTTCAGATTTTTAAAAAAAATATATATATCAGGGTGGAGCTCCGCTTTAACGCATGCGGCGATACCTCACATGTGTGGTTTGAACGGCGTTTACATATGTGGGTGGAACTTATGTGTGCGTTTGCTTCTACGCACGAGCTACCGGGGACAGGGGCATTTAATTTTTTTTTATTATTATTATTATTATTATTATAATTCGTTATTTTTTTACACTTTAAAAAAAAAAAAAAATGTTCCAACACTTTTATTCCTATTACAAGGAATGTAAACATCCCTTGTATAGGAAATGTGTGTGACAGGTCCTCTTTATGGAGAGATGCGGGGTCATTAAAACCCGGCATCTCTCCTCCAGGCTGAAAAGCATGAGATTGTGAAGAGATTTCACCGATCTCATGATTAGTATTGCTTACTAGCCGAAATCGCGGCCTTGTTTACTTCTGGGTGACGTCACGACCGACGGTCATAGAGATGACTGGTGACCATCTGGTCACCAGTCATCTCTATGCTTACTAGCCTGCGCCAGACGATTCTTTCCCCGGGCGCCCGAGAGCCTGGAGAAGCAGCGGATGGCGGTGGGGGGTCCCCTCCCGCCGCCTATTAGAATGATCAAGCGGTGGAACCGCCGCTATGATCATTCTTATGGTGCACAGAATCGCCGGCACTAAAGAATGATATCTGAATGATGCCTCTAGCTACCCCCATCATTTAGATATCACCACACAAAGCCCAGGACGTCATTTCACTATGATAAAAAGGAAAAAGACCGTGCTTAGGATGTGTGGGGGAGTGAAGGGTGATAAGAGTAAATAACCAGACTGCAGCCCCCCCATGACAAATAATCCCCTAAGGGATATAAGTGGGAAGAAAGGAAAAATATAGGAGGTGGTGGCGCTGTCTGTAAGTGTTAGTGGTATACTAGTGCCTAATAACTAATGAGCGAGTCAATAAATGGTTAACAGTCCATAAACAGGCTCGCTGGACCTGTTTATGGACTGTTAACCATTTATTGACTCACTTATTAGTTCACCTTTTTCACTCACTATATAGTTTTTGGATATATTTCAACCTTTTATGTTGTTGCATGCTAGCCTTGTATTGGTATAGCATTATTCATATATGTTTATGTGGTACTGAGCATTTTACATAGAAGATATAGAAGATATAGAAGTTCTTTTGCATGCCATTATTTGATTCTTCTTCACATAGCATTTGTGACTTTTATGTACTTATGTTACCTATCTTTAGGATTGTTCATTCATTTCACATTTTTGCTCTATGACTTTGTCGCACATTAGGGCCTATTCTTATTAGTTATACTTTTTACCTTATTAGGCACTAGTATACCACTAACACTTACAGACAGCGCCACCACCCCCTATATTTTCCCGTCATTTCACTATGGCTGGGTATTGAAGTGGTTAAATCAAAATTACACAATTTATATTTTTTAAAAGAACAGTGTAAAAAATAAACAAAAATAAAAATAAAGAGGGAAAAAAAAACATTTTAACGCACCCAGTCCTGACGAGCTTGCAGAAACGAACGCATGCGCATGCATATAAAAACGGTGTTCAAACCACACGTGAGGTATTACTGCGATCGTTAGAGTGCAATAATTCTAGCCCTGGACCTCCTCTAACTCAAAACATGCAAACTGTCAAATTTTTTAAACGTCGCCTATGGAGATTTTTAAGGGTAAATACGTTTGTCGCCATTCCACGCGAGGGCGCAATTTTGAAGCATGACACGTTGGGTATCAATTTACTCGGCATAACATCATCCTTCACAATATATATACCGTGTTTCCCCAAAAATAAGACGTACTCCGAAAATAAGCCGTAGCGGGATTTCGACGCAAGATAGAAATATAAGACACCCCTCCGAAAATAAGACGTAGCGATGTAGTGTCGAATCTCCGAAAATAAGATGTAGTGTCGAATCTCCGAAAATAAGATGTAGTGTCGAATCTTGTAGTGATAGGCGTGTCGTGGTAAACAACACGTCATAGGTGTATGTTACTGTACTGGTGCTCAGGAGCTGTGAGGAGAAGAACACTCTGTAAAGCAAAAAGATTCTCCCAGCATTGACCAGCAAACCCCTCTCTCACCCCCACACAAACAGATCACCCCAGCTCCACTGTGCTCCACATCAGCTTTGCTGGCCTATCTTTTTGTACAACCAGACAAGATGAGTGCAAAAAGAAAGAGTTATTCTGTTGAGTACAAGAAAGGAATTGTGGAGGACTCCCGAGGCAAGAATCTTACGGCTTTTTGCAAAGAGAAGAAGTTGGATATCCGAATGGTCCAAAAATATCATGCAGAATACGATAATCTCAGTCTACAGGTGGACAGAGGAAATGCTAAAAAGCGCAAGTGTGGTTTAGGTAGGCAACCTTTATTTTCTGTAATAAAAATAAGACACCCCCCGAAAATAAGCCATAGTGTGATTTCTTGAGGGAAAAAAAATATAAGACGGTGTCTTATTTTCGGGGAAACACGGTATATATATGTGTATGTATAAAAAAAAAAAAAAGTGGGCTTTGAGGTCCACCAACTTTTGATTTTTTTTTAGGTCAGTAGCTACAAATACTGCAGCTGACTTTTTAAAATAAGGACACCTATCCGTCCAGGGCGCCTGCAATGTCAGCCTTGCTGCTTCACTTCCGGGTTCCCTACTCGCGCTGCACTATCCTACTGGTCCTTGCTGTCTTCTGGGACCTGTGTGTCTCCCAGAAGACATTGGGGGGGGGGCCCGAAGGAAGTGGTGTAGATACCCGTGGGTGGCTCGGGTATCTATGCCCGGAAGTGGGACAAAATACCTGTGTTACACAAATATATGCTCCCCCCTGAAAGGTGCCGAATGTGACACCGGGGGGGGGATCTTTGAGGTGTTCCAAAAAAGCATGAGTTCCATTCTTGGGCTTTAATTCAAGAACGTGTATTTTTTTTCTAAAAAAGACCGCTGCGCATTTACGGTGTGACGAGAAGTACTGCAACGACCGCTATTCTATTCTCTACGGTGTCAGAATTTTTATATTTATATATATATATATATATATATATATATATATATATATATATATATATATATATATATATATATATATATATACACACACACACACACACATATAAAAAAATGTTTGGTGGTTCCAAGTGATTTTCCAGCAAAAAAAAAAAAAAGAACAAGTTTGAAAAATAGGTCTTTAGTTATAGATGAAGAAAGGATCAGGATGACACCACTAGAACACGCACCTTCAAGAACAATTTAACAAAGTCTTAATGGAAAATAAAGTTTCAAGTCACCTTGGTTTTGGCTCTTCAGCTGGTCACTTGCTGCGGTGTTATGGGGATCACAAAAGCTTCGGTTGGAGGTATCGGGTTTGTAGCCTCTTTTGCTTGGCGTCTCCTCCTGCTCCCAGGGACACTGAGTGGAAGAGAAGCTCCTTTTGAGTGACGTGTCGTGGCTGCTGGAGGAAACGCGGCTCGGCGTACGCTCTTGTTGCCAGGAGAAGACAGAGGAAGAAGTCTGATGGCGAGCAATGTCTCGATGATTGATGGGGTTCTGGGAAGTAGGCTGGGAATTCTGGTTCAAAAGCTAGAAAACAAAAAAGTGATTTCTATAACACCCCGAATGTCTGGTGATGCTTGTACACAAAGTTCTTCAATAAGGCAGAAGAGCAAAGAGCAGTAACTTCTAGCAACCAATGAGAACATATCCTTCATTGATCAAGCTTTGGAAAATGGAATCCCGATGGTTGTGATTGCTTTACTAATTCAGGCAGATTGTTGTTGAGTTTGCTGTTTCTAGCTGTTGTGGAACTACAAGTCCCTTGAAGCATTGCAAGACTGACAGCCACAGGCAAGACTCCCAGAGGCAAAGGCATGAAACAGGTTTTTTTATGGGTTTTTTTTAACTGCTGACCATGTTGACGTTTGGAAATTTCACCTCATTTCCTGTACCAGAGACAACGGTCACTGATTTAAGAGATGAGGACTTACTGGAACAATACAAGTTTTGGATGTAATTCGTCTTTACATGAACTTTCAAGGTGGAGGAGTGCTCTTTCAAGTGTCTCTAAACCCATACATATGATACACAGATAAAACAATTTGTTCTACATAAGTGGTACCTGTGTATCTGCAGTCTCCTCTACAGCCGTTCAAAGAAAATAATATTTAAAGCTTGTCAGAGTTCAAGAGCTCCAAGAACTGAAGGGAAGGGAAGGGAAGGGGAGGGAAGGGGAGGGAAGGGGAGGGAAGGGAAGGGAAGGGGATTACCCCCCCCCCCAGCTATCTGCTTCAGGTCTCTCCCCTTTCCCTTTTTTTCCTCTTAATTGACACAAGTACACAGTAGGATATGCTTTGTTCATATTTCTTATTTGAGGTTTTAAATCACTTTAAAAGAGGAATTCCAACAACATTTATTTTATATATAAAACATTAAAAAATGGAGAGAAAATTGCGCATACCCAATATATACAAAAATATAAAAGCTGCGATTCAAGAATGTTATAGAACATAAAATAGACTGGAAGAAGGTGAGGAATCGCGCTAGACGTGGGACAATGCCTGATAATACCACAATGTGTTATCAAACAAAACAAACAAAAAGTGGTATGGAATACAAAGCCTAAATGGTATTGATACAGTCCACAAAATAAAATCAAATGATATATATATAAAAAAGAACCTAATGAGTCAAACGTGAGCAAGAAGAGTTGAAGTCCTCTGTGTTGGTCAGTGGTTCATCTGTGGAGCCAGTGATGCTCGCTTGTAAAATCTAGCATCACTGGCTCCACAGATGAACCACTGACCAACATAGAGGACTTCAACTCTTCTTGCTCACGTTTGACTCATTAGGTTCTTTTTTATATATATATCATTTGATTTTATTTTGTGGACTTTATCAATACCATTTAGGCTTTGTATTCCATACCACTTTTTGTTTGTTTTGTTTGATAACACATTGTGGTATTATCAGGCATTGTCCCATATATAAAACATTGACATATAACAATCATGTCTTTTGTAAATTTTCTCCCCCGATGTCCAGTTTAACCACTTGCTTACTGGGCACATAAACCCCCTTCGTGCCCAGGCGAAATTTCAGCTTGCGGCACTGCGTCGCTTTAACTGACAATTGCGCGGTCGTGCGACGTGGCACCCAAACAAAATCGGCGTCCTTTTTTTCCCCACAAATAGAGCTTTCTTTTGGTGGTATTTGATTGCCCGTGCGGTGTTTATTTTTTGCGTTCTAAACAAAAAATGCGACAATTTAAAAATATATATATTTTTTTTACTTGTTGCTATAATAAATATCCCAATTTAAAAAAAAAAAAAAAAAAAATTCTCAGTTAAGGCCGATACGTATTCTTCTACGTATTTTTGTAAAAAAAAAAAAATCACAATAAGTGACTGCTTTGCGCAAAAGTTATAGCACCTACAAAATAGGGGACAGAATTATGATTTTTTTTTTAAATATTTTTTTTTTTTACTAGTAATGGCGGCGATCTGCGATTTTTATTTTGACCGCGATATTGCGGCGGACACATCGGACACTTTTGACACAATTTTGGCGCCATTCACATTTATACAGCGACCAGTGCTATAAATATGCACCAATTACTGTATAAATGTGACTGGCATTGAAGGGGTTAACACTAGGGGGGTGAGGAAGGGGTTAAATGTATTGCCTGGGTGTGTTCTAACTGTGTGCGGGGAGGGGGGTGACTGGGGGAGGTGATCGATGCTGTCTCCCTATGTACAAGGGAAACAGCATCTGTCACCTCTCCCTGACAGGACATGGAGCTCTGTGTTTACACTCAGAGCTCCATGTCCCTGCTCTCTCACCGACGATCGCGTGTACCCGACGGACATCGCGGCCGCCGGGTACACGCATCGTATCCTCGGTGATGCGTCGGGACTGTTTTTCCCTGTGGCGCGCGCGGGGAATTACAAGCAAATCACGTCCAAAGACATGACCCCGGCGCCTCAGGTCCGCGCTGCTGACGTATAATGTCAATAGCGCGGACCCGAAGTGGTTAATATAAAAAAAAAAAAAAATCAACTTATAGATTTTCTTCTTGGTTATTGCTATATTGCTCGTGGGCATGTGAAGCCCACAAGCATAATGTTCCGGGATACAGTGCAGCAGAATGACCAGCATGCACCGCTCATTCTTGCACATGTGCAGTATGACCGTATCAAAGTGCTGTAAACGTCTCACGTCGCCACAAGTGCCCGCAATGATGGCAACAAAGCCCTTGGTGCTGCCCACTGACTCCTGGGAAACGATGACACACATCACCCAGGAGCACTAACACGGGCACTGAGAGGAAATTACGTAAGGCGCCAGGGAGAGGAAGAGGCAGATTACAAGGCACCCTTTGGCAACAGCCAGGAAAGAGTAAAAAAATTAAAAAATGTTTTTACTTATGTTTTTTCCTGAAGACAGGAGTACATTTTATGAGTGGAACTCCGCTTTAAAAGTAAACATTTTACTAACTTTAATCTGAAGAATTTTTAATTCAGTTTCCAGCTTCTTCCTCTCCTCCACTTCTTTATTGTACTTGTCCTGCAGCTCCTCATACTTTGACTCTAAATAAACAAAAGTCATGGTCAAGAAATATCCAAAATGCAAAAACTCAATCTAGAGGCAGGTATACAGCGGAACACCAGTTGGTAAGATAACCAGCAATTATTAGAGAGATAAAAAAAGACTTCTGATCAATAATAGTCTGGACATAAAAAGAACAATGGTCACCTACAGTACACAAAATGTGGAAATTCAGCTCAGGAACAGAACATATCGCACATACACAATATCGCCAAAAACATGTTTACATCTGACCATCACCAGTACTATATAGCCAAAATTATGAGATCTTTCCAAATGATTGGGTTCCGCGGTTTCCAGTGAAGGGTAGTGGTAATGCTACAACATGCAAAAACATTTTAGACAATTATGCACTTACAACCTTATTGCCAGTTTAGGGAAAATTATTTTTCTGTTCCAGCATGACTACCCCAGTGCACAAAGCCAGCTCCATAAAGACACGGTTTGACTAGTTTGGTGAGGAAGAACGCGAGCGGCCTGCACAACGCTCCAACCTCATCCCTACTGAACACCTTTGAATAGGGATTGGAACACTGACTGTGAGCCAGGTCTTGTTCACCATCAATACCTGAATGGTTTTTGGCAGCATGGGCCTATAGATAATCCAAACTTCTGTGGAAAGTCTTCCCAGAGGAGTGGAAGCTGTAATGGCCACAAAGGAGAAGCCAACCTCCTAAAGCCCTGTACACACGAGGAGACAGGTCTCATGAGACAGGTCCGACGCGGACCGTTTTCATCAGACATGTCTCCAGGGATATTTTGGTCTGATGTGTGTACACACCATCAGACCAAAATCCCCGCGGACAGAGAACGCGGTGACGTAGAAGACACCGACGTGCTGGCAAAAGGAAGTTCAATGCTTCCACGCATGCGTCAAATCAATTCGACGCATTCACGGGATTTCGGTCCGATGGTTGGGCGTACTAACCGTCAGACATGTAGGCATGCTTAGAAACTTTTGTCCGCTGGAAACCTGTCCTCTAGGCCGTACACACGATCGAACATGTCCGCTGAAACTGGTCTGCGGACATTTCTCCTCGTGTGTACGCGGCCTAATAATGCTCATATTTTCTAAATGCAATGTCCATCTAGCTTATATAGGTGTAATAGTCAAGTGTGCACAAATGTTTTGCATATAGTGTAGCTTTCAACTGATTCAGTCATGCAAATATACTGCTAAACCTGGTGAAATTCCAACTGTCCTACATTACAAGGTATTTCTTCTTTCTCCTGCCAGCCAAACAACGTAGGAGAAACAAGAAACTAAAAATAAAAAGGTGTGCAGCTGGGGTATTATTATGAACTTGTTGCTTTCTCCTACATGAACAAAAAAAAAAATTAAAAATTTAAATACGGTAACTGCAATTTCAAACACAGCGCAGCCCATAAACACATGTGTAGGGGAAAATAAAAATCAAATCCATGTACCCAATGATACCGTAAATAAACCAGTCAGGAACGCATTGAGTGTCCTCCATTGGACATGACAAGTTAAAGTGGATGTAAACTCAAAAAACACATTTTTTTTTTGATGTCACAATGTAGAGTATAAGATTTCCTATCATCTGTGCCCAGTCTTGCCACGCAGAGTTAATCCAGCGCTGAGTAATCCTCTTTTAAAGTCCAGTGCAAATTCACCGGACTTTAGATAAAAACCTGCCAAATTAGGTTAAGTCCGTTTCTCTGTTATTGCTTTCAGTAACAGGTTATTTACAAATATAGCGTGGACATGTTTATCATAACAAGAGGTGATCCAAAGTTCATTGTATATTACTAGGATGTGTTATGATGTTATTTCACCTCATGTTATGATAAACAAAACATAACATATGATAAACATGTCCTAGCTGTATTTGTAAATAACCTCTCACTCAAAGCAAGAAGAGAGAAAACAGACTTTTTGATTTAGGCGGGGTTTTATCTGGAAGGCTGTTCGTTTTCACTGAACATAAAAGAGGATTACTCAGCGCTGGATTAACTCTGTGTGGCAAGACTGGGCACAAATGATAGGAAATATTATACTCTACATTGTGACATCAAAAAAAATAAAAATATATATATTTTTGGGTTTACATCCACTTTAATTTACATAAAGATATTAAAGCAGACCTCCACTTGTCTGCCGCCTCTCCCCCCACTCCTTTGCTGCCACATTTGGCGCTGCAGCAAACTGAGCTGTAAGTTTGGCCCCCCTCCTTTACCTGCAGCCTTCTGGGATACTTCACAGGTCCCAGGAGACTGCGGCCCATTTACAAAGTGCAGCACGCTCCGTGCAGGTGCAATAGTGAACTTTGAGGTGTCACTACAAGTTTCCCTTAGTCAAGACGGCAGCTTCAGTACTGATAGCTGACTGAAGAATTGGGCGAGGACACCGCTGGGTGCCTGGATAGGCAAGTGCCCTGATATTAAAAGCCAGCAGCTGCAGAATTTGGAGCCGCTGACTCCGCTGAATTTTTGGGTGGGGGAGCTCCTCTTTAAACCACTCAACAGAGAGAGACCAGGGGCAATGCTATGTGCAAAGCATACATTAAGTAATGCGAAAAAACAGCACGGTCCCCAAGTCTACATAATATCATTTAGGCCCCTTTCTCACTGGGTGGGAGGTGCATCGGCGGTAAAGCGGCACCTTACTGCACATTTCGCCTGCTAGCGGGACGGTTTACCCCTGCTAGCGGCCGAGAAAGGGTTAAAAATCACCGCAAAGCACTTCTGCAGAGGCACTTTGCCGGCGTTATAGCCGCTGTGTCCCATAGATTTCAATGGGCAGGAGCAGTATACACACCGCACCAAGGATGCGGCTAGCAGGACTTTTATTACCGTCCTGCTAGCCCACCCTGGAGACAGCAGCGGCCATTTAGCAGCGCTTGCAAAAATGACCCAGTGTGAAATGGGTCTAACATAAACTAATTACAAATGTGATCACATCTTTTGGGGTCCAATGACGTCTATATGATCACAAACAAGTATAATTTACCATCGAACTTGACAGGTGTAAATGAAGCAGCGAAGCTCTTCTGAGGAGTGACGCATACCGACATGTCCATCCCATTAAACGATTGCTGACCCCTCTCCAAGTCACTCTTGTATCTAAGACATAAAAACACAAATATGGAGAAAGCAAAACACGCTGTAAGTCTTTTCACAGCTAAAATTTGATAATTCAAGAATGGATAGCACACTGGCACATAGACAGCTAAACGCCATAAAAGTAGTAAAAGTGGATGTAAACCCCCCAAAAAAAAAAATTTTTGATGTCAAAATGTAGAGTATAAGATTTCCTACCATCTGTGCCCAGTCATGCCACACAGAGTTAATCCAGAGCTGAGCTGTTGTTTATCATAACATGAGGTGATATAACATCATAACACATCCTAGTAATATACAATGAACTTTGGATCACCTCTTGTTATGATAAACAGAGATCCGGACTTTATAATTTGGCAAGTTTTTATCTGGAATTCTGTTAATTTGCACTCAACTTTAAAAGAGGATTACTCAGCGCTGGATTTACTCTGCATGGCAAGACTGGGCACAGATGATAGGAAATCTTATACTCTACATTGTGACATAAAAAAAAAATTTTTTGGGGGGGTTTACATCCACTTTAAGGAACTTCAGTCCATCCTGACCATCCATGTGCCTCTGAGCCACACACGCAAGCAAGTAGTCGCTCACCTTTTCAGGTCCTGCTCCAGCTTCTCAATCTGCTTTTTACTTGCGCCCAGTTGGCCCTCCAGGAGGCTGATCTGGGTGTCCTTCATTTGCTGGTCATGGGCCAACTTCTGCCTCGTCTTCTCCTGGCTGTCACATAATTCTATCAAGCTCTGATTCTCTCTTTTCAGGGACGTCGCCTCACTCTTCTCACTCTCTACCTGTAACACCCATCCAAAATATTAAAATATGTTAGTGTGGCTTACATTTTCATTATAGTTCCAATGCAGACAGATTTAGTTGGCACAAGCAGTGTGACATCCAGAGCAGCGCGCTATTTTACAGAAATCAGACAACTGCGGTCACCTCCTCTATGGGCGGTCTGGAAATAAACGGATTTCGCTGTCCATTCACACTCGACTGCCTCAGATTCAGTCCGTCCAAATGGAAGAGGACACAGAGTCGCAGACAGAGCAACACAATTAATTGTTAAAAAAATAGTGATCTCGATTCAACCCCCCCAACGATCTCCAATGCAGAGTTTGACGATTCTTTCATATAACAAGTGTAGAGACTTATCAGCTGTCAAAAGAAACTATCTGGGCAGTCTGCCAAGTTTTTAATAGGAAACATTTTAACTAATGCTTAGTTCTTAGATCAAATGGATAAACTGTGTGTAAAGAAAAAATCTGGGCAGTCTGCCAAGTAACTTTACTAGAATACATTAAGCTTGTGTATTACAGGGGTATTTATATTTAAAACGTGAAATTGTGGGTGGAACTCCCCTTTAACCACTTGCTTACTGGGCACATATAACCCTCCCCCCCCCCACACCTCCTGCCCAGGTGAAATTTCAGCTTCCGGCACTGCGTCGCTTTAACTGACAATTTCGCAGTCGTGCAACGTGACTCCTAAACAAAATTGACGTCCTTTTTTCCCCCCACAAATAGAGCTTTCTTTTGGTGGAATTTGATCACCCCGGCAGTTTTTATTTTTTGCGCTATAAATAAAAAAGAGCAACAATTTTGAAAAAAAAAAAACCAATATTTTTTACTTGTTGCTATAATAGCTCAATTAAAAAAAAAGAATCTCAGTCTAGGCCGATATGTATTCTTCTACATATTGTTGGTAAATAAATAAAAAAAAAAAAAAAAAAAAAAAAAAAAAAAAAATCGCAATAAGCGACTGGTTTGCACAAAAGTTATAGTGCCTACAAAATAGGGGACAGAATTATTTTTTATTATTTTTTATTTTTTTACTAGTAATGGCGGCGAACTGCGGTTTTTATTGGGACTGCGACATTATGTCGGACACACTTTTGAACATTTTTGGGACCATTCACATTTATACAGCGATCAGTGCTATAAATATGCACTAATTACTGTATAAATGTGACTGGCATTTAAGGGGGTGAGGAAGGGGTTAAATGTAGGGTTGTCCCGATACCACTTTTTTAGGACCGAGTACAAGTACCGATGCTTTTTTTCATGTACTCGCCGATACCGAATACCGATCCTTTTTTTAAATGTCATGTGACAGTTTTCAAACCACAATACAGACTAAGGATATTTTCTTTAGAATTATGAAGAACTCAAACTCAAGACATTACAAAAGAATAAAAATGAGTAAAAATGTTTGATTTGCTTGTCACGCAGTAGTAAAAAACTCAAAGAATTTTCACAGAACATGTTGATAAATACAAAAAAAAGTATCGGCAGAAGCATCGGGAGCATTTGCGGGAGTACAAGTACTCCCGCAAATACTCGGTATCGGTACCGATACTAGTATCGGGACAACCCTAGTTAAATGGAGTACCCTGCATAGTGTTCTAACTGTGGGGGAAGGGGACTGACTGGGGGAGGTGACTGATCTGTGTCCCTATGTACAAGGGACACAAGATCGGTCTCCGCTCTCCCTGACAGGATGTGGATCTGTGTGTTTACACACACAGATCCACGTCCTTGTCTCTGTAACCGCCGATCGCGGATGCCTGGCGGACATCACGGCCGCTAGGCGCGCGTATCAGCATCTCAGCGTATCAGCATCTCAGTGATGTGGCGCACGCGCGCCCCCCAGTGGCTGGAGGCCGGATATAGATCCCAGAGATAAAGATCCACATTGTGGCCGTATAAAGTCCTACTGCCGTCATCAAGTGGTTAATGTAATAGACATATGTTTGTTTTCTACAGGTGGACGTATCTTTATTTCCTATAATGGATTTAGTTAGATGTACCTTTTGTTTCTGTTTCTGGAAGGCGTCCTCCAGAGACTCCAGCTGGAACTGCCTCTGCTGTCGCTCCTTTTTCAGCTTATCCAGCTGACTCTCCAGCTCCTGGATCTTCTGCAGGGTCTTGGTGGGGAGACCCTCCTTCCACGCTTCCACCACCCAGCTCATTGTACTGCTTAACGGCTCCACTCGTAGAATTCAATCCTGGGACAAAAATAAAAGCAGTAAAGAATACATTTCCATGGACTTCTACTGCAGACGTAGTGTCGGATATTTGTTATGACAGAGTTGCTTCAAAGCCGCTCCGAGGCCCAAAAAATAAAAAAATTGCAGCGGGGATCCCCCCACCCCCAAAGATCCTTTCTGTGGACGATTCCTCTTCATCATCATGCACAATGCAGTGTTCTTAACCCTGTATCGTACACGGTGAGCATGCGACCACGGCCGAGAGCAGCTTATAGGGGAGGCTATAGGGACTGGTCATACTGGGAACTGAGTGTGAAGGGAGCCCGCAGGATTGGGCAAAGGGCGCATAATACAATTTATTTTAGGACTTAAACCGGAGGTCCACCTGAATTTTTTTTTTTCTTATAGCCAGCAGCTGCTGACTTTTAAAAAATGGACACTTACCTGTCCAGTGCGCCTGCGATGTCGAGCAATCGCTCGTCTCTCGGCTGCCCCCGCCGCCATCCTCAGTGAGGGAATCAGGAAGTGAAGCAATGCGGCTTCCCTGCCCAGTTCCCTACTGCGCAGCGCACCCTCACTAGGGGCCGGGAAGTGGCGTAGATACCCGCAGATTCCGCGACTATCTGTGCCCGGAAGTGGGTGTAAATACCTGTGTTATACATGTATCTGCACCCCCTCCCCCTGAAAGGTGCCAAATGGGACACCAGAGGGGGAGGGTTCCGAAAAGCGGAGGTTCACTTTTTGTGTGGGGACCTCCGCTTTGATGAGTATTTTACCCTTGCAGTTTTCCCCACAGATGGGCTTTAAAAGAGGAAGATCTCTCCTTCCAGTGATGTTGGGAGTGTGCCCAATATACATTGAGGTGTGTATAAAAGCCCGGTATTGAAGTGATTAAGGGCCCTTTCACACGGCGTATGTCCGCATTTTCAAAACGGGACATACATTGATCCCTATGTCATCCGCTGACACCCATAATTGTCCGTAGTTGACCCCCCCCCCCTTCTTTCACTCCAGATCTGACCCCCCCTTCTTTCACTCCAGATCTGACCTCCCCCCCCCCTTCTTTCACTCCAGATCTGACCCCCCCCCCCCTTCTTTCTCCAGATCTGACCCCTTTTACTCCAGATCTGACCCCCCCTTCTTTTACTCCAGATCTGACCCCCCCCCTTCTTTTACTCCAGATCTGACCCCCTCCCCCCTTCTTTCACTCCAGATCTGACCTCCCCCCCCTTCTTTCACTCCAGATCTGACCTCCCCCCCTTCTTTCACTCCAGATCTGACCTCCCCCCCTTCTTTCACTCAAGATCTGACCCCCCCCCCCTTCTTTCACTCCAGATCTGACCTCCCCCCCCTTCTTTCACTCCAGATCTGACCTCCCCCCCTTCTTTCACTCCAGATCTGACCTCCCCCCCTTTCTTTCACTCCAGATCTGACCTCCCCCCCTTCTTTCACTCCAGATCTGCCCCCCCCCCCTTTTTTCACTCCAGATCTGACCTGACCTCCCCCCCTTCTTTCACTCCAGATCTGACCTGACCTCCCCCCCTTCTTTCACTCCAGATCTGACCTCCCCCCCTTCTTTCACTCCAGATCTGACCTCCCCCCCTTCTTTCACTCCAGATCTGACCTCCCCCCCTTCTTTCACTCCAGATCTGACCCTCCCCCCCTTCTTTCACTCCAGATCTGACCTCCCCCCCTTCTTTCACTCCAGATCTGACCTCCCCCCCTTCTTTCACTCCAGATCTGAACTCCAGATCCCACTTCT
This sequence comes from Rana kukunoris, assembly GCA_029574335.1. Taxonomy (NCBI): domain Eukaryota; kingdom Metazoa; phylum Chordata; class Amphibia; order Anura; family Ranidae; genus Rana; species Rana kukunoris. The sequence goes on from CM056052.1 coordinate 511,895,217, forward strand.
TTCACTCCAGATCTGACCTCCCCCCCTTCTTTCACTCCAGATCTGACCTCCCCCTTCTTTCACTCCAGATCTGACCTCCCCCCTTCTTTCACTCCAGATCTGACCTCCCCCTTCTTTCACTCCAGATCTGACCCCCCCCCCTCCTTTCACTCCAGATCTGACCCCCCCTCCTTTCACTCCAGATCTGACCCCCCCCCCTCCTTTCACTCCAGATCTGACCCCCCCCCCGCTTCTTTCACTCCAGATCTGACCCCCCCCTTCTTTCACTCCAGATCTGACCCCCCCTTCTTTCACTCCAGATCTGACCCCCGCTTCTTTCACTCCAGATCTGACCCCCCCCCCCCTTCTTTCACTCCAGATCTGACCTCCCCCCCCCTTCTTTCACTCCAGATCTGACCTCCCCCTTCTTTCACTCCAGATCTGACCTCCCCCTTCTTTCACTCCAGATCTGACCCCCCCCTTCTTTCACTCCAGATCTGACCCCCCCCTTCCACTCCAGATCTGACTTCTTTCACTCCAGATCTGACCCCCCCCCCTTCTTTCACTCCAGATCTGACCCCCCCCCCCTTCTTTCACTCCAGATCTGACCCCCCCCCCCTTCTTTCACTCCAGATCTGACCCCCGCTTCTTTCACTCCAGATCTGACGCCCCCTTCCACACTCCAGATCTGACGCCCCCTTCCACACTCCAGATCTGACGCCCCCTTCCACTCCAGATCTGACGCCCCCTTCCAATCCAGATCTGACGCCCCCTTCCACTCCCGATCTGACCTCACCCGGTACATTGTATCCATTGTTTATTTCGGGTGGACTATTCCTTCAATATCATTAAAACACATATCATAAACACGCGGAAATAGTAGCGGGAAACGTCCTCCACAGCTGGTTATATACACGGACCACCGATCAGATGGGACAATACCGATCAGATGTGTGCACAGATCACCGATAAATCAGCCACAACACCGAGCACAGCGGAGATCAGACCGGGTGAGCCATTACACATCCCTCCTCCTCCCCCCACCTCGGGGCACACTGACCTGTCACCCGAAGATCAGTGCCCGGCACATTCCACCTCCTCCCTTCACTTCACCGATAACGATTCAACCACCGCGCCGTCCCCAGCACAACAATCCTTCCGCCCGCCCACTCCGGCCACAGTCAAGGCCATTGGATCAAAGACGAATCCCTCGCATCTCATTCGCCAGAGCGCAGCCAAGGTACCACGCCCACGTGCCCGAGCCACACCGAAGAAGTGGGCGAGGCTTGCGTTCAAATTTACAGCAGAAGGATGTAAAGCGGGACAGGAGTGGTTGAGTCCAGCTCTGGTTAAGATTCAGTGATTGGCTGGGGCTTAGTAAGAGACGAACCAATGAGTGCACGGGGAAGAATATTCAAATTGATACAGTAGCGCGTTGTATGATACAATGTGTAGTAGTCACACACACGTGTTTCCGGTACAGAGACTCCGAGCTGCTGCTGTATACACGGAGATGGGGGCTGTATGAGCAGAATAATAAATATATATATATATAACACCAGGAAATAGTAGCAGGAAACGTCCTCCTGGGGGGCTCATTCACACACGTTCATGTAGGTTACAATAAAGGGGAATGAATAGGCCCCAGTCACACCTTGTGTGTTTTTTGCGAATACACAATTTTGTGCATTTTTTTTTGTCTGACACTCACAGAACAGGCGCAGTCCATTCACCTTAATGGGATGAACTTCACAGCAAAGTCGCTGATGTAGATTTTTTGTTGCATCAGTTTTGCGCATTTTTCGACGTGGAAACAACGCGGTCTGCTCGCCGCGTTTGGAGGTGTCATTAATAGCACTGCAAACGTGAAAAGCATTTTTTCTGCATGTTTCAAAATGCATATTCATTGAAAGCTAAGGTTTGAAAGAAGTCTTAGCACAAATACTGTGTGACATAAAATATTGCAACAATCGCCATTTTATTATCTAGATTCTCTGCTAAAAAAAATATATATAGGCCCGGATTCAGATACATTTGCGTATCTTTGTGCGGGCGTAGCGTATCTTCTTTACGCTACACCGCCGCAACTTAGAGAGGCAAGTGCTGTATTCACAAAGCACCTGCGTCCTAAGTTACGGCGGCGTAGCGTAAATGGGCCGGCGTAAGTGCGCGTAATTCAAAGTAGCCAGGCAGTGGCCATGTTTTAGTAAAATGAGGGTCCGAAAGAACGGCGCATGCGCCGTCCGTGGACGTATCCCAGTGTGCATGCTCCAAAATCACGTCGCAAATACTCAATGCTTTCGACGTGAATGTAACTTACGCACAGCCCTATTTGTGTACAACTTACGCAAACGACGTACAATTCCACGCTGTTCCGACATCTATACTTTACATTGCCTGCGCCTCATATAGCAGGGGTAACTTTACGCCGGCCATACGCCTTACGTAAACGACGTATATCAATACGCCGGGCGCAACTACGTTAGTGAATCGGCGTATCTAGCTAATTTGCATATTTTTAATGGGAACGCCGAATGCGTCCATCATAACTATGCGCCCACGATACGCCGGCGTAGGCAAGTTACGCCGGACGACTGAAGCCATCTTTTTTGGCGTATCTTGCTTTGAGAATCGGCGCAAAGATATGACGGCGCACATTCGAAATCCTGGCCATAATGTTTGGGGGTTCTAAGTAATTTTCTAGCAAAAAATAGAGATTTTAAGTTGTAAACACCAAATGTCAGAAATAGGCTTATGCCGCGTACACACAACTGTTTTTCGGGTTGTAAAAAAATGAAGTTTTTAGTGGTCTAGAAAAACAAGTTTTTTTTCAACTCAATCATTAAAACAGCCTTGCCTACACACGATCGTGAAAAAAATAAATGTTTTGCCCTATAATAGTGAGTGTACAGCTTGTATAACAGTGTCAATTTGCTGTCCCCTCAAAATAACTCAACACACAGCCATCAATGTCTAAACCGCTGGAAACAAAAGTGAGTACATCCCTTAGGCCCCGTACACACGGCAGAGAACCTCGACGGGCGGAACACATTGTTCTGCCCGTTGAGGTTCTCTGCCAGCCGTCAGATTCGGCGACCAGCCCGTCGGGAAAGGCAACCAGCCATTCATCCCGACGGGCCGTCGAGCAAATAGAGAACCTGCTCTCTATTTGCTCGACGGGTTTCCCGATGGGCGGGGCTCACCGAGAGCGTACACACGGCGAGGTTCTCGGCAGAATGCGGCTCCCAGCGAGGTTCTCGCTGGTTTCTGCCGAGAACCTTGGCCGTGTGTACAGGGCTTCAGTGAAAATTTCCAAATTGTGCCCAATTAGCTATTTTCCCTCCCCGGTGTCATATGACTCATTAGTGTTATAAGTAGAGTTGAGCGGACACTTGGATGTTCGGGTTCGACGGGTTCGTCCGAACTTCGGAAAAAAGTCTGGGTTCGGGACCCGAACTTGACCCCGAGCCCGAACCCCATTGAAGTCAATGGGGACCCGGACTTTTGACGACTAAAATGTCTCTAAAAAACTAAGGGAAAGGGTTAGAGGGCTGAAAATGGCAGCAAAATGTCAGTAAGAGCGTGGCAAGTACTTTGAAAATAAATGTGGATAGGGAATTAACTTAAAATAACATAGGAGGACGAGGTCCATATGGAGTAGGAGGTTGAGGTGGCGGTGGATGTGGCGGTGTAGGTGGAAGCGGCGGTGGAGGAGGACGAGGTAGCCAACACAGCTTTTTGTTTTTAATTTATTTATTTTTGTAAATTAGGGTACACCCCAAAAGAGTGAGAAAGATCAGAAATACAATAATGGCTGGGTAAGGCCTAGGGTTGTCCCGATACCAGTTTTTTAGGACCGAGTACAAGTACCGATACTTTTTTTCAAGTACTCGCCGATACCGAATACCGATACTTTTTTTTAAATGTGTCCCCAAATGCAGCCATGTCCCCCACAAATGCAGCCATGTCCCCCCACAAATGCAGCCATGTCCCCCCACAAATGCAGCCATGTCCCCCGACATATGCAGCTATGTCCCCCACATATGCAGCTATGTCCCCCCATATGCAGCCATGTTCCCCACATATGCAGCTATGTCCCCCACATATGCAGCCATGTCCCCCACATATGCAGCCATGTCCCCCACATATGCAGCCATGTCCCCCACATATGCAGCCATGTCCCCCCACATATGCAGCCATGTCCCCCCACATATGCAGCCACGTCCCCCACATATGCAGCCACGTCCCCCCACATATGCAGCCATGTCCCCCATATATGCAACCATGTCCCCCGACATATGCAGCCATGTCCCCCACATATGCAGCCATGTCCCCCATATATGCAGCCATGTCCCCCACATAGATGCAGCCATGTCCCCCCCATAGATGCAGCCATGTGCCCCACATATGCAGCCATGTCCCCCACATATGCAACCATGTCCCCCCACATATGCAGCCATGTCCCCCCATAGATGCAGCCATGTCCCCCCATAGATGCAACCATGTCCCCCACATATGCAGCCATGTCCCCACACATATGCAGCCATGTCCCCCCACATATGCAGCCATGTCCCCCCATAGATGCAGCCATGTCCCCCCATAGATGCAGCCATGTCCCCCATACCTAGATGTCGTCGCCGCACAGTTAATACGCGCGGGGAACATTACAGCTTTCATTTGAATATCTGCAGTGTTCCCCGCCGCGCCGTGTATATACACTCCCCCTCGGGATTGGACAGATCACCCGTCCAATCCCGGCGGCGTTGCGATCGGCGGCGGCGTGAGGGGGTGGGGCAGAGTATCAGATCTAGCATCGGGGGCATTTGCGGGAGTACAAGTACTGGCGGTGCCCTGGCTGCGTTGGCGACCTCTTCCTCCTCCTCTGCCTTCGCCTTGTGCTTCCACTGTGCCCCCGCTGCCAGGTAGGAATTGAGCCAGCAGCGCGTCTACCAGCGAGCGCTTGTACTCGTGCATCTTGCGATCACGCTCTAGTGAGGGAATTAAGGACGGTATGTTGTCCTTGTAACGGGGATCCAGCAGTGTGGCCACCCAGTAATCAGCACCTGTTAAAATGTGCAAAACACAGCGGTCGTTGCGGAGACACTACAGCATGTAATCGCTCATGTGTGCCAGGCTGCTCAGAGGCAACGAAAAGCTGTCCTTTGTGGGAGGTGTATCATCTGTGTCCTCTGTATCCCCCCAGCCACGCACCAGTGATGGCCATGAGCTGGTCTGGGTGCCACCCTGCTGTGAACATGATTCCTCCTCCTCCTTCTCCATCTCCTCCTCCTCTTCCTCCACCTTGTCATCCTCCAGAAATGTGCCCTTGCTGGACAATTGTGTACATGGCCTTTGTTGGTGCAGGAACCCTCCCTCGGAGCCACTTGTGAATGACTGCCCTGAAAGCCTTGGAAATGATCCCGATTCCTCCTCCTCCTCCTGCGCCACATCCTCTTCTATCATCGCCCAAAGCGTTTTTTCAAGGAGGCATAGAACTGGCATAGTCACGCTGAGAACGGCGTCATCGGCACTGGCCGTGTTGGTGGAGTACTCGAAACAGCGCAACAAGGTACACAGGTCTCACATGGAGGCCCAGTTAATGGTGGTGAAGTGGTCCTGTTCCGCAGAGAGACTCACGCGTGCGTGCTGCAGCTGATACTCCACTATCACCTGCTGCTGCTCGCACAGTCTGGCCAGCATGTGCAAGGTGGAGTTCCACCTTGTGGGCACGTCACATATGAGGCCCTGAGCAGGAAGGCCGAAATTACGCTGCAGCGCTGCCAGGCGAGCAGCAGCAGGGTGAGAACGCCGAAAGGGCGCACAGACGGCCCGCACTTTCTGCAGCAGCTGTGGCATATCAGGGTAACTTTTAAGGAACCTCTGCACCACCAAATTCAGCACATGCGCCAGGCAAGGGATGTGCGTCAAACCGGCTACAAGAGCTGCTACAAGATTTCGCCCATTATCACACACCACCAGGCCCGGCTTGAGGCTCACTGACGCCAACCACTCATCGGTCTGTTGTTCCATGCCCCTCCACAACTCGTGCGCGGTGTGGGGATTTTCCCCCCAAACAGGAAAGTTTTATTTTTTATTTTTTTTTATCTTTTCTTTTTTTAAAGTGTATTTTTGTGCGTGAACTCGAGAGAGAGGAGCCGGACTGCAGGAGTTGGGAGTAGGCAGACCCTCCCCCCGGAGGCAATCGCCATCCTTCTCCATGCCCCTGGTGGCAATGGCGGGTGTGAAGGGGGGCCTCCCACTCACCCCGCCCTACCTGCTCCTCTTGGGAGCCCAACTGGGGCCCAACGGGACCCCAATGGGGCAGAGGGACTCCCCCTATGAGAGAGTGAGGGGGCCTAGCCCACCCAGCCAGCCCCGTAGGTCCTTCGCCTCTCTTTATTTAAGAGACCGCATGGCCAAAGTGCATGTGTTTTAAACCAATTTTTTTGTGTGCGTGCAAGTGTGGTGGTTTTTGTGGGGGGGGGGTGGGCGTACTAAGCACAGGCGTACCTTGCATAGCACACCCACCGGGAGCCAGGCTGAGACCACCAAACTCAATTCACATGTAGCCGAGACCGGGATCCGAACCCTTGGCTGCAGAGGTGAATGGCTTGTCAGCGCAGTGCCAATCACGTTGAGCCACCACAGCTCCCGACAGGAAAGTTTTAAAACTGCCTGCTGGCGTTTACCCATGGCTGTGCTGAAGTTGGTGGTGAATGTGTTACGCTGACCGGATGAGGAGGCGGTAGAGGTTGAGGAAGCGGAGTAGGAGGAGTTAGCAACAGGAGGCAAACTGAAGCGCCCTGCAATCCTCGGTGCCTGCAATCCTCGGTGGTGGAAGGACATGCGCCAAACTGCTATCCGCCTCAGGCCCAGCCGCCACTGCATTTACCCAGTGTGCTGTTAGGGAGATATAATGTCCCTGACCGTGCTTACTGGTCCACGTATCCGTAGTTAGGTGGACCTTGGCACAGATGGCATTGCGCAGTGCACACCTGATTTTGTCCCCCACTTGGTTGTGCAGGGAAGGGATGGCTCGCCTGGAAAAGAAGTGGCGGCTGGGCACGACGTACTGTGGGACAGCCAATGCCATCAGGCTTTTAAAACTCTGCGTCTCCACCAGACGGAATGACAGCATTTCAAAGGTCAGTCATTTTGAAATGCTGGCATTCAGGGCCAGGGATCACGGGTGGGTGGGGGGGGGGTACTTCCTCTTCCGCTCCAGTGTTTGGGAGATAGAGAGCTGAACGCTTCCATGGGACATTGTGGAGATGTTTGGTGACCCAGGTGGTAGTGTTGCTTGCTGGTCCTCTAATTGAGGGGTGCCAGGTGGCACTGTCACTACAGAGGTGGATGAAGAGGCCGAGAGGCCCGAGACTGAAGCAGAAGAGGAAGCAGGAGGAGCCAGAGACCTTTCTTGGTTTTAGAGGTGTCTACTCCACTGCAGCTCGAGCTTTGCACTTAGATGCCTGGTCATGCAGGTTGTGCTCAGGTTGAGAACGTTTATGCCAAGCTTCAGCCTCTGATTGCACAGCGTGCAAACCACTCGTGTCTTGCCATCAGCACATTGTGTGAAGAAATGCCACGCTAGGGAACTCTTTGGACCTGGCTTTGGTGTGCCCGGTTCCTTGCTGCAATGCGCAGTAGCAGGCGTACTGTCTAGGGGACGGACGCTCTGCTTTGGCACCCCGTCCCCTCTTCTGCTGTGCTGGTGGCTCTGTGCGACCACTTCCTCTTCCTCTGAACTACACGGGTCACCTGCATGAGGTTGATTCCATGTAGGGTCGAGGACCTCATCGTCCACCACATCATCTTCCACCCAGTCTTCACCACTGCCCTCCTTGTCGGTCTGCACAATTGCAAAAGCAGCAGTTGGCAACTGTGTTTCTTCATCATCCGAGATGTGCTCTGATGGTCCCCCCATGTACTCATCCTGAAATATAAGTGGTTGGGCATCGGTGCACTCAATCTCTTCCACTTCTGGGGCAGGGCTAGGTGGATGGCCCTGGGAACACATGCTAACAGAGTCACCAAAAAGAAGAAGAGACTGCTGCATGATTTGGGGCTCAGACTGCTTGGCTGACTTGCAAGGGGGTGAGGTGAAAGACTGATGGACATCGGCTGCAGGTGCCAACTCCGATCTTTCAACACAAGACTGGTTGGGAGACAATGTGAAGGAACTGGAGGCACTGTCAGCAACCCAATCTACTATCGCCTGTTCTGCTCCTGGCCTCAACATTCGTAGAGCTGGATTAGGCCCCACCAAATACTGCTGCAGGCTCTGACGCCTACTCGAACCTGAAAAAGGTGTTTCACTTGTGCGTGTAGCTGGCACAGATCGACCACGTCCTCTCCCTGTAAGGCCGCGTACACACCATTAAATAAATCCAAACAAATCGGTCTGACAGACCATTTTGATCGGATTTGTCTGCTGGGATAGATTGGTTTGATCGTGTACACACGATCAAACCAAAATCCCCGCCGGCAGACAGCGCGGTGACGTGGCGGTGACGTTGACGCCGCCACGTCACTGTCACCAGAAAGTAAACACAATCCATTCGACGCATGTGCGAGCAGATGTGTCTGCTGGTTAGCGTACTAACCAGCAGACATGTCGGACGGACGGGTTCCCAGCAGACAGATTTTAAAGCATGCTTTAAAATTTGTCTGCTGGAGAAACCCGTCTGTCCGCCCGTACACACGATCGAATTTGTCTGCTGAAACGGTCCGACCGCGGCCACGTCCCTTAGTTGACGTTCTCCTCATATTTCTCAAATGTAGGATCTTGCCTTAAATGGGTGTTTTTTTAAATAGAACAATAGAAGAACACTAGCTAAAGTGTTTATCTCACACCTACAGTTATATGCAGGAAACGCACCAAAAAAAAAAATGATTTGCCCAAAATAATTGTTTTTTTGAATAGCACAATATAAAATAGTCTGTAAAGTGTGTATCTCACACGTACAGATATGCAGGCAAGACTGCAAACACTGGAGGAAAAACTGTAAAATATATTTTTTTGCCCTAAATGGGTGTTTTTTTAATACAACAATAGAAGAACACTAGCTAAAGTGTTTATCTCACACCTACAGATATGGAGGAAACACTGAGAAACACTGGAGCAAAATTTTTATTTTTTCCCTAAATGGGTGTTTTTTTGAATAGCACAATAGAAGAAAAGTATATAAAGAGTGTATCTCACAGGAACATATGCAGTGCTGCTGCAATTTGATTTGTGAAGTAGGACAGACTCCATACTTCCCAACATTTTAAAATTCTGCGAATCGGATCGGATCATAGTTGTTGAGCGGGGGAGGGGGGGGGGTTTGTTGCCTCTCAGCTTTGCACTGCCCCTGTTGAAGGCTTATTCAGCCGAAACGTGTCGGGGTTTCACTATCTAGCACCCTATATTGCTAATTCGTGATCACTTTCTAATGTATGTCATATTTTTGTTTTTATTACTTTTATCAATAAACCTTGATTGGTTTTACTCATCTGCACTATTGGAGCTTTGTGTTCTTCCTCTTTTCACATATCATCTACCTTGCGGCCTTGCTGAGCCCCAGCCATACTCTAGGCTTCCAACCTTTGATTAGTGGCTCAAGGATCTCACCTGGAATCTACAACCTGACGTTCCACACCATTCAAGTTACACCTGGTTTTTGATGTGGATTTCCAGCTCTAGTTCCAGTTATCTACTGTGATCCTGCCTTCCGGTTTCCAGTGGTCCCAGTTCCCAAATACCACAGTGCCTGTCTGACTCACTACTGTATAGTACCTGTGTCCAACCCATCTGGTAAGCGCATTTACATTTTCTTCTGATCATGATGAGATTGTGACCTATAGAAATTCGCTGGTCTTCCCTTTATTGGATGATTACCCACTCGTCTACATATAGACTTTGGAACTTTGCACACTTTGAGCACTCCTTTTGGGCCACTTCATGCTCAGTGTTAGTGGCTCCAATGTACTTACAAATGTGATTTTCATATTTGCTACTATTTATTATTAGCGCTACATTTTTTGTTTCCATATTCTGTTGACTTTGTTTGTTTGTATGTGGCAGCTTTTTTTCTACTAATATTAGCGCAGTTTTTTCTTTATTTACACCCTGTCGGTTCTCCACTCCGGTTGGCATGTCTCACCAGCATTCTCACCCCCCTTCATAGAATGCATGAAGGTAAAAAAAAACTTCAGTCTTTACAACCACTTAAAAAAAAAGAAAGGTCATGCACTTTCTTTTTGCGCATAGGGCAGCTCGTTGAAATGAATAGGCTGTCCTGAACGGGACGCGCAAATCAGGCTCAGGTTAAGTATGCAGGGAGGCTGCGCACAGAAGGTGTATTTACTTTACTGAGAATGCATTAAAATTATATTAAAGGCATTTAAAAAAAGGGAGAGTCACCAGACATAAGGGAGCCCATAAGGGAGAGTCACCAGACAGTCGAGGCTCTCGTACACATTGAAGGATTCGCAGTGGGACTCAGGTAAGTATTGGGGGGGGGCTGCTGCACAGAGATGTTTTTTTTTTTTTTTTTACCTTCATGCATAGAATACATGAAGGAAAAAAATGGAGCCTTTACAACCATTTTAACCTCTTCCTGCCCGTGCAGGCCTAAATTGCCGGGAGGGCATCCATGTATGTCCTCCTGTGCATTAGCGGCCTGCGCGTCCTTAACACGTGATCAGCTATCAGCCAATAGCAGCTGATCACAGGATGTAAACAGAAGATCGTAAACGGATCGTAAAGCTGAATACCGGCTTCTGTCAGAGGCACATTAGTCCTGCAAAAAGGACACTCACTGCTGCTAATCAGTGCCCACCAGTGCCCACCAATGCCACCTACCAGTGCATATCAGTGTAGCCTATCAGTGCCATCTACCAGTGCCACCTATGAATGCCCACCAGTGCCATCTATCAGTGCTGCCAATCAGTGCCTCATCATCAGCGCAGCCTATAAGTGTCATCTTCCAGTGCTTATCAGTGTCCATCAGTGTCGCTTTATCAATGCCTATCAGTGCAGCCTCATCAGCGCATATAAATGAAGGAAAATTACCTGTTTGCAAAAAAAAAAGCTATTTATTATTATTATTATTTTTTCATAATTTTCAATTTTTTTATTTTATTTTTTTTTAGCAACAAATAAAAACCCCCAGCAGTGATGAAATATCACCAAATAAAAGGGAAAATTTATATCAAATACTTACCGTAATTTTCCTTTCCTGATGGACTCCATGGCAGCCTACTTGTGGGGTTAATCCCGCCTCTCATACCTCATAGGACCCTACTCCCATAAAGCTTTGCGTCTCCCCATAGACTGTGTTCCGTAATTTAGCCTACTCCAGCAATGGGAGGGAAACTCCGGCTGCCATGGAGTCCATCAGGAAAGGAAAATTACGGTAAGTATTTGATATAAATTTTCCCTTTTCCTGACAGACTCCATGGCAGCCTACTTGTGGGAAATAAATAGCCGACACACCCGGGTGGGAAATTGCTGATTAAAGAAAAAAAAGGTTTAATTGACATTGTCAACAGATAAAACATGTAAACCAAAATCAACCGACGACAAACAGGCCGGTTCTACGCAGTAATGCGTCATGAATGTGTTTAATGACGACCAGGAGGCCGCCCTACAGATTACTTCTGGGGAAACAATGCCGGGCGGCTGCCCATGATGTGGAGATGCTACGAGTCGAATGCGCTGTCACCGCTTCAGGAGGACCAACCTTTTGCTTTGTATGCCCCTTGGATTACTTGAACTATCCATGCAGCGATGGTTCTGGGAGAAGCACGCATTCCCCTGCTTTTTCCATGGAAGGAAACGAACAGATGGTCAGATTGACGGAAAGCTGCTGTGCTTCCAGATATTGTCTTAATACATGTCCGACGTCTAGAGGATGGACATTAGAGTTCTCAGGAGATCGAAAAGTGGGGAGAACAATTTCTAGATTTTCATGAAAGACCGATGTTACCTTGGGATTGGATCCCAACATGGGAATTAGTACGACCCGATCAGGGAAAAAAGTAAGAAACGGTTCTTTGGATCCTAGAGAACCTATTTCTGAGACCCTTCTGGCTGATGTTATGGCCACAAGGAAGACAGCTTTTGAGGACAGATCTTTGATTGACAAGTTATCCGAGTGCGTAGTTTCTGAAAGGAAGTCCAAAACAAAGGGAGGTTCCATTTTGAGAACCTTGGTTTTCTCTGTGGCCTAAGCCTCATGGCACCTTTGAAAAATTGTTTGACAAGGGTGTGTTTTGCCCATGAAAACCCAGTGAAGGCCGAAATGGCCGAAATTTGAACTCTCAGGGAGCTGACTGATAAAGACAGATCCAGACCTGTCTGAAGGAAAGCCAAGAACATCCTGAATCCTAGGATTACTAGGGATCCATCCATGGAAGAGACGAAATCTGCAAATTTTGACCATATTCTCTGGTAGACCTTGTTGGTGCTTGATCTCCTCGCACTTAACAGAGTGGAGATGGCTTGATTTGGGCAGCCTAACGCAATAAGCCTTTCCCTTTCAAAAACCAGACCATCAGATGAAGACGGGATGGACATGGATGGGGGGTTACCATTGTAACAGGAGATCTGCCCTGTTCGGAAGCGGGACTGGAGCCCGGAAGCTCAGATGAAGCAGCAACGGGAACCATGGTCTGTTGGGCCAATAAGGGACTATCGCACCACCTCGACCGCTTCCCACCTGAGTCTTGCCAGGAACCGGAGGATGACCGGGACTGGAGGAAAACATAGGCACTGTGAAAGTTCCACTGGTCTGTTAGAGCATCCACTCCGAACGCTTGGGGACAGCGACCCCTCGTATAGAATTTCTCTAGTTTGTAATTGCATGGAGATGCAAATAGGTCCACTTCCGGCACAACTCCCAGGGATAGGACCCAGCTGAAGACTTCGCTGTGGAGAGACCATTCGTTGTGGTCGAGTGTTGTCCTCGAAAGGAAGTCTGCTTGGAGATTTTGAGATCCGGGAGATACACAGCTGTTAAATCTGAGAGATGTACTTGTGCCCACGACATGATCGGATCCACTTCCTTCAGCAGGGATAGACTGCGAGTGCCTCCCTGTCTCTTTATGTATGACACAGCTGTCGTGTTGTCTATTCTCAACAGGACTGACGATCCCTTTACTATGTGAAGAAAGGATTGAAGGGCACGGTAGGCCGCACGGAGTTCCAGGGCATTGGAACTCACACTCCGGGATGGTAACGTCCATTTCCCTTGAGCAAACTCCTTCAAGCACAGAGCCCCCCAGCCGCTGTTGCTGGCATCTGATGTAATTGTGATCCAGGAGATCGGGGCTAATGAATGGTAGTTGAGGAGATTTTTCCTTAGTAGCCACCAAAGAAGACTCTCTCGCATCGACGAAGTTATTCGAATGCGTTGATCCTGAGACTTCGGATCCCACTGTTGGAGAAACCCCTTCTGAAAGGGCCGCATCCTCCATTGTGCCCATCTCACCATGGGGACTGTGGACACCATGGTGCCCACTATCTTGAGGCATTGCGAGGCTTTTAGAAAGGGAGAATCCAATGCAAGCCGGACTCTGTCCCGGACTACCGGGATCTTTGTCAGGGGTAAGGAGATGGAACATTGAACTGTGTTGAATTGAGCTCCCAGAAAAACCAGAGATTGTGTGGGTTGCAGATGACTCTTTTCCCTGTTTATCAGCCAACCGAACTCGGTCAGGGTGGAAATGACCTGGATCTGGTGTGTCAACAGCTGTTCCTTGTCTTGCGAAAGTAACAGTAAGTCGTCGAGGTAGTGATGAAGTCGAATGCCCTTGGTTCTGATCAGGGCGACGACAGCCAATAAAAGTTTTGAGAACACCCGGGGCGATGTTGATTTCTTCTTTTTTCTGCTTTAACAGCATAGGTCCTAGGAGGAGGACAAAAAAGGAACACAGTCTATGGGGAGACGCAAAGCTTTATGGGAGTAGGGTCCTATGAGGTATGAGAGGCGGGATTAACCCCACAAGTAGGCTGCCATGGAGTCTGTCAGGAAAGCTCTATTTGTGTGAAAAAATTATAAAAATGTAATTTGAGTACAGTGTTGCATGACCACGCAATTGTCATTCAAAGAGTGACAGCGCTGGAAGCTGAAAATTGGCCTGGGCAGGAAGGGGGTAAAAGTGCCCAGTAAGCAAGTTGTAATAAAAAAAAAACTCCTGCTGTTAGAACTGCTTTAAAGGGGTTGTAAAGCTTTGTGTTTTTTCACCTTAATGCATCCTATGCATTAAGGTGAAAAAACACCTTGCACTCTCCGGCCCCCCCAAGCCCCTGTTTTACTTACCTGAGCTTTCCCCCATCTAGAGTCAGCTCTTCATTGGTTGATTGACAGCAGTGCAGCCATTGGCTCCCGCTGCTGTCAATCAAATCAATGACACGGCTCACCGGGGGCGGGGGCCGAGTGATACACTGTATCACCTGCAAGCTAACCCCCTTGGGAGAGCTCTTCCCAGAGGAAGGTTAGCTCTCGCGGGGAGGAGCCGAGACAGCCGCCGAGGGACCCCAGAAGACAAGGATCGCGGCCACGCTGTGCAAAACAAACTGCACAGTGGAGGCAAGTATAACATGTTTGTTATTTAAAGCGGATCTCCGCCGAAAAAAATAAAAATAATAAAAGCCAGCAGCTACAAACACTGCAGCTGCTGACTTTTAATATTAGGACACTTACCTGTCCTGGAGTCCAGCGCCGTCCGCAGCAGAGGACGAGCGGTCGCTTGTCACTCTGCTGCCCCCACTGCCATCCTCGTTGAGGGAATCAGGAAGTGAAGCCTTGCGGCTTCACTGCCCGGTGCCCTACGGCGCATGCACGAGCCGCGCAGCGCCGTCCTTACTGGTTCCCACTGTGTTCTGGGAGCCGAGTGTTTCCCAGAACATAACGGGCGGGGTCGGGAAGTGACGCACTACCCGCAGTGAGGACTCCCGGAAGTGGGTGCAAATACCTGTCTTTGACGGGTATCTGCACCCCCCTGAAAGATGTCAAATGTGACACCGGAGGGGGGGGGGGGGTTCCAATGAGCGGAAGTTCCACTTTAGGGTGAAGCTCCTTTTAAAAAAAATAAAAATCAACATTTACAACCCCTTTAAATATAGCTGTTTGTAGATTGACCACTAGAGGGAGCAAAAAGTCAATTTACAATCACTCGCCATTGCTTCTTATAGCCCAACTCCACCTTTGACCACTTAAGACCCGGACCTTTATGCAGGTAAAGGACCTGGCCAGTTTTTACGATTCGGCACTGCGTCAAATTAACTGACAATTGCACGGTCGTGCGACGTGGCTCCCAAACAAAATTGACATCCTTTTTTCCCACAAATAGAGCTTTCTTTTGGTGGTATTTGATCACCTCTGCGTTTTTTTTTTTTTTTTTTTTTTGCGCTATAAACAAAAATAGAGCGACAATTTTGAAAAAAAATGAATATTTTTTACTTTTTGCTGTAATAAATATCCCAAAAAATATAAAAAAAAAAAAAAAAAAAATTTCCTCAGTTTAATAAATACCCCCAAATAAGATATAACATTTTTTTTTCTCTGTTTAGGCTGATACGTATTCTTCTACATATTTACATATTTTTGGTAAAAAAAAAAAAATCGCAATAAGCAATAGAAATTGCTAGCGTTTACAAAATAGGGGATAGTTTTATGGCATTTTTATTAATATTTTTTTTTTACTACTAATCAGCGTTTTTTTTTTTCGTGACTGAGACATTATGGCGGACACATTGGACAATTTTGACACATTTTTGGGACCATTGTCATTTTCACGGCAAAAAATGCTATAAAAATGCACTGTTTACTGTGAAAATGACAATTGCGGTTTAGGAGTTAACCACTAGGGGGCGCTGTAGGTGTTATGTGTGACCTCATATGTGTTTCTTACTGTAGGGGGGCGGGACTGGACATGTGACATCATTGGTCGTGTTTCCCTATATCAGGGAACACACGATCAATGAAGCTGTCACTGTGAAGAACGGGGAAGTTGTGTTTACACAAACCTCTCCCCGTTCTTCAGCTCCTGTGACCGATCGCGTGACATTGGCGGTGATCGGGTCCGCGGTTCCCGTGGTCACAGAGCTTCGAACCAGGTTGCGGGCGCGCGCGCGACCCACGGCTGGGCACTTAAAGGGGACGTACAGGTACGTGCCTGTGCCCAGCTGTGCCATTCTGCCGACGTAAATGTGCAGGAGGCGGTCCTTAACCCCTTAATGCCCGCCGCATGTAGATATACGTCTACACAAGGGCACGTTAAGGCAGATGGACAGATGGACGTAAATTAAGTCGTAATTAAATTAAGTCGGGACCCCCCCCCCCCCCCCCGCTACATGCGGTGGTCGGAAACCCGCGGGGAGCGATCCGGGACGAGGGCGCGGCTATTTGTTTCTAGCCGCCCGCTCGCGATCGCTCCCCAGAGCTGAAGAACGGGGAGAGCCGTATGTAAACACGGCTTCCCCGTGCTTCACTGTGGCGGCTGCATCAATCGAGTGATCCCTTTTATAGGGAGACTTGATCGATGACGTCAGACCTACAGCCACACCCCCCTACAGTTGTAAACACACACAGGGAACACACAAATCCTACAGCGCCCCCTGTGGTTAACTCTCAAACTGCAACTGTCATTTTCACAATAAACAATGCAATTTAAATGCATTTCTTGCTGTGAAAATGACAATGGTCCCAAAAATGTGTCAAAATTGTCCGAAGTGTCCGCCATAATGTCACAGTCACGAAAAAAATCGCTGATCGGCGCCATTAGTAGTAAAAAAAAAAAAAATATTAAAATGCAATAAAACTATCCCCTATTTTAAAAAGGTAGAAGAATACGTATCGGCCTAAACTGAGGAAAAAAAATGATATATGTTTTTGGGGGATATTTATTATAGCAAAAAGTAAACAATATTGCATTTTTTTCAAAATTGTCGCTCTATTTTTGTTTATAGTGCAACAAATAAAAACCGCAGAGGTGATCAAATACCACCAAAAGAAAGCTCTATTTGTGGGGAAAAAAGGAACGCCAATTTTGTTTGGGAGCCACGTTGCACGACCGCGCAATTGTCAGTTAAAGCGACGCAGTGCCGAATTGTAAAAACGCCTTTGGGCATTTAGCAGCATATTGGTCCGGGGCTTAAGTGGTTAAAATAAATAATACAAAAAATTAAAATAAAAAAGTTTATAAAGCAGTAACACAGTCTGATGACAATACAAATATCAAACTGATCTTTTCTAATTGTTTGTTTTGCCTTTCTGTTGACTAAGGGCTGAAGCACCCCACCACCTAGGGCCATAGAATGGAACGTTTGGGTGTATTTCCCCACCAAGGAGCAACAGGTGCAGGGTGTACACTGGTGACTTGCACATTTGTACAAATGTAAAACCCCCAAATACGGACTGCGTTGTGAGTTTTACATCTGTACACATGTGTGGGTTTAAGCAAGTTCCAGCACATACCCGGATACAGCTGTGTAGAGCCATTAATGTCTGTGGGCAGCTCTATGCAGCACCTACAACTCATGCAATGCTGTATTCTGGCCTAGGCCAATAAGGCCCAGGCCTAGGGCAGCACTTTGCAGGGGGGCAGCACGGACAGTGTCCCCGCCGGCTTGCGCTACAATGTTAGGCAAATTAGTTTAGCGTCCCCCATAAATAGGCCGCACTGTTTCCAGTATGTGGGCGGTTGGCATTCTGCAACTGTGGGGGGGCGTCGCTTCAAATTTTTTACCATCCCTGTCCCATTGCAGAGATTTCCCTTTACTTCCTGTCCCATAGCCAAACAGGAAGTGAGAGGAAATCTATGCAAATTAAAGCGGTATTTCACCCTAAACATAAGATCTCCCATGCGATCCAGCATACTGGCGTCAGCGCCAGTATGCTGGGTTTTTTTTTTTTTAATAGCACACTTACTGTATTATTGTGGAATTCCTTTTCTGTCCCCCGTGGTGGACGGCGCCAGTATAGCGCGTCACATCTTCCTAAAATACCCGATATGGACTCGGGTAATCTCGGCGAAAATGCGGCGCCTGCGCACAGACCTAGGAGCTGACTGCGCAGGCGCCGTATTTCTCCGAGTCCTACGGCTATGGCGCGTCACGCCCTCCGAAATAGGACTCGGAGAAAGGTCTCCTAGGTCTGTGCGCAGGCGCCGCATTTTCGCCGAGATTACCCGAGTCCATATCGGGTATTTTAGGAAGATGTGACGCGCTATACTACAGCCGTCCACCGCGGGGGACAAAAAAGGAATTCCACAATAATACAGTAAGTGTGCTATTAAAAAAAAAAAAACCCAGCATACTGGCGCTGACGCCAGTATGCTGGATCGCATGGGAGATCTTATATTTAGGGTGAACCTCCGCTTTAAGGGAATCCAATGCCCCCCCCCCCCCAATCCATCAGAACTAGTGTCCCTGTCACTTGAAAATTTCAGGGTGGGTCTTAAACCGCAAGGGGTGTGGCCTTGACAGAAAGGGGTGGGCCATATGTAAATTAGGGGTGCATGAGTTTAATCAGGCCTAGGGCAGCACAAAACCTAAATACACCTCTGAACTCATGGGCAGGGAAAACAGCCAAACTTTACATTCTGCAGCCCCGGACAGCTGTGTGCACGAGCCCTGAAGCTGCAGGAGCTTTTAGAGGCTGAACATGTTTGATGTGTGTTTGTTTTTCAGCCTATTTAACTTTAACTATGTATATCCAAAATTCATTGAAAAGACTATATGCTGCCTTAATTAAAATTCCCACTAGATGGCGCTAAAGGACAAAAGATAACGGCTTGTTTAGCAATCACAATGACAAGTACAGTAAAGTCTTGGTTTGCGAGCATAATTCGTTCAAGAAACATGCCTGTAATCCAAAGCACTTTTATATCAAAGCAAATGTTCCCATAAGAAGTAATGGAAACTCAAATGATTCGTTCCACAACCATTTATTTATAAGTCCCTCAGTTTATAGCCCATATAAAAAGATTATAGCAATGTGTTGGTTGTGTAACCATAAAATGTCCATCAACAAATGGAAACCCCCACAAGGGGATTAGAAGAAAAATCCAGAAGGAGCTACAGGGTATAAAAGAGAAGAGAGGCGCCTCTAATGCCGCGTACACACGACCGTTCTTCATGACAAGAAGAATGCGATTTTTTTTAAACTGGTCATTAAAAACGGTCGTGTTCAGGCTCCAGAAAAATGTCCATACATTTTTTAGAACCTGCTCTATTTTGTCTCGTCGTTTTTCACGTGGTCGTTTTTGTCATCGTGAAGCAAGTTATGAGAAGGGAAATTTGCACAATCAGCCCAAAGGGGTGGCGCCATTCAAATGGAACTTCCCTTTTATCGTACGTGTTGTACGTCACCGCGCTTTGCTCGAGCATTGTTTTTTTTCATGATCGTGTGTGCAAGGCAGGCTTGAGAGGAATCACGTTAAGAAAAACATTTTTTTTTTCCATGACATGAAAAACGGTCGTATGTACGCGGCACAAGTCCGCGTACACATGCGCGGTTTTCTCGGCAAGAAAGCTGCTGGGAGAGCTTTTTGCGTGTGTATGGTTTCTCGTCGGGAAAACTGCCGGGAATCTCGACAAGAAAAATAGAGAACCTGCTCTCCAGGGGCGGACTGACAACTCATGGGGCCCCCGGGCAATAGAAGATTATGGGGCCCCCAGGCTTACAGATGGCCACCATGCCATGAGGCAGTGCAGAGGCGGGGCAGCTAAAATCTCTGGATTTTCACTTTAAAAGCACATCAGTTTCAACACAGATTTTTACATACTGTCCCTAGTTGTACTGAGCCTGGCAACCCTGATGGGGCCCCCTAGTGGCATGGGGCCTTCGGGCAGTGCCTGAGTGACTCAATGGTCAGTTCGCCCCTGCTGCTCTCTATTTTTCTCGTCGGGATTCTCGGCAGTGTTTTCCAGTCAAGGAACCCAAGCGTGTGTATGCTTACCTGGCCTCGGTAAGCCCACGCATGCTCGATGAAACTTCGATGCATGCTCGGTAGGTCCCGTTATCATGTCACAGAGCTGCAGAACAATCACATCGGCCTAAACTGAGGAAAAAAAATGTTTTATAGGTTTTTTGGGGATATTTATTATAGCAAAAAGTAAAAAATATTGTTTTTTTTTTCCAAAACTGTCGCTCTTTTTTTGTTTATTGCGCAAAAAATAAAAAACGCAGAAGTGATCAAATACCACCACCAAAAGAAAGCTCTATTTGTGGGAAAAAAAAAACGTACATTTTGTTTGGGTGCAATGTCGCACGACCGCACAATTGTCAGTTAAAGCGACGCAGTGCCAAATTGCAAAAAAATGGCCTGGTCATTGGGCAGCCAAATCCTCCGGGCTGAAGTTGTTAAACGATAAGTTAAACTAAAAAAAAAAAATGATAAAAAATGCACATTTACAATAATAGTCCCCTCTCCAATGGTTTAGAGCTGCGGTCTCCAAACTGCGAGTCGTGGGCCAGATGCGGACCTTGGGGCGCTATTTCATCCACTGATACAAACAATGGGGCATCATTTCCACTAGGGTTGTCCCGATACCACTTTTTTAGGACCGAGTACAAGTACCGATACTTTTTTTCATGTACTTGCCGATACCGAATACCGATACTTTTTTTAAATGTCATGTGACAGTTTTCAAACCACAATACAGACTAAGGATATTTTCTTTAGAATTATGAAGAACTCTAACTCAAGACATTATAAAAGAATAAAAATGAGTAAAAATTAATAAAAATGTTTTATTTTCTTGTCACGCAGTAGTAAAAAACTCAAAGAATTTTCACAGAACATGTTGATAAATACAAAAAAAGTATTCTATTTAGGTATCGGGAGCATTTGCACGAGTACAAGTACTCCCGCAAATACTCGGTATCGTTCCCGATACCGATACTAGTATCGGTATCTGGACAACTCTAATTTCCACCCTTCCCCCCCGAGACCAGTGATAGGGCACAATTCCCCCCAATGAAACCAACAAATGGGTCCAATGACACCAATTATGGGGCACAACTCCTCCCACTGAAACCAACAAAGGGCCACTCTTTCTCTTAATGACACCAACATTTGTGACCAATGACATAAACAATAGGGCAAAAATCCTGCCAATGACACCGACAGATGTTCCTAATGACTCCAAGGATGGGGTACAAATCCTCCCAGACACCAAGGATGGGGCATTGAAGTCAGGGATTTTTCTATATATCTAAGTACAATGTAAAGGGTAAAAATATGTGCGCTACACAAAAACAAAAATAAGTGTAACAAAGAATGAACCCTGAACGGGAGTGAAGCAGCTACACAAGAATGTGACAAAACTCAGACAAATGTGGATGGTAATGTAGCGCTATGTGTGAGCCAAAAAGCAATGGCTGTATACACCTAATGGGGTGGGACCATATATTGTGACACAAAGGATGTAATGGCAAAAATTGCACCACAACAAAATGTGACATTCAAATCAATAAAGTGAACAATATAAACAAAAATGTAATGTAGTGTCCATTAACAATAAAACGATAAAGATGTCATGAGATGGTGAGGAACTTCCCAACAGAAATCTTCAAATATGAGGTGGAATACATATGCGCTTACCGCAACCGTTGGACCCAAATGTCGTACGTGGATCGATCGAGCTTGGAATGTCCCACAGAGATGTCAATGGAAGCCCAGAAGGAAATGCAGTCTACCTCCTAGGCCAGTGATGGTGAACCTTGGCACCCCAGATGTTTTGGAACTACATTTCCCATGATACTAATGCACTCTGCATTGTAGTGGAGCATCATGGGAAATGTAGTTCCAAAACATCTGGGGTGTGAAGGTTCACCATCACTGTCCTAGGCAGTCAGATGTCGTCAACCCAGGAAAGGGCAGGAAGACCAGATGTTCATCGGCCACCGACTACTCCAATACTGAAGATCCTAGTAAACTGTGGGTATGGCAATCATAAAAGATCCTCCAAGCATCCAAACTTGATCCTCCAATGCCCCTGTAGATGTCCTATTGGATCGAAACGCGCCGGGCCATGCATTTTGCTCCCCATATTGCTTTTAATACTTATGAATTGTGATCACCTTTTTTTATATTTTATTATGTATATTGTTTTTTTTCATTAAAACCTCTTTATGACCTACACCATTGGAGCCCCCATTTGTTTCTTCTCTTTACATACATTGGTGGAAGATAAGGTTTTTTTGAGCCCTCTCCAGTTAGTTTCCAGTACCCATGCCAGGGTTCTCACTTACCTGAACAAGATCACGTTTGGATGCTTGGAGGATCTTTTATGATTGCCATACCCACAATTTACTAGGATCTTCAGTATTGGAGTAGTCGGTGGCCGATGAACATCTGGTCTTCCTGCCCTTTCCTGGGTTGACGACATCTGACTGCCTAGGAGGTAGACTCCATTTCTGTCTGAACTTCCATTGACATCTGACTGCCTAGGAGGTAGACTCCATTTCTGTCTGAACTTCCATTCACATCTGACTGCCTAGGAGGTAGACTCCATTTCCATCTGGACTTCCATTCACATCTGACTGCCTAGGAGGTAGACTCCATTTCTGTCTGAACTTCCATTGACATCTGACTGCCTAGGAGGTAGACTCCATTTCCGTCTGGACTTCCATTGACATCTGACTGCCTAGGAGGTAGACTCCATTTCCGTCTGGACTTCCATTCACATCTGACTGCCTAGGAGGTAGACTCCATTTCCGTCTGAACTTCCATTCACATCTGACTGCCTAGGAGGTAGACTCCATTTCCGTCTGAACTTCCATTCACATCTGACTGCCTAGGAGGTAGACTCCATTTCCGTCTGAACTTCCATTGACATCTGACTGCCTAGGAGGTAGACTCCATTTCCGTCTGAACTTCCATTGACATCTGACTGCCTAGGAGGTAGACTCCATTTCCGTCTGGACTTCCATTGACATCTGACTGCCTAGGAGGTAGACTCCATTTCCGTCTGGACTTCCATTGACATCTGACTGCCTAGGAGGTAGACTCCATTTCCTTCTGGTGAAACCTCTGTGGGACATTCCAAGCTCGATCGATCCACTGTCGTACGACATTTGGGTCCAACGGTTGCGGTAAGCGCATATGTATTCCACCTTATATTTGAAGATTTCTGTTGCGAAGTTCCTCACCATCTCATGACATCTTTATCGTTTTATTTCTTATGGACACTACATTACATTTCTGTTTATATTGTTCACTTTATTGATTTAAATTTCACATTTTGTTGTGGTGCAATTTTTGCGATTACATTCTTTGTGTCACAATATATGGTCCCACCACATTAGGTGTATACAGCCATTGCTTTTTGGCTCACACATAGCGCTACATTACCATCCATTACCATACATTACCATCCAACAGATGGTTTAGAGCTGTGGTCTCTAAACTGCTGCCCGAGGGGCCAGATGCGAAACTTTGCTTGCCTTTATCTGGCACTTGGGGCACTATTTCATCCCCTACTACAAACAAGGGGGCATAATTCACAACCCCCCCTGAGATCAGAGATAGGGCACAATTCCTCCCAATGACACCAACAACCAACAATTGGGTCCAATGACACCAACAATAGGGCAAAAATCCTCTCAATGAAGCCAACAATTGTTCCTAATGACTCCAACATTGGGGCACAATTCCTCCCACTGACAGCAATGATGGGGCATAATTCCTCCCACTGACAGCAATGATGGGGCACAATTCCTCCCACTGACAGCAATGATGGGGCACAATTCCTCCCACTGACAGCAATGATGGGGCACAATTCCTCCTACTGACAGCAATGATGGGGCACAATTCCTCCCACTGACAACAATGATGGGGCACAATTCCTCCCACTGACAGCAATGATGGGGCTCAATTCCTCTTACTGACAGCAATGACGGGGCACAATTCCTCCCACTGACAGCAATCATGGGGGGCTCAATTCCTTTCACTGACAGCAACGATGGGGCACAATTCCTCTCACTGACAGCAATGACGGGGCACAATTCCTCCCACTGACAGCAATGATGGGGCACAATTCCTCTCACTGACAGGAATGACGGGGCACATTTCCTCCCACTGACAACAATGATGGGGCACAATTCCTCCCACTCACAGCAATCATGGGGCTCAATTCCTCTCACTGACAGCAATGATGGGGCACAATTCCTCCCACTGACAGCAATCATGGGGCTCAATTCCTCTCACTAACAGCAATGATGGGGCACATTTCCTCTCACTGACAGCAATGACGGGGCACAATTCCTCTCACTGACAACAATGATGGGG
This sequence comes from Rana kukunoris, assembly GCA_029574335.1. Taxonomy (NCBI): domain Eukaryota; kingdom Metazoa; phylum Chordata; class Amphibia; order Anura; family Ranidae; genus Rana; species Rana kukunoris. Next base: position 511,919,481 of record CM056052.1, read on the forward strand.
CACATTTCCTCTCACTGACAGCAATCATGGGGCACAATTCCTCTCACTGACAACAATGACGGGCACAATTCCTCTCACTGACAACAATGACGGGGCACAATTCTTCCTACTGACAGCAATGACGGGGGAAATTTTTTCCCACTGACAGCAATGACGGGGCACAATTCTTTGTACTGACAACAATGACGGGGTACAATTCCTCCCACTGACAGCAATGACGGGGTACAATTCCTCCCACTGACAACAATGATGGAGCACAATTCTTTCCACTGACAACAATGACGGGGCACAATTCTTCCCACTGACAACAATGACGGGGCACAATTCCTCCCACTGACACCAAAGATGGGGTATTGTTTTTCCTCCCCAAAGTCATGACTTTTTCCACTCCCAGTGGCCACAGTTCCGGCCCCCCTAAAGTCTGAAGGACACTAAATTGGCCCCCTGTTTATAAAAGTATAGAGACCCTGGTTTAGAGGGTATTGTGTATGCTACATGTTCTAGGGACGAGGGCTACATGTCAGCCCCATACTTTAACCTTTGTTTCTAGCAATGATCAGCATTGATTAATGAGGCTGCTTTGTATATATGGCTGTGTTTATAATCACATTTCTGCTTTTATTTTCTGTGTATTGCTGTCATTTTGCACAATGCTGCAAATGAAATTGATCACAAGCTCTTGTTTGTTTAATGTTCTAAGTGACTGACAGGTTTACATTAATTGAAAGTGTGCTGGCAAATAAAAAAGCTGCAAGCACCACCCTTTTCTTTCTCGCCCCGGGGCTTTTCCTGTAGTGATGGGAAGTTCGACTCTTTTAACTGAATCGGTTCATTTCGAGTCACTCACTGAAATGAACCGATTCAATGAATCGATTCCTCAGTTCTTCAGTTCACTTGCTGAGTCTACTGACAAGCAAGTGAACCAAAGCTCTGATTCAACCTTCTTAAATGATTAGAAGCAATAGAACGATTCTTCACAGGTTGGCAGGTCCTGGGGACATTTACTTGTATTTGGTTCTGTGCTCAGAGGACAATCCTATAGTATCAGATCACAATTTGTCAGATTAGCCAGCTGGTGATGCACAAAAAGCTGTTTAAATGAAAGTGGATTTTTGTGCATGTGAATCAAATTCTGATGGGCCAACTTCAGTTAACATTGCTAACCATTGTATTTTTCCGTAGTCTTCACAGCGCATGCACAGTAAAAATTATCGGATTTTATTAGTGTGGGCGGGCAAAGTACCCACAGTAGTAAAATTTAATCTTTAGGCTGCTTTCACACTTGTGCAACTTGAAAGCCGTGCAATTTTTTCCACGATTTTTACCGTGACTTTGATGCAATTTTGATGCGACTTGAAGCAATACCTATGTAATCTTGAGGTTTCTGCCTCAAGTCGCATCAAAATCGAACCAAAGTAATGCAGTGACTACTTTGAAGTCGCATAGATATGGACGGTACTCGTTGGAAATCATGGGGTAGCACTTGTCATGCGACTTTGTAGTCCCAAGTCGCACAAGTATGAAAGGAGCCTTATTATGCACTGTAAAGACTACAGACAAATCTGATGGCTAGCCATTTTAACTGTGAAGTTGGCCCATCAGAATGCAGTTCACATGCACAAAAACCCGCTTTTCGTTTATACACTGTTTGTGCGTCGCTGTAAGTGGCAATATTGGCTGATCCTATAGATGCTTGATCTGACAGAACATCTGCTACCCAGGTTACAGAGCACAATCTTATACTCATATGATTGTATAACAGACCCCAGATGCAATAAAGAGAACCTGTCACTTAAAAAAAAAAAAACTATTACATAGGGGGCGGGGCTTGTTAAGTGAAAAAATAAACAAAATTAAAACTATCCCCACGGACCCCGATATCTGCATGTGATTAAACGTGTGTAGGGCGTGCGTGTATACTTAAACGATGATTGCTTCACACGTTAGGTGTCACCACAAACGTCAGAGAGACTGCAATAATTCTAGAAATATAACTCATGGTTAATGAATGTCCTGTACTACCCGTTATCACTATCTACCGTATATTACAAATTGCCCCAAAGGGGTTTCTTTATTGTTTAATGAAAAAATAAAAAAAATGCTTTTAAAACAGACATACATATCTCCTTTAGGATAAGCTAACTAAATTCTAAAGGGTTAAAGAATTAATATGAATGAGTATATTTTCTTATTCTGACTCTTTGTCCTCTCTGTCTTTAAAGCAGTCAGTCTGTACAGTGTATTTCTGCTCCCTGATCATTGATTTAATGTATTGTTCTCCTGGTGGTGACTCGTGGTTATTACAGTGTACTGGATTATAACAGCTCATACGATTCTTCAACTCAGTTCTTTAACTCAATAACTCGTTTGATTCTTTTCCTCGGTGTGCTGTGTACTGATGAGACTCATGTATGCAGTTCCTGAGTGTCTCTGTGCCTTGAGCACTCTGATTGGTTGTAGGGAGGGGCGGAGCTCTCTCACTCTAGGATCATATTACCAGCCTGCTCTCCTATGCTTTGTATTGAGTGCACAGAGAACCATTCCAGACGGTTCACTCACTCACATGAATCGATTCACTCAGTTCACTGAAAAGAACCGATTCAAAAGAACGATTCGTTCATGAACTGGACATCACTATTTTCCTGCATTCCTTTACAAGAAGGCACAACAGGGGCTGTAAACAACTGGCACACATGACAGGACTTGTCCTCCTCAGTAGACGACTCTTCCTTTTGTGTATCACCTCTATAGGTACAGCTGTACTGTTGTTGGTGTGTTTTGGCTTGTGTACCATATGGGGGTGCAGAATGGATGAACACAAGTAGAGGTGAGCCTCGGATTGCACTACATGAATACATTTATTATGTCTCGCTGTATGAAAAATATCTTCTACTCTACATACACATCAATGGGTATTGTAGTCAACTGCCTCCGATCTACAGAGTTTTTTGATTGGACAATTCGTACCAGGATTTGAAAAACGATCACTTATGTTAAAAAAATACTTTTGTTTTGTCATGGAGTATGTTGAATTTCCATTTTAGGGGATTAAAGTGTCATTAAAGCTTCATTTTTTTAAATTAAAATAACAAACATGTCATACTTACCTGCCCTGTGCAAGGGATTTGCACAGAGCAGCCCCGATCCTCCTCTTCTGGGGTCCCCCGCCAGCACTCCAGGCTGCCTCTCTTTGGCAAGTGCACCCATTGAAAGCTGCTTTCCATGGGGGCACCTGTGCAGGTTCACTCCTGAGCCGCCCCGTTTGTGTCTAGTCTATTCACACAGAGCGGGTGCCTGGGCCCTGCTCCGGCTCGCTCAGGACAGCATTTGATTGACAGCAGCGGGAGCCAATGGCGGCCAGTGCTACATTTTTTAGAGGGGAACAGCAAACAAATCCAACCGCCGGTTTGATCGATCAAGCAAATGCCCGCCTGCCAGCCCCACACTTACCCCATCCAGGTCACAGGCGTCTTCCCGGGATTCTCCTCCCAGCCAATTCGGTCGCTTCTCCTCCCGACCAATCCGGTCTTAGGAGCAAATGCCCGCCTGCCAGCCCCACACTTACCCCATCCAGGTCACGGGCGTCTTCCCGGGATTCTCCTCCCAGCCAATTCGGTCGCTTCTCCTCCCGACCAATCCGGTCTTAGGAGCAAATGCCCGCCTGCCAGCCCCACACTTACCCCATCCAGGTCACGGGCGTCTTCCCGGGATTCTCCTCCCAGCCAATTCGGTTGCTTCTCCTCCAGACCAATCCGGTCTTAGGACCCGCTTCCTGTCCTGATTGGTCGGAAGGAGGAGCAGAAAGACAATAGCAAATGTTGATTCACTAATGTCACAAGTGGGTGGGAGAGGGGTGCTGTGCCCTGAGCCCAACCTTTTTAAAGCCAATTAGAGCCTCAGGCTCTAATCATGTGCTTCAGAAAACAAAAACCTAGTAGAAATCAATACGTCCGGTGCCCCACATGATGATTAGGGGCCAGCGCATAGAGATTATGGGGGCTGTGCCCCTGTACCCCTTGTGGACCAGCCGTTGCTGGTATCAATCTGCCCAATGAGAGAGGGAGACAGCGGCGAAAGCTCTCTTGCACATCACTGGATTGGCTCAGGCTCAGGTAAGGATGAGGGGGAGGCTAGAGGGGATTGTGCAGCACAGGTTTTTCACCTTGTGTGTGTGTTCAGTTGCTTAATCGTGCCCGGCGCTTTGTGACCTCATGTACAATAGCGTGCAAGGCTTTTCTGTCCTCCACTGCCTCCCGAAGATTTCTTAATGTAGCGGTGTGTTGCTACTAGTTACTAACATCCATGCTTATCTTGAATAGAACAAAAATGGTGGACTCTAATCAATCAGCGTTCGATCCTGCATCTCAGATAACCACTGCACAGCGGGTAGGGTTGCCACCTCATCCCTTTAAAACATAACACATATGAATTACACAGGTTCTGAGGCTCAGGCTAATGCAGATTAGGCACCGAGTGAGTTTAATTACCACCATAATCAGCCACAGAACCTGTGTAATTCATATGTGTTCTGTTTTAAAGGGATGAGGTGGCAACCCTAACAGCGGGTATCATCTGACCATCCTCCACCATCTTCAGCTGCCTCATGGCAGCACGCTGGGACTTGTCAGTTTCCTCCGCTGGGGCGTGACTCCACCCCTCCGCTGCCAGTTCGATCAGCATGTGAGAAACTGTAAAGCAGGCTCTTAGCTGCGTGCGCTGTACTGACTCCTGGTGGCAGAAGCTGAGACTAGCATGCTCTGTCCAGGAATGTGACTGAATAAAGACTGCGTCACAGGAGCTGAATAGCAGGCAAACTGTACAGTGATCACCATTGACAACAATAAAGTGTCTTCCCCTCCAACATCTCACTGTTTAGGACTGACCGTGCAACATCCCGGTTGCGTTTCGTTACTAGGGGCAATAGTAGGCATTCTCAATCTCTTTACTGTGCCAAGCAGGATTTTAAGAGTTAGTTCAAAGATTCTGCAATGCAGTGTGCAATGCCTGCGCCATGCAGAGAGCTGGGCATATTGTAATCCATGAGCGCTATTGCTCGCCGTGGTTACCACAGGTAACGGCACATGTTTTACAGTCACTGAGTCCAGACAAAAGTACAAATGTCCGCCCCAGGATCGGTTGTGGGTAACTGGGTTGCAGGAGGCAATGGCAACAATAATACTGGACAGTTGCTACAGACAATAGTACTTGCAAAAAGTTTAACTTTCTGGTTGCTATGGGCAATTTTTGAAGCAGAACACTTAGGGGTAGATTCAGGTAGGAGATAAGTCGGCTTATCTCTGCGTTTTACGGGTCCAATCTATGCCACTGATTCATAAAATCAGTTTAGCATAGATTTTCCCTAGATCAGACACGCGTGTCTTACGCTGTCTAATCTTATTTTCATATTTTAGGCTGGCCGCTAGGTGGCGTTCCCATCTAAAATATGTAAATGAGCCTATATGCCGATTCCCGAACGTACGCCCGGTCGGCGCTATTCTTTTACGTAGTTTGCGTTAATGTAGTACCGTCGTAATGTTATGCCTGCTATATGAGGCGCAGGCAATGTTAAGTATGGCCGGCGTACCAACGTTTTTTTTCCCGACGTTTACGGAAAAAGGAGAAGGCATGGATTGGTGCCTCTGTTTTGCAGTGACAGAACAGCAATCTGCCTTGTTTACATAGGCAGACCACTGTTCTGTCTGTGTAATGAAGAATCAGCGGGTGCCGGCAGACATCAAGTCCACTGTACCTGCCAATCAGCTCCAGCTGTGTCTAATCAACTGAAGTTGGACACCAGTTGCAGGTGTCCCAAACCTGGAAGTGCAGCACACATACCTAGTATGTGATCCTGTGCAGGAGAGCCGCCTTGATGCCGTATATATATCCACAGCAGGGGTGTCAAACTCAATACCATCGTGGGCCGCATCAGCATTATGATTGCCCTCAAAAGAGTCGGTTGTATCTGTAAGATTAGATGTCCAGCACATCCCCTCCCATTACATTAGATGTCAAGAGCCACCCCACTATCAGAAGTTGAGTCCCCCACTCTCTCTTACATCACAGTGCACCCCCCTTTCCTTATGCTGCTGCTGGGAAAGAAGCTGGATGCATTGCTTGAAAGCAGAAAGTAATGCCGCGTACACACGACCGGTTTTCGGGTTCTAAAAAATTTAATTTTTAAGGGTTGTGACAGGAAGTCAGGTAAATCTGTGGGTGTTGTCACAGATGGGAGATACTGTACATTTCTGCCTTGTTTAGACAATTCACCAATTACTATTAGGTGTCGGCTGCAGAAATAGCCAGAAAGGTTTAGGGCGTTGGAAAACTTCAGCTGTTCAGAATGAAGCAAATTAAGGCCTCTATAAGACATCCAAAGGATGACTACTGATTGCTGCATCCTGAGGCTTTTTGAGTTAAGGAGCAGTCAGAATCTTATTTTCATATTTTAGGCTGGCCGCTAGGTGGCGTTCCCATCTAAAATATGTAAATGAGCCTATATGCCGATTCCCGAACGTACGCCCGGTCGGCGCTATTCTTTTACGTAGTTTGCGTTAATGTAGTACCGTCGTAATGTTATGCCTGCTATATGAGGCGCAGGCAATGTTAAGTATGGACGGCGTACCAACGTTTTTTTTTCCGACGTTTACGGAAAAAGGAGAAGGCATGGATTGGTGCCTCTGTTTTGCAGTGACAGAACAGCAATCTGCCTTGTTTACATAGGCAGACCACTGTTCTGTCTGTGTAATGAAGAATCAGCGGGTGCCGGCAGACATCAAGTCCACTGTACCTGCCAATCAGCTCCAGCTGTGTCTAATCAACTGAAGTTGGACACCAGTTGCAGGTGTCCCAAACCTGGAAGTGCAGCACACATACCTAGTATGTGATCCTGTGCAGGAGAGCCGCCTTGATGCCGTATATATATCCACAGCAGGGGTGTCAAACTCAATACCATCGTGGGCCGCATCAGCATTATGATTGCCCTCAAAAGAGCCGGTTGTATCTGTAAGATTAGATGTCCAGCACATCCCCTCCCATTACATTAGATGTCAAGAGCCACCCCACTATCAGAAGTTGAGTCCCCCACTCTCTCTTACATCACAGTGCACCCCCCTTTCCTTATGCTGCTGCTGGGAAAGAAGCTGGATGCATTGCTTGAAAGCAGAAAGTAATGCCGCGTACACACGACCGGTTTTCGGGTTCTAAAAAATTTAATTTTTAAGGGTTGTGACAGGAAGTCAGGTAAATCTGTGGGTGTTGTCACAGATGGGAGATACTCTACATTTCTGCCTTGTTTAGACAATTCACCAATTACTATTAGGTGTCGGCTGCAGAAATAGCCAGAAAGGTTTAGGGCGTTGGAAAACTTCAGCTGTTCAGAATGAAGCAAATTAAGGCCTCTATAAGACATCCAAAGGATGACTACTGATTGCTGCATCCTGAGGCTTTTTGAGTTAAGGAGCAGTCAGAAAGACTTCTGAAGAGGTGAGATGGTTGTTGAATTTTTCTGTGTGATAAAAATCAAAAAGACTATTGTTTTCCTGCTGTATGACCAGCAGTGTCTGCCCAGCAGTAGGCTGTGCCAGACTCCATAGGTAAGTTCCTGTGTTGTGAAGATAGATTAGGGTTTATTTTATGTTTTGTTTTGTTTATGCTGTTTTGATACTTGCACTATGGAAGAATAAATCAATATGGAAGAATAAAGCATATCCTTTATTTTCAACCATCCTCAACTGCCTTTCTGTATAGTTCAGCGTGTAGTGAACCCATCCAGGGGGTCACACACACCCGCTACTGAGCTAATCCCTCACAGGGTCTAGAAATAACAACGTTTTTTTCAACCCGATCATTAAAACAGCCTTGCCTACACACGATCGTGAAAAAAAATGCTCTAGCAAAGCCCGGTGACGTACAACACGTGCGACGGCACTATAAAGGGGAAGTTACATTCGGATGACGCCACCCTTTGGGCTGCTTTAGCCGATTTTGTATTAGTAAAAGACGATTTGTGCTTTCAGTCTGTTACAGCGTGATGAATGTGCTTACTCCATTACGAACGGTAGTTTTACCAGAATGAGCGCTCCCGTCTCATAACTTGCTTCTTAGTATGCATGGGTTTTTCACGTCGTTAAAGCCCACACACGATCATTTTTTACTACCTTAAAAACGACAACGTTAAAAACGTTGTGAAAAAATAGAGCATGTTCGAAAAAAAATTTGGCCATTTTTTAGAACCCGAAAAATGCTCTGAAGCACAAACACAATTGTTTTTAATGACATAAAAAAAAAGTCATCTTTTAGAACCCGAAAAACGGTCGTGTGTACGCGGCATAAGGGTCTGGAGGAGGATCAGACGAGAGCTGGAGGTGCGAGGGCCACATGAAATGGCCTGGAGGGCTGGATTCGCCCCGCGGGCCTTGTGTTTGACATCTGTGATCTACAGTATACAGTCGGCAAACTGTTAATGCATACCCTTTGGACAATTTGGGGTATCTTAATTTTTTTCCAGTTCACGGGTGCACACAATTTTAAGCAGGGGTCAAGTCCTGGGGAAAAAAGTGTGGGAACTCCCACCCAAGATCCACTCCCCCCACCAAAAAAAATAAAAAATGATACGCTCATATGCATTGTGGCAGGCGCAGCACTATGAAGTGCCTTATGCGCTGTGGCATTAGAAGCAGAGCTTTTTTTCTCAGAAAATAGGTGCAGGAACTCAACCACGACCCGTTCAGATTTCACAAACAGTAGAAGGGTCTTAAAGGGGCATTAAATACCAGAATTGCATTACATATAGTGTGCAGAGTTCAGGGGGTTACAAAGCAGTCACTTGTAAACACAGAAACCAGACTTCTGTGTTCACAAGTGATTGTGGCGAGCGGGCACCAAAGGGTCTGAGCCAAAGGTGGTGGAACTGAGTTCCACCAAGTTCCCCCAGAAAAAAAGCCCTGATTAGAAGAATTGTGATATCTCTGACTTTTCAGTCCAACAAGACTGTCTATTACTCTGAAATTCCTCTATTGCCGTTCTATGGAAGCAGTAGGTTTAAAGAGCACACCAAATGCTTAAAATAACTTATTTTTTAACTTCACTTTTCTTCATATAAGATATTGCTGCTTTGCAGCAGACAGTCCATGTACAAAAACACGTGATGAATAAAATATAACAGAAAATGGTGGTTCAAATATTCAATCTTGTCATTTAACATAAGATGGTGGATATATTTCTTTCTTCAGTATTTATACTTTTGCAGGGTTAGCTTAGTTGGGTTTGGTTTGTTTGAAGGTATGATATGATATGGTTCGGTTTGAAGGTATGAAGGTATGGTGAGTGGTTCGGTATGGTGGAACTACAAGTGAACACACAGCTAGATCAGTATTCAGTTCTAATCACACTATTTACAACAAGAACACATATATAACTGTATAAATACCTGTTTTGCCCTTTGCTTCCATAAATCTCTGTATGTCTGTTCTGCTTTGCTCTGTCTCCATGTGGCTCTGTCTCTGTGTGGAATAATCTAACACATGTGCTGAGGAACCTCCCAGACAGCATGGATGTAAAGGTGGCTGTGATTGGTCAAAACTCTGCTCAATGTGAGATTGGCTGTGATTGGGCCAATGCTTCTAATGAGTCACAAAAGCTTAACTCCATGCTTTCTGGCATGAATTCAACTGTCATTGCTTACCTACTGTTGCCATACAAACAAATGATTCTTAAAGGCATATTTTTTTCTTTTGCTTCTGTGAACACAACGTACAACTGTTATATAACATCCAAACACAAAATCACAGTAAATACCTGCCTTTGTCTCTCACATATAAACATGTGCTCCACATTAGGTTCTTAGCAGGTTTAACTGTATATACATGAAGGTTATATTAGCTACCTAGGACAGGTTCTAGCTGGCCAGCTACATGCATAATTACTAAACCGCATGTTTGTTTGTTTTTTCGATCCACTGTACCTTAGTAATCCTTTATGTTACTGGCCGCTTCCTGTAAATGGATTCATCGGGTAGTGTGTGATAGACATGTGCATTTCGTTTCGTTACGAATTCGAATTCGGACAAATTTTTCATTATTCGGAAATTCGGATGCATCCGAATTTCCGAATTACAAAAATAACGAATTTAAAGAAATTCGAAAAAACGCAAACGAAATTTGAATTCGAAAAGAATTCGAAACAAATTCGAAAAGAATTTGAATCGAATTCGAAAAGAATTTGAATCGAATTCGAAAAAATTCGAATCAAATTCGAAAAAATTCAAATCGAATTCGAAAAGAATTCGACTTGAATTCGGAAAAAATTCTATTCGAATCGAATTCGAAAACAATTCTATTCGAATCGAATTCGAAAACAATTCGAATCGAAAACAAATTCAAATGAAAATTGAAAGCAAGTTTGAATCAAAATCTAAAAAATATAAATCGATTTCTAAAAAAGAATACAATAAAATAGAATATAAAATAATAAAACAATAGAATGAAAATCAAAGAATAGTAAAGAACAGAATAGAATTTAATAGAATGTAATCAAATACAATAATACAAATACAAATACATACAATCAAATCCGGTTGAAATAATTTCAAATTCGGTTGAAATCATTTCCAATCCGGTAGAAATAATTTCAAATTCGGTTGAAATTATTTCCAATTCGGTTGAAAAAATTTCCAATTCGGTTGAAATAATTTCCAATCCGGTTGAAATAATTTCCAATCCGGTTGAAATAATTTCAAATTCAGGTGAAAAAATTTCCAATTCGGTTGAAATAATTTCCAATCCGGTAGAAATAATTTCAAATCCAGTTGAAATAATTTCCAATCCGGTGGAAATAATTTCTAATCCAGTAGAAATAATTTCAAATTCGGTTGAAATAATTTCAAATTCGGTTGAAATAATTTCAAATCCGGTTGAAATAATTTCAAATCCGGTTGAAATAATTTCAAATTCGGTTGAAATAATTTCAAATCCGGTTGAAATAATTTCAAATCCGGTTGAAATATCATCGAATTTGGTTGAAATATTAACGATAACGGATGAAATATTGTTGAATTCTGTTGAAATATCATATATCAAAATATGATCGAATTCGAATCCGGTAGAAATATTATCGAATCCAGTAGAAATCTTTTCGAATTCGACCGTTTTTCGAATTCGGTCGAAAATGATCGTTTTCGACCAGGGTTTTTCTAATTCGGTCGAAAACGATCGAATTCCGAAAACAAATTTAACGAATTTAACTTAACGAAATTAATTAAATAACGAATAAAAACGAAACAAAACAAATTTTTTCCTTTTGCACATGTCTAGTGTGTGACTGTGCGGGTATTCTGTCACTTCCTCGATGCCACAATGTCTCCTGGGAGCTTTTGTCATTGTTCCCAGGAGAACTGCCGCAAGTTATCACGAGATTTCGAAAGAACAAGTTCTTTCGAAATCCCGCGATAACTCGCAGCAGACAGTGACTCGAGCTGGGCATCGCCGCTTAGTGAAGGATTGGCTCGGGCAGCTCGGCTGCTCTAGTCCTGCAAAGGGAACTGCGTTCCTGCTGTGAAAAGAGTGCAGGGACTCCGTTCCCACGCGTTCCCGCAGGACTTGAGCCCTGATTTTAAGGCTTAACATGTTTGTGCATTTACAGATTTATGAAACGATAAAAAAAAAGGTTTTGGAAGTCGGGTTGTATGTAGCATGTCTCTCTAATATATATGGCCAGTGTTCGAAATATCTTCCCTTATTTGGTGGGCTCTGATCATCATACAACAAATAAAAAATAATCCCATTATCTGTGTGTGTCAGCTAATATTGCTAGTCAGTGGAACGTCTCCGGCTCCTATTACCAAAGAAAAGCGGAGTGAAGATACAGTGCCAACTTCCAGGACGCTGGAACATGATAAGGATCTTGTCTTTTCCCATGAAAAGTCGAATATACATTTCAGCATCATGGTTGTGAAGCAACGTCATACCATGCTTATGTTCAGCAGAAAATTAAATGAATAGCACTGTCTATGTACCATGTACAGTATTTATATAGTCCAGTTGTTTTTAGCTTGGGGTTTCGGTTCTGTAAAGCTGACCATAGATTGGTAGAATGTCAAATGAAAATTATTGGCAAAGAACATTTGTTCAATTTTCTAATCGTCACACTTCATGTCCTAAACTTGAGTTTAGGAGCTTTTGGCCTTTTTTTGCCAAAGCTGCTAAACTATAAAAGCCTATGGGTTCAATTCACAAAGCTTTACGATAAAGGTATCATATTACTAATGTGCATACATTATCGCATGTGGTAAACTAAGTCCAATTCACCAAAAAAATATTAAAATAAGATTATGCTGTATTTACCGGAAAAAAAAAAGTTAACACTGCAGATCAGTGCTTGTAACTCCCCTGCCGCACAGATCACTCTGACTGCCCAGGTATCGGATGAAGCATCGGAGCATTTCCCCTGAGTACAAGTACAAGGAAATGCTTGGTATAGGTACTGATACCGATACTAGTATCGGTATCGAGACATCCCTAATCGGTGCCCATCATTGCTGCCTATAGGTGTCCATCAGCACTGTCTATCAGTGCCGTCTAACAGAGCCCTTAGTGCCACCTATCAGAGCCCACCAGTGCCACCTCATCTGTGCCCATTAGTGCGGCCTATAAGTGCCACCTCCTCAGTGCCACCAGTGCTGCCTCATCAGCACGCATCAGTGAAGGAGAAAACATATCTGTTTGCAAAATTTTATAACATACTTTTAAATATATATTTTTTATTCTTTTAAAAAATTTCTGTCTTTTTTTCCATCTATTTAGCCGCAAAAAAATAAAAAAAACAGTGGTGATTAACCACATGCCGATCACCACACGCAGATATATGTCAGCAGAATGGCATAGGCAGGCAAAAAGATGTATATCAGAAGTGTCCAATGTGTCCACCATTATGTCGCAGTCACAATAAAAATCGCTGATCACCGTCACTGCTAGTAAAACAAAAATATTAATATAAATGCCAAAAAATGATTCCCTATTTTGTAGATGCTTTAACTTTTGCGCAAACCGATCAATAAACGCTTATTGCAACATTTTTACCAAAAATATGTAGAAAAATATGTATCGGTCTAAACTGAGGGAAAAAAAATGTTTTTCTTATATATATTTTTGGGGATATTTATTATAGCAAAAAGTAAAAAATATTGAATTTTTTTTAAAAATGGTCACTCTATTTTTTTTTTTATAGCGCAAAAAACGCAGAGGTGATCAAATACCACCAAAAGAAAGCTGTATTTGTGGGGAAAAAGGATGTAAATTTTGTTTGGGAGCCACTTCGCACAACCGCGCAATTGTCAGTTAATGGGACAAAGTGACGAATCGCAAAAAGTGGCTGGTCTTTGGCCAGCAAAATGGTCCGGGCCTTAAGTGGTTAAATATCTCCAAAAGAAAGCTATATTTGTGTTAATTTTTTTATAAAAAAGTTATTTGTGTACAGTGTTGCATGACCGCGCAATTACCATTCAAAGTGCAACAGCACTGAAAGCTGAAAATTGGCCTGGACAGGAAGGGGGTAAAAGTGTCCAGTAGGTAAGTGGTTAAACAGCATGAGCATCAGCGGCAGACCGACTTATTGTCCCCACTCCATCCAGTTCTGCGATTTGAAGATGCTGGGGTCACACGTCATTAGCAGCTGATCTCACAGGAGAATTCACTGGCAGTCTCAGTATATTGGTTTTGCATGAAAGGTCCACTTTAAGTCTCTGCAGTACTGTTTATAAAATGATAACAATGAGTCGTGTTCCCTTGGGAAATGATACAGCGACTGTGAATTCATTGGTCTGCTGATCACTAAGAACTTGATGTGTATATAATTCCTCACATTTATTACAAACATCAGACCGACCAAAAATAGATCAAGCTTGGTTCAAGGTCTGTCTGGCATTTGGAGAAAGAACAAGGAGTACAGACAAAACATTCCATAGAACAATCACAGGGACCATCACAGCTCGCCATCCGCACAGAACACGATGCAAATCCATCAAAAGGAGCACCAGCTGGGGGTGTCATGGTTCCCCCAATAGGATAACTAAATAGGGCTGATAAAAGTACCAATTCATGTATGCCCACCATGCTGTTCACAGCTCTAAAAACAGTTCTAGGTGGGGGCGGCATTGTAAATAGACAGTAAGCTGCTTCAAGGACATCCTCGATGTTACAGAGAACATTCCTGTAAACATGCAGAACAGCAAAGCAAGATGGTTCCTTACATTTTTGAGCTTATTGAGCCATTTGTTGAGGTTCAGCATCAGGTTGATACTGGACAGGTAGTAAAAGAAGCACCTCCCAACCATCTGAGATCAGAAAGAGGGACTGTAACGAAAACCCCAAATGGGACAGTGTCAGGAGTTAACGCCGTTTAAGATATTCCATTCCCGAACAGTCAGGCAAACGAACCCCAATAACGGGACACACAGCTCTGTTTGAGGTTCCACACGAATAGACCCTTTATTGAGAAAATCAGGCTCTTATATACAGTTAGTAACCAAAATGAACAATGACCCAACTCCGCCCACACCATTACACAAGGAGCCCCAATACACATTTTTTTGGTAGACATCATGACTCCGGATCTTGATCTAATTTACATGAGCTGATTAACTACAGCTGAGATGATGTCATAGACACATGACCTTTAGACAGTCTGCTAACTCAAAATACACATTTATCATCAATAGACCTTCACACAATACAGGTTCAATTAGCACAACACAATGAAAGATCCTTAGACCATCCTAGATTAATTTACATCACAGTAGCAGACTTAATTACCACAGCAAGCTTTATAGTACACTACAGCCAACACACAATATATATACAATACATACAATTAAATCTGACTAGCCCAGACCATAGTGGGGTTCTTATTCACCCTGTGCCCCTATTAGAGACACAGGGTGATCTACACATAAGAGGCATCCGGGAGCTTCTGGGTACCACGGGCCCTTCCGTTAAGGGATGCCTTTCATTATTAAGTCAATAGGCACACCCTTGTCATGCCCCGCCTCAATCACACCGACCATGAATTAAGACTGGCTTCACATATATCCACTGTAGTGCGTTGTGTTAATGCACGTTATGGGGAGCATTACTGTGCATCAGTGGCAGCTGGTGAAGTTTTAGGATGGGGGGGCCACTTCTTTTTTGACCCCTCTTTTTTGACCCCTCCCACTTCTAATAAGCCCCATCCCTTATAGAATCCACCCACTCCATCCCCTGTATTCCACTTGCTTCAACCCATAGTGTCAGGAGTATACAGCACAGCATAACAGGACAGAGTATACAGCTCAGCATAACAGGACAGAGTATACAGCTCAGCATCACAGGACAGATACAGCTCAGCATCACAGGACAGTGTATACAGCTTAGCATCACAGGACAGTGTATACAGCTCAGCATCACAGGACAGAGTATACAGCTCAGCATCACAGGACAGTGTATACAGCTCAGCATCACAGGACAGTGTATACAGCTCAACATCACAGGACAGAGTATACAGCCCCCAGCATACAGTATACAGCTCAGCATCACAGGACAGAGTATACAGCTCAGCATCACAGGACAGAGTATACAGCTCAGCATCACAGGATAGTGTATACAGCTCAGCATCACAGGAAAGAGTATACAGCTCAACATCACAGGACAGAGTATACAGCCCCCAGCATCACAGGACAGATTATATAGCCCTTGTATCACAGGACAGAGTATATGACTTAGCCTCACAGATCAGGGTATACAGCTCAGCATCACAGATCAGGTTATACAGCTCAGTATCACAGATCAGGGTATACAGCTCAGCATCACAGATCAGGGCATACAGCTCGGGATATACAGATCAAGGTATACAGTTCAGGATATACAGATCAAGGTATACAGCTCAGCATCACAGCTCAGGGTATACAGATAAAGATATACAGATCAGGGTGTACAGATCAGTGTACAACCCCCCTGCGTGTGGATCTGACTGCAGCGCCCCCCTCCTTGCTCATGGCTCTGACAGTACCCCCCGTCCACGGCTCTGACAGCACCCTCCCTTGTGGCGCACCCCTGCTTGCGGCTCTGACAGCCCTCCTTCTCGCGGCACACCCAGGTCACGGCTCTTGTAGCTCCCCCTCGTGGCACCTCCTGTTTGTGGCTTTGACAGTAACCCCACGCAGGTGGTCCGGCACTTACCGCTAGTGCTGAGTCCACCAGAGCAGCCACGGCAAGGTTGTTTGTACTCGTTTCTACTTTGTGCCTCCTCTTCCTAAGCGGCAGGCATCCAATAGGAGGCCCTGACACTTTGAGCTTTGACAAATCGGGAAACAGTTTGACGACCTGCCTCCCTGATTGGCAGGGAGAAGCAATAGTCTGAAAATAGTCACGGCTCTTGTAGCCCCCCCTCGTGGCACCTCCTGTTTGTGGCTCTGACAGTAACCCCACGCAGGTGGTCCGGCACTTACCGCTAGTGCTGAGTCCACCAGAGCAGCCACGGCAAGGTTGTTTGTACTCGTTTCTACTTTGTGCCTCCTCTTCCTAAGTGGCAGGCATCCAATAGGAGGCCCTGACACTTTGAGCTTTGACAAATCGGGAAACAGGTCGACGACCTGCCTCCCTGATTGGCGGGGAGGAGCAATAGTCTTAAAATAGTAAAAATGTATTTGCTATCGTCACACAATTGGGTGGTATTAGGGCACACTTTCTGCGCCCCAAGCCCACCCTATTTTGAAGCCTATTAGAGCCTCTGGTTCTAATCAGCTGCTTCAATATGTACCACCCGCTCCTGCCCCGCCATAGGAATCCATGCGTCCTGAAAGGGGCCGGACGCATGGATGAGGGGCCGATGCCCTTGTGCCCACAATGCACGGGCCGCCCCTGCTGTTCATTAAAGTAGCTTTACACTCTTAAGCCGCGTACACATGACCATTTTTCATGTAATGAGAAAAACAACGTTTTTCTCTATGTGATTCTTGTCAAGCCTGCCTTGCATACACACAATCGTGAAAAAAAAATGCTTGGAACTATGAAGGGGAAGTTCCATGCGGATGGTGCCACCCTTTGGGCTGCTTTTGCTGATTTTATGTTAGTAAAAGTTTCGCACTTTTAAGTCTTCGTGCTTTTTAGTCTGTTACAGCATGACGAATTTGCGATCTCCATTACAAACGCTAGTCTTACCAGAACGAGTGCTCCCGCTTCATAAGTTGCTTCTGAGCATGTACATTTTTTTTTACGTCGTTAAAGCCCACACACAACTGTTTTTCACAGCGTGAAAAACTACGAGAAATACATTTTTAATGCCCATTTTTCACGTTGAGAAAAATGCTCTGGAGCCTACACGCGATCGTTTTTAATGACCAATTTAAAAAATTGCATTTTTCACGTCATGAAAAATGGTCATGTGTACGCGCCATTACATATACCCAAGGGGCTCCTCCTGGACCCGGCGGCGCCTATGATGAACGTCCCACGTTCTCGGCATTCGACCAGTGGGACATCCATCATAGGAGCCGGGTCTCGGAGGAGGGACTGTTTGTACGTCACTCGGAGGCACTGCATAAGTGGGAGATCGTTCCCCATTGCCCGTGAAAATGGCTCGAGGCTAATAATGTTATTAGGATTATCGAGACCCATCGCTTTTTAGGGGGCACACGCGGGGCTCCAGCCCCCCTCCCGATGCCACTGCTCAGCAACCCATGTGGGGGCAGTGCTACACAAACAAAAGGCCGCAGTTTGGAGACCACTGTTCTAAATTAAAATATACCATTACCAAAATCCTGATCCAACGATCCACCAACATTCTTCTTTTACAAATAATTTAATTGATAGCCTCTAAATCTTCATTTAAATCCAACTGCACATGAAACACTGTCTAAGGAACACTGACTCTACATTATCCATTATGGCCCAAGGGTTAGGCCAATTTTATCATGTCAAAACCCATCATACTGTCCGTGCTAACCAATGTTCCACCATGTTTGTTTATTGGAATCATTCATAATGCCGGAAGGTTATATGTGGCAAAAATAGTACAGGCGAGTTGCACAAATAAAATGCAACACAGCCCTATGTATTTCTCTATACAAAAGCATATTGTTCGTATACAAAACACATGTCATGCATCCCACTTAGTGTGAGAAGGACCTCTCTCGTTTGTGACCTCAAGCAAGGTTACTAAATCGAATAACAGCAATAAGCATTCTTCTATAACTTTTTTCCACATGCAGCACGTGGCTCAATATAAACAATTCTCTGTTCTTTTCATATTTATTTTTTGCAGAGCAGTAATAATATGCAGCACAGCAAAAAAAAAAGAAGAAAAAATGAAATTGAGTTGCCTGTTTTATAATTAGGTTGGGCTAAGTAACAGTACAGGGTCAGAATTTCAATTCATGAAGCAGTGAATGGAGCCCATTCTTCACCGGGGTCTGACCACAAAACCACACCTACTCAGCTAGATTCCAAACTCTGCAACCCAGCCTAATCCCAAAACTTTTCTTCTTTCCTCTGAAGTTTAGTTAAATCACAGAAGCTTTCAAAGGGCTGCTGAAAACAAGTTTAGCAGCGTAACAAAAAACCCTCAATTTGTTTGACAACTCTACTACTAAATCTTCCTGCTCTAGCAAACGTTGATTTTGTGGAGCAGTTAAAAACAATAGAGTCTTTATTTAAAAGGGAACCCCACCAGAAAAAACAAACAAAAATGGTGATGCCATCCAGAGATGGAATGGGTTACCAAGGAGCACCAGTGAAAAAATAATAATAATTTTTGGGCTTCCTATTCAACTGCTGGCCAAATAAAAATACATTTTTCAGTGTATATCGAAAACCAGCTACATGGACTCAGGCAGTGTCCAAATCTATGTGACAGTGGGAGGGGGCTCCAACATCCATCTTACCCACTAGGGTGACCACGTGTCCTGGATTGCCCAGGACAGTCCTGCATTTTGCAGGTATGTCCCGGGCACATTCATTCCAGGACAATACAGTGTCCCGGAATGAAACTGACACAGCCACCCCCCCCCCCCTGGCCAAGAGAGTACTTATCCTGGCCAGGAATGCCTGGAGAAGCACAATCCTGCCCCCTGCTTGTGATTGGAGAAATCTTAAATCCCGCCTCTTGTGTCCAATCACTGTGCTGTGATTCGTTACAGCACAAGCTCATTTTTGGGAAGGGAGGGTGTCCCTGAATGGTAGTTTGGAAATGTGGTCACCCTATTACCAACATGTTGCCTAAATAGGCCTCTAAGTCCCAGGGGGCCTTTGTGCAGTCCAGTCTGCAAAAATGGTGTGGCAGTCCTGATGCATGGAAGGTAGAGGGGAAGATGTCAATCTAGCCCAGTGACAGAATGACAGAGAAGGTAAGATCTGTAACAGCAGATTTCCTGCACTGCTCTGCTTGGGGGGACCATCTCTGTATTATACATTACTGCACCTTATACTGTACCCCCCTGTCCCCTGTACTGTGCCCTACTGACTCACCTGTACTGTACTCTCTTGCCCCCCGTATTGTGCCCTTCTGCCTCCCTGTACTGTGCCCTCCTAATCCCCCTCTACTGTGCCCTCCTGACCAACCCTGTACTGTACTTCCTACCTCCCCCCGTACTGCGCTCTCTTGACCACCCTACTTTGCCTCTCTGACCCCATACTCTGCCCTTCTGAATCCCTATCTTCTTCTCTACTGACTTTTTATATTACTTGCATATTTGTGTTAATTAGTCTTTGATTTATGGCATGATTTCCCATTGTTTGAAATGTATTTTTCTGAAAGTACTAATAAATATGTTTAATTCTAACAACTATTTATACTTCAATTCTTCAGAGTAGGTGGTAGGCTAGTACGGGTTCCAGTGGGTAAGCTAGTAGGGGCTCCCATGCATTACTTTACTTTGACTCCCCCATTACAGTGCCCCCATAGGTTAGTTGGCCCATTACAGTGCCCCTATAGATTTGTTTCCCCATCACAGTAACCCAGTGTTTCTCAACTCCAGTCCTCAAGCCCCCCCAACAGGTCAGGTTTTTAGGATTTCCATTATTTTTACACTGGTGATTTGATCCGTTTCACTGCCTTAGTAATTCCCACAGCCTTTTCATCTGAGGGAAATCCTGAAAACATGACCTGTTGGGGGGGCTTGAGGACTGGAGTTGAGAAACACTGCAGTAACCCCAAAGATTAGTTGCCCCATCAGATTATTTGCCAGATCAGAGTGTCCCCATAGATTAGCTTCCTCATCACAGTGCCCCCATAGTTTTGTTGCCCCATCAAAGTGTCCCTATAGGTTAGTTGTCCCCATCACAGTGACCCCATAGATTAGTTGCCCCATCACAGTGTCCTTTTAGATCATTTGCCCCATTAAAGTGCCCCCAAAGATTAGTTTATCCCATCACAGTGGCACCATAGATTAGCTGCCTCATTGTAGTACCCCATCAGAGTGTCCCCATAGCTCAGTTACCCCTATCACAGTACCACATTAAAGTGTCCCTATACATTAGCCTCTATCTCAGTGACCCCATAGACTATTAGCAGTATCATAGTGCCCCCATAGATTAGTTGCCTCATCACAGTGTCTCCATAGATAAGTTACCCCATCAGAGTGCCCCATAGATTAGTTACCCCATTAGAGTTTCCACATAGAACAGTTGCCACATAGCATTGCTCATATAGATTAGTTGCCCCCCATCACAGTGACTTAATAGATTAGTTGCCCCATCCCAGTGACCCCAAAGATTTGTTTCTCCCATTAGAGTACATATATAGATCAGAGTATCCCCAAAAGTTAATTGCCCCATCACAGTGCCCCTTAGATTTGTTGCCCCATCAGAGTACCCCATAGATTGGTTGTCCCCATAGATCATTTTCTCCAACAGAGTGTCCCCATAGAGTAGTTGCCCCATCAGAATGCCCCATAGATTAGTTGCCCCATAAGCATGCCCCAAAGATTAGTTGCCCCATCAGAGTGTCCCTATAGATTATGAAACAATAAAAGCTGTAGAGTTTCCTCATAGATTAGTTGACCACAGTTCCCCAATGATTAGTTGCCCCATCACAGCTTAAAGGGGTTGTAAAGGGAAAAAAATGTTTTCATAATAAGCATCCTTTACCTGCAGACATTCCTCTTTTCACTTCCTCATTGTTTGTTTTTGCTCAGAAGTTGCTCTATTTCTTCTCTGTTCTGTTCACTTCCTGCTTGTCTGATTGTTACTCACCACCGTGAAGGGAGGCTTTACTGCGGTGGTCAGTGATGTGCTCGCCCCCTCCTGGGAACTATATCTGTGCGGCAGGACGCTCTCTACGTGTTAGGCCTCGTACACACCATCGGACTTATCTGATGAAAACGGTCCGCGGACCATTTCCATCGGATATGTCCGATCGGGAGTTTGATCCGATGGCGTGTACACACCATCGGATCAAATTCCCCGCCGCCGGACGGCGCGGTGACGTGGCGGTGACGCGGCGGTGACGTTGACGCCGCCACGTCACCGCTACGTCACCGCACCAGGAAGTAAAACACTTCCGCGCATGCGCCGAATACATTCGGCGGCGGCGGTGCGGGACGACATGTCTGCTGGTAAGTGTACTAACCAGCAGACATGTCGGGCGGACAGATTCCCACCGGATAGGTTTCAAAGCTTGCTTTGAAATCTGTCGGGTGGACAAATCTGTCCGCTAGCCCATACACACGAGCGGAGATGTCTGCTGAAACGGTCCATCGGACCGTTTTCAGCGGACATATCCCCTCGTGTGTACGAGGCCTTAGAGACTTTAACGAGGTGTAAATTACTGGGTGTGGCGCAATGCATACTGGGAAATGTAGTTCTTACATGAACGAGCGCAGCAAACCAGGAAGTGAATGAGAGAACAGAAACTAGAACGCCGGAGGTGATATAGATGAAGGAATTTAATCGGTATTTACTTAACAGATTCTTTTTTAACAGAATCATTACACTATTCTGTCTGTCTACCTTGCAGACATTAATTTTAGGCAAAAACATTTTTTTCCTTTACAACACCTTTAACTGAACAAGCTGAACTTAGAAACTGTTTGGCTACCATGCACAACTGCACCAGATGTTAGACTTTCAACTACGGTTCTCATAGCCATGAAGCTGACACAAAAGGGGTTTAATGCACTGGTCCTGGGCAGCAACATCAGAGCACTGATCTTCAGAGGCAGGGGTAAAGGAGAAGTCGGGGGAGCCGTGTCATTCACCAATCTAAGTGAAACAATGGGAGAGACTCTGTGTGTGGCTAGTGGCAGCCCACTCTGCATGTCTCGCTCCTGCCCAATCTTGGAAGTTTCCCTTCGTGCCAGCTGGTGCTCCATTTAGAAAAAAAATCTATGGATCCCCACCCTGGTCTGAAGGATCTTTGGGGTTGTGAGAATGCCCGCCATCTTTGAGGCATAGGAAGAGATCGCCTCTAGGTAATGTCCCATGTCTAGACAGATCCCTTTTAACCTCTTGGCACTGGTGCCTCCCGGCCCTTTTAGGGGTTCAGAATGCTGGAAGGCAGGATGGAGTTCATGATCATGTGACCACTGTGATTGGCTGTCACATGAACGGACAGCACCAGATCGCAAGCAGGGATTGTGAGCTTTCTGTTAGCCACTGGTAACTGTTCTGGGAGCGCGCAGGGTGTGCGCTCTTGGCACAGCTGCATTTGGCAAGGCCTGCCCGTGGAGAGGCTGCATATTTGCATACAGCCAGTGCCAAGGGGTTCATTTAGACCAGTTTTAGAATTGTTAGCAGCTTTTCTATCTCCTTGGACTGGCTTGGACTGTAGAATGATGTCTCCAATCATTATTAACAAAATGTCTGCATTCATTAATAACAAAGCATCCTTATATCAGAGAGCCTCATCCACAGATCCATAGCAATTGGTGTCAGTGGGGTGGGGGGGGGGGTCAGGAAGCTCAGGCTGGAGTCCCATTGGTGGAGATTTGTGTCATCCATGATTTCTCTATCCTCACCAATGACAGTCCATGTGCAATGTGGTGCTGAGAATTACTTCCAATTCCTGAAGTTGAGTGCCATTGGAGCCCCGGGATTCATCGATCGGATCGGAGCCGTATACAGGAAGCCAAATCTCACTCCTCTCCGCTCACCCCCACTTCTCTCTCACCAGCAAATTAGTTTTTTGGACCAAGCTATGCATGCCCCTTATAATAGGCTGGGATGATGACCTCAGTGCCAACCAACAAGATAGCAGCGCCAACGAGCCACCAGAAACATGCAACATGAAAATAAAAGAAACCCTACATACAGTATATATTAATTATTGTTAAATATTCTATTATAACAATTAACCACTTGCCAACCGCATAACGTTTTTATACGGTGGCAAAGTGCCTCTCCTGTGCTGGATTACATATCTATTATGTGATTAGTCCCATCACAAGCCAATCAGCGGGTGTTGGCCAATGGATGACTGCCAGCACCCGCTGATTGCCGAGGAGAAAGACAGAACAGGGCTGTCTTAATGAGAGGGCACACCTGGGCACTGCCCATGGGCCCCAGCTGCATGGGGGCCCCTGCCCTTTCCCCAAAGCAGCTGGTCCTTGAGCCCTGGGCTGCCCCTCTACATCCCAGATATCCCCCCAGCACTCTGACCCCTCTACACCCTGTGATATCCCATACCTCCTACCTACTTGATTTCTGTATACCTGCACTGTCTCTATTGTAGGGGCCCCAGAGAATTACTTTGCCCAGGGGCCCGTGATGCTATTAAGATGGCCCTGTCCATCCAGTGTTCAAAAGCCGCGAGAACGAGGAGGAGGCGGCTTTTGAATATTGGATGGATGGCCGCTGTCTGACTGTATGCATGACACGGCTCTCATTAGGTATGCAGATCGGCGAAGTGGCTGCAATGGGTACAGTAGTGTATGTAATGGGCACAATAATGTATGCATTGGGCACAGTGATGTTTGGAATGGGCACAGTGATGTTTGCAATGGCACAGTGATGGCACAGTGTAATGGGCACAGTGATGTTTGTAATGGGCACAGTGATGTTTGCAATGGGACTGCAAGGCTTGCAATGGCACAGTGATGTTTGTAATGGGACTGCAAGGCTTGCAATGGCACAGTGATGTTTGTAATGGCACAGTGAGGCTTGCAATGGCACAGTGATGTTTGCAATGGGACTGCAAGGCTTGCAATGGCACAGTGATGTTTGTAATGGCACAGTGAGGCTTGCAATGGCACAGTGATGTTTGCAATGGGACTGCAAGTCTTGCAATGGGACTGCAAGTCTTGCAATGGCACAGTGATGTTTGTAATGGCACAGTGAGGCCTGCAATGGCACAGTGATGTTTGCAATGGGACTGCAAGGCTTGCAATGGCACGGTGATGTTTGTAATGACACAGCGAGGCTTGCAATGGCACAGTGATGTTTGCAATGGGACTGCAAGGCTTGCAATGGCACAGTGGTGTTTGTAATGGCACAGTGAGGCTTGCAATGGCACAGTGATGTTTGTAATGGCACAGTGAGGCCTGCAATGGCACAGTGATGTTTGCAATGGGACTGCAAGGCTTGCAATGGCACAGTGATGTTTGTAATGGCACAGTGAGGCTTGCGATGGGCACAGTGAAGCTGCAAATGGGCATTGTTGACCCTCTTGTCCACTTACAGTAGCTGCTGCATTTCTCACCCTAGGCTTATACTCGAGTCAACAAGTTTTCACTGTTTTTTGTTGTAAAATTAGGTACCTCGGCTTATACTCGGGTCGGCTTATACGGTACGGTATGCAAATATACAATACATTTTATTTGGGTACAGCATTGCATGACAGCAAAATTTATACCTGCACTGTCTCTATTGTAGGGGCCCCAGAGAATTACTTTGCCCAGGGGCCCGTGATGCTATTAAGACGGCCCTGTCCATCCAGTGTTCAAAAGTCGCGAGAACGAGGAGGAGGCGGCTTTTGAATATCGGATGGATGGCCGCCGTCTGACTGTATGCATGACACGGCTCTCATTAGGTATGCAGATCGGCGAAGTGGCTGCAATGGGCACAGTAGTGTATGTAATGGGCACAGTAGTGTATGTAATGGGCACAGTAATGTTTGCATTGGGCACAGTGATGTTTGGAATGGGCACAGTGATGTTTGCAATGGCACAGTGATGGCACAGTGATGGCACAGTGTAATGGGCACAGTGATGTTTGTAATGGGACTGCAAGGCTTGCAATGATACAGTGATGTTTGCAATGGGACTGCAAGGCTTGCAATGATACAGTGATGTTTGCAATGGGACTGCAAGGCTTGCAATGGCACAGTGATGTTTGTAATGGCACAGTGAGGCCTGCAATGGCACAGTGATGTTTGCAATGGGACTGCAAGGCTTGCAATGGCACAGTGATGTTTGTAATGGCACAGTGAGGCTTGCAATGGCACAGTGAGGCTTGCAATGGCACAGTGGTGTTTGTAATGGCACAGTGAGGCTTGCAATGGCACAGTGAGGCTTGCAATGGCACAGTGGTGTTTGTAATGGCACAGTGAGGCTTGCAATGGCACAGTGATGTTTGTAATGGCACAGTGAGGCCTGCAATGGCACAGTGATGTTTGCAATGGGACTGCAAGGCTTGCAATGGCACAGTGATGTTTGTAAGGCACAGTGAGGCTTGCGATGGGCACAGTGAAGCTGCAAATGGCCATTGTTAACCCTCTTATCCACTTACAGTAGCTGCTGCATTTCTCACCCTAGGCTTATACTCGAGTCAACAAGTTTTCACAGTTTTTTGTGGTAAAATTAGGTACCTCGGCTTATACTCAGGTCGGCTTATACGGTACGGTATGAAAATATACAACACATTTTATTTGGGTACAGCATTGCATGACAGCAAAATTGTCAGCTAAAGTAACGCAGTGCTGTATAGCAAAAAAAGGCCTGGTCATAAAGGGGGTAAATCTTCCGGCGGGCAAGTGGTTATAGAAGGAAATGCTTTGTCTGAGGTTTACAACCACTTTTAGTTATTAAAGATGCAAGCACTAAAAACTTATCAGAGGAGAATAAACCTAACATTTCAGGTGCCACTAAAGTTATTACATGGCAGACATTTTTTTCCTATTTTTAACTCTGGATGAATGTGGCACTCGGAGTAAATAGACAAATCGCAGATAAGTTGTATAAAGCGTTGTATTAGAAAAGCAAACATTTACTCAGGGCCCCTATAAAACAGTTTTCACATTCCCGGCATGTGTATTATGGATTATCTGGGTGTGCAGGAAGGGAAGTAGCTCTGTAAATGACTACACAGGTGCAGGATGGAAATTCCTATACAGCTGATAACATTGTTTCCTAAAATTTTACAACGCACAGCATATGTTACCTTTTTCTCAAGCGGGATTAAACCTTTTTAAAGCCATAAGGAAAAGAATAGCTTATTGGTCCGTAAGTGCTAGATAAAATAACACCGTAGTCACACAGGCATAGGATTTTTAGGCTAGGTTCATACTAGGGTTGCCACCCGTCCAGGACTCACCTGGACAGTCCAGGTTTTGAATCATTTGTTTCAGACCACCTGGAACCCGGACACAATATTCAGAATAGACTGTGGCTCCCCAACTAACCACGTACCACAACCACCAAGTGCATAGGTGTGCCCATGG
Source organism: Rana kukunoris (assembly GCA_029574335.1). Classification (NCBI taxonomy): domain Eukaryota; kingdom Metazoa; phylum Chordata; class Amphibia; order Anura; family Ranidae; genus Rana; species Rana kukunoris. Next base: position 511,946,097 of record CM056052.1, read on the forward strand.
ACCCCATACATGTTCAGAACAGGAGAGAGGGGTTGATCTGTGCTTCCTCCTCCTGCCCCTACCCCTATGTCTGCCCACCCACACTCCAATCCCTGGTGTTCTGGGCCTCAGGAAAGAGGTGTGTGGGCTGAAAGTTTTAAAGTGATCCTATAGGTTCACTTTAAAAAAAAATAACAAACATGTCATACTTACCAACATTGTTCAGTTAGTTTTGCACAGAGTGGCCCAGATTGTCCTCTTCTGGGGTCCCAAGGCGGCTCTCGTGGCTCCACCCTGCAATAGATAATCCCCTCTGGGAAGCTCTCTCCCAACAGGGTTACCTTCGGGCGCGCTCCTGAGTCATACACATCGGCGTACATAGCCGCCGAGTGTATGACTCGGCCCCGCCCCCCAGGGGGGCATCATTGGATTTGATTGACAGCAGCGTGAGCCAATGTCTGGGCTGCTATCAATCTATCCAATGCAGAGCCGAGAAGCCGTGGGGAGAATGACGCAGGATCGCACTCACAGAAGTTCGGGGCTCAGGTAAGTAAAATGGGGGTGGCTTTATAACCCCTTTAAGCTCAGCAACTGGCAAATATAGCATATATTGGTTCCAATCCCCTGTATTTTCCTCCTGTGGCAGCTGAATGTCGACGAGAGGGAGAGGAGGAGAAGCCTACTTTCGGCTGCTGCAGGGAAAAAATACAGATCGGTTCCACTAAATTCAACCTTTTCCTGTCCAGGTTATAAGGGTCGGCAAGGAAGTGTTGCAGTTTACCTGTCACCTGCTCGAACATTGACGGCTTGCCAACCCCAAGATTAGGGTGTGCCCAGTCACACCTGGCACACCCCTTGCACACGGTTATGGGGGGAATGCTGATGCAAGTGGGAGGTCTAGTTATCAGAAACCCTCTAACATCAGAGTTCCCTTTTACACCAGAGTCTACAGTGTTCCCCCTTAAAAATAAAATGTTGCCATGCGTAGCTAAAGTGTTCAGGTTTGGCTTGAAGAAAAGGTGGCAACCCTGGTTCTTACATGTCTTCTGTTTTCACTGCAAATTTCCTAAGCAGCGGTTCGCCCCCCATTGTGACATCACCGACCCAGCATGCACCGGTCGGTGACGTCACATGGTGCATGCTGGGTCGGTGATGTCACAATGGGGGCGGTGCCAGATAGCCTTAAAGACACCGGTGGATGCCATCTCCATGAATTTGCATCTGCAAATTTAGGAACTTACCCATTTAGGAACTGTAACACGGCGAAGCAGGCAGACAGCAGTAGCCTTCATTGTGGGCAGAGCTTTTTTTTCTGTTTTTGGGTCCGGCGGTGGTGGCGGGTACTGTGATTGACAATGGATCTACATTGGGGGATATTGCTTTTTTATATTTAATAAGTGTTTTTATTTCTTTTTGACACTTTTTTTGGTGAATGAGTAGGGGTACAATGTATCCCTACTCATTCACAATAGGTCAAATCGGAATCTGGAAGGGGGCAAATCAGAATCTGAAAGCCCCCTTTAACAAGGGAGCCCCCAGACCCCCATCTGGGAGCTCCCTTGTTAAAGGGGGCTTCCAGATTCCGATTTGTCCCCTGCCCTCAAACCCCCACAACCACCTCCTGGTCTTCTCCCTCTGGTGATGCATTCTTCCTCCAGTCTTCTCCCTCCGCTGCTGTCTTGTCCCTCCAGTGAAGTGTTCTTCCCCCGGTCCTCCTCTGGCTTCTGCCATTGTGTCATCTCAGATGTCTGGCAGCTCCTATATAGACATGGGGCGTAGCCATTCAGTAATGTCACCATGGGGCTCCGCCCTTTGTGACATCACATTGAGGGCATGTGACCTGGTATGGTCCGTGGGGATATGGGGCGCTCGCTCGCCCCCCACCTTTCCTGTTCTGCCAGGCTGCATGTTTGGATAAGGGTCTGGTATGGTTTTTGGGGGGGCACCACACCGTGTTTTTGGGGGTGGGGTTTCCCCTCAAAATCCATAGGGGTCTAGTATGGTCTTGGGAGGGGGGCCCCACACATGCCACAAGACGGATCAGTTAAGATGATGGTCCAGACTTCCATTCAAATCAATGGGCTGATATCTCCCTAATTAGACAAGACTTGCATAAGCTCTGGGACTGTGTTAAGGTTACTGAGACCAGGTTAAGCTCTGTGGAGGATGCGATCCCCCCCTTGCAAGACTGAACTGACCGCATGCAACACCAGATCTCCCAGTTGTTCTCCAAGCAGGACGAAATGGAGAACAGATTGAGACTATGTAACCTGCGATTCATTGGCTTACCCGAGGTTGCGGAGGGGAAAGGGCAAGGAGCTCCCTCCGCACCTTCATAGCCAAACTCCTTAATTATAAAGACCAAGACGCAGCACTCAGGTTGGCTAGAGAAAAGGGCAATATCCCACTGGGGAATGTTAAAGTGGCCATATTCCCAGACTTTTCAGCAGAAGTTCAGCGTCGCCGCCAGGGGTTCATGGAGGCCAAGTGCAGGTTACGCTAAAAGAACCTCAAGTATGCCATGTTATTCCCTGCCCGCCTTAGGGTGGAACACGAGGGCTAATCGCTCTTTTTTGAGGATCCTGAGGAGGTGGTCAACTGGCTAGAACGCAGAGTGGCCCCCGAGAATGCTGACTGAGACCATCGTGAGTACATACCCTGATCCATCTCTCCTACAGTTATCAGTGGGCTGTTTTTTATCCTTCCCGCTGGATTGATCAGGGCCTCGTGCCATGTTTGGATGCCAAAACACACAGTTACTGTGCCTGTTATACTTTTTGCTTATTTTGTCTCTCTTTGAATTTTTCTGCTGCCCTTGGTTCTGAATGGCTTGTCATGCAGTACTAACCACCTATGCACACTACACTGTGGAACTCCTTACGGCTTTACAACTACGTGACAGTCTAAATGTAGCCTATGTGGCTTTGTGAGTCAAGCCAAAACTGTGCAGGGGAACCATTTAACTTTTATTTATTTTTATTTTCCTCTACCCCCATCTTTCCACCCTGTGGTTTTTCCCCATTTCCCCCCTTATTTTTATTTCCCCTTTTTTTTTCTTTTTTCTGCACTCTCCTTGGTCTGACATGACCATTATGCCATGACGGAGGCAGGAGCCTCAGGTTTTCAACAGTCCTACCCATCACATGCAAAGTACAGCGAAACTTTCCCCCCATTTTGCAACGGGGATTGTGGCCGTGTCATGTGGGGCCGCCATGCACAAGTTCATTGTGCTACCAGTACAATGTGGAACTTGTTGTCCCAGCCCCATCTGCCTTGGTGGCTTCGCTTGGTAGGGCTGTTGTTTTTTTTTGTGTTTCACCAAGTAACACTGTTTTTCTATCTTTTACTTGCATTGTTTTAAAATGTTCAGGGATAAAAACCTGCACCAATTGTAGGGGTGGGGTAGGGGGGTGGGGATGTTGTCTTTTTGTTGGGTAAATTTGTGCATGTCATGTTCTGGATAAAGGTTATACAGCATACTCTCATACGATTACAGACCTTGTGTCATGTACTCGGCAAGCTCTCATGGTTGACTTTGATACTCAGTATGAATATTTGCTCTATGACTGGCGAGGCTGGGCTCTTATGCCCAGCTGAATCACATGATTTCTCGCGTACAGATCCATGGCGTTCTTAAAATTAACTGGAATGTCAGGGGTCTCCGCGAGAAAGTGAAACGCAGCCTTTACATACAATGGGCCGATGTGGTGGCACTGGTTAAAACTCATGTGGAGGGGAGGCTGCAGATGGCTCTTCGTCGCCATGGGTGGGGTGGGCATTTCATTCAACCCACACCACTCATTTGCGCAGGGTCTCCATACTCATTGCTAAATCGGTTCACTTTGAATTATGTGAGGCTTTCACAGACCCACAGGGACGGTATGTTTTCTTGTCTACCAAATTGTATGGGGAACCCTTTCTTCTCCTGGCCTTCTATGTCCTGCCCCCGTTCTCCATGCCCATCATCCTGGAGGGGATGGCATTCATGGCAAGACATCCCTCTATCCAGGCGGTTTGGCTAGGGGATTTCAACACCACACTGAATCCCTCCTTAGACAGGCTCCAACACACACATCCTTCTGCAGAGATGGCTAGGGACACAACATTTTCCCGACTGATTACCTCTTTCCACCTGACTGATACATGGCGACATAAATATCCCACCGCAAAATCATTCTCCTGTTTTTCATCTACACATAACTCCATGTCCAGAATTGATCTTATCCTTCTCTCACAGACTCTAATACCATGCTTTCTCTCCCAGGCTGCTGTCGGATCACAGTCCGCATTGGATCACCATAGTTATGCCCTTTGACAAGCCCATGCGTGCATGGCGGTTGAACCCATTCTGGCTTTCTCTGTTGCCTGAGGATGATGAACTCATCACAGAGAGTGGCAAACATTCTTTAGAGAGAATGACCAATCCGTCCCGGTAGCGACGGTCTGGAAGTCCTTCAAGCTCCATGGCCGCATGCACTTAACCTCACGTATCAACCGGATAAAGGCGGAGTCAGCTAACACCCTGGATGGGACGGTGGCAGACTTGTCCATCATGGAGCGGAGATTTACGGCTGATCCTTGATTTACCTGATTTACGGCAGGCATGGACTGGCCATAGGGACTACAGGGAGTTTCCCGGTGGGCCGATGGCTCAGTGGGCCGTTTTCAATGACAGCCTGTCAAAGTATTGGCTGCGCAGCTCTCCCCTCCTTAATGTAGTGATGTGAGAAGAATGAGGAAAATACAGAGGAGAATAAGTGAAATAATAAAAGAGGTGAGTGAGGACTCCTTATGTTATGCTACTTATGTTTTTTTTGCACAATTGCGTATAGATTATATACTGTTTTTGTTCTTGTTTGCAAACATAAAGTGGGCCGGTCTGGATAAAGTCCAGGGCCAAATTTTGGTCTCAGTCCATCCCTGATTTACGGCAGACAGCCCTGAAGACGGCTCTCAAAGGGAACCATTGATTTTGACATGCGACTTGTGCTCTGGAAGTCAGAGGTCGGGCCAGTGTGAACCGACTCTAATTGAACAAGTTGAAGTTAGAAGCTGATTGGTTAGTAGGCACACCAGTACCAGACTCTGTACACCGGTTTTAGTAAATCTCCCCCCACTGAGTCATATCACAGAGCAGGTTTTGAACTGCTAGAAACTGCTGCAGATTGTCGGTTGATTGATTGTGCCAGTATTCTGTATATGGATATGAGTGATCATGGAATTATTTTGTTGTAAAAAAAAAAAAAAAAGAGAAAGGTAGCCACTCAGAAGCCCCGATCCCTGCACGGTGTGACCTTTCACAGTGATAATATAGACTTATACACACAGAGCTCGCCGTACATTCCACAGAGGAAAGTCAGAGGCAGACACGTGATGGGAATAATAAAATATTGTACCAGATTACACACGTTCTGGATGGTGTGGCATTCATGGCAGTGGCTGATGTCTTCTTCACCCAGGGCCATTGGAGTTGAAGCGTGTTGGCTCTTGCAGCTTATTTGTTTATCCAGATTGTGTAATGAAAATTCTTTCTGCCATCCAAAATATGACTCAATGGGTGGAATTAATCGCTGTTTACCAGGTGAAGTTTAGGGGCTTGAGGATAACTTCTTTCAGTCACCCTTCCTCTTTCCATTCTTAATATTTCATGTGGATGGAATTAAAGAGACCCTGTCACTGGACAATTCATTTCCACTAACATTTTCCCATAAGATTATTTGTGCATTTAAAAAGGAATTCCAGGTATGGATATTGCTTGGACCAACGCAATTACTGTATGTATAAACCATAAGCAGGGGGTGTGCCTGGTGTGCCTGGGCATACCCTACTCACCCTGTGCAGCACAGATTCCCCTTGCTGATACTTCACCAAACCCCCCCCCCAATAGGGCTCCCTAAATTTTTTTTAACTACTTCAATACAGGGCACCTATGCTCAAAATGAAAGTGCATAGGTGTGAGCCAAGCCTTAGAGGGATTTGTGTTGGTAAGGGATATGGGGGAAGGGAATTTGTGCAAGAAGATGGGTTTTGGGGGGGGGGGGGTTGTGCTAGAGGAGGAGATATGGTAGAGGGGGAATTGTGCGAGGAGGGAATTTTTTTGGGGGAGGGGATTTGTGCTAGAAGAGGATATTTGTGGGGGGAGGGGGGACTTGTGCTGGGAGTGGGGATTTGGAGCGGGGGGAGAGATTCTGTACTTGGATTGGAAATTTGAGGGGTTTAAAGGCCCCTTAACACTGGGACGGGAGCCGCGGTGGCGGTATAGCGCCGCTATACCGTCGGATTTGCCACGGAATTCGGCCGCCAGCGGTGCGGAATTAACCCCCGCTAGCGGCCGATAAAGGGTTAATAGGGTTGTACTGGGAAGATAGAAAATGTATGCTTAGGCCCCTTTCACACTTGGGCGGGGGGCATCAGCGATAAAGCACCGCTATTTTTATCGGCGCTTTACCGTCAATTTCGTGGTGCTATTCGGCCAATAGCAGGGCGGTTTTACCCCCGCTAGTGGCCGAGAAAGGGTTAAAAACCACCACGGAGCTTTGCCGGCCGTATAGCTGCGGTGCCCCATTGATTTCAATAAACAGGAGCGGTGGAGGAGCGGTATACACACCGCTCCTTCACCGCTCCAAAGATGCTGCTAGAAGGACTTTTTTTAGCGTCCTGCTAGCGCACTGCTCTGGTGTTAAAGCCCTTGGGGCTTTTACATTGGCGAGACAGCACATTGGAGAGACAGCACATTGGCGAGACAGCACATTGGAGAGACAGCACATTGGAGAGACAGCACATTGGAGAGACAGCACATTGGAAAGACAGCACATTGGTGAGACAGCACATTGGCGAGACAGCACATTGGCGAGACAGCACATTGGAGAGACAGCACATTGGAGAGACAGCACATTGGAGAGACAGAACATTGGAGAGACAGCAGCAGCAGAAAAACCGGTCGTGTGTACGAGGCCTTAAAGGGGTTTTCCAGCCACATTTAGTGTTTATTAAAAGTCAGCAGCTACAAAAAGTGTAGCTGCTGGCTTTTAATAAACACACACTCACCTGCTCCACGATCCAGCGACGCGCCGGCCGGGGGGTCCGCTCCTCTCCCCACCTCCCCGGCCGGCGTCTTCATCCTAAGTGTGGGCACCAGACCGTGACAGCCTTCGGCTTCACGGCCGGGCACCCACTGTGCATGCGCGAGCGGCGCGGCCCGCCGCTGATTGGACAGGCGATCGCATGGGACCTGTCAGTGTCCCATGCGATCGCCTACAGGGAGGGGCTGCTGTAGGCGATTAAGCTTAATCGCCTAACCAGCCCTTCGGCGGAAGCAGGAAGTGGGACAGGAAGTCCCACTCCTCCTGAAGCCCCCACTCTCCCCCCCAAAAAATGACATGCCAAATGTGGCATGTAAGGGGGAGGGGAGTGGGATTAGCGGAAGTTCAGAATTTGGGTGGAACTCCGCTTTAAAAGTGAGATATTAGGGGTGTATTTAGACACTTGACATTTCACGAAAAATCCCCAACAGGGCTGCTAAAAAAATGTATTTTATTTTTTAAAGTAATAAAAAATAATATTGTAAAAAAATTATAAAAATAAAAAAATAATGACACCTTTCACTGCTCTAGCTGCACCTGATCAGCAGATTACAACAGGGCAATTCTGGATCCGCTGGGCAGGTAATATATGAATTAAGGAAAATACTGGATAACAGGTAAGACGGGGTTAAAAAATATATAATTATACAAGAGAAAGTGAAATTCCTCTTTAAGAAATGATAACTAGCCCCGCCTTGTGTGAGCATCTTTATAGTGCTGCAATGTCCTAGAAAGTGTAACATTTGTTTACCAAACATTCTTAGGTCATCATTTGTACTGTATTCTTTATCCATGAATCATCACAGGTAAGACGCAGAGCCATATAAAGGATAATGACTGCCTTAGACACTAATGAGCTGTGAAGCATATAAAATGTTTAAAGTTTTAGCACCCAGGCACACAGATAGGGGGGTGTGAAATTCCCCACCTTCTGCGTCATTTGTTACCCACCAGGTGTCTCAGATCCCCTCCCACCATACTAATCAAACCAAAGACGGGTATAGCAGCAAATGGATCACACTGCTGCAGCCTACTATGTCCAGCTACTGGTAGTTTAAGGAAGGATGAGAAGCCCATGTGAAGTTTTTATCATCATCTGTGTCTCAGCTGTCAGTGACAATTGTCACTGAGATAGAAATTACTAGGAAATCAAACATATTAGCAGGGGCGGACTGACCATTGAGGCACACAGGCACTGCCCGAGGGCCCCAAGCCACTAGGGGGCTCCCATCAGGGTGGCCAGGCACAGTATAATCAGGGACAGTATGTAAAAATCTGTGTTTTTTTTTCATCTGTCCCTGATATGTCCGAAACCGACATGCTTTTGATGTGAAAATCCTGAGATTTTAGCTGCCCCGCCTCTGCACTGCCTCCTGGCATGGTGGCCATCTGTAAGCCCGGGGGACCCCACAATCTTCTATTGCCCGGGGGCCCCATGAGTTGTCAGTACGCCCCTGCATATTAGGGTTGTCACCAAAACAATTGAAATCTTCCGATGGGGACAACAGTTCCAGTGACAACTGTGTAAAAAAAGAATTTCTGTTCACTGTAGAGATTTCCTCCTACGTCCTGAAGACAGGATGCAAATAGAAATCTCTCCCATGGGACATAGCCAGGAAAAACACTAAAAATGCCACGTACACACGGTCGGAATTTCCTATGGAAAAAGTCAGACGTCATTTTTTCATCGGATATTCCGACCGTGTATGTATGCCCCCTTGGAATTTCCAACGGACTAAAGCCACATACACACGTCCGGTTTTTCCTTCGGAATAAACTCAGACGTGTTTTTCCGACGGGTTTCCGCTCAAGCTGTCTTGCATACACACGGATACACCAAATTCTGACTGTCAAAAACGAAGTGACATACAACACTACAACGAGCCTAGAAAAATGAAGTTCAATGCTTCCGAGCATGCGTTAAATTGTTTCAGAGCATGCATGTTTTTTTTTCTTCATCGGAATTCCATACAGACGAACGGAATTTCCGTTGGAAAAAAAGAGAACATGTTCTCTTTCTAAGTCCGTCAGAATTTCCGACGTAAAAAGTCCAATGGGGCATACACACGGTCGGAATATCCGATGAAAAAATTCAGTCTGACTTTTTCCATCTGAAATTCTGACTGTGTGTACAAGGCATTAGAAAGAGAAAATGTCTACAGAGCTGTGGTGGCTCAACGTGATTGGCACTGCGCTGACAAGCCGTTCACCTCTGTAGCCAAGGGTTTGGATCCCAGTCTCGGCTACATGTGAATTGAGTTTGGTGGTCTCAGCCCGGCTCCCGGTGGGTGTGCTATGCAAGGTACGCCTGTGCTTAGTACGCCCACCCCCCCCCCCCACAAAAATCACCACACTTGCACACACACGAAGTTGGTTTAAAAACACACGCACTTTGGCCATGCGGTCTCCTAAAATAAAGAAAGGCAAAGGACCTACGGGGCTGTCCCGTTGGGCCCCAGTTGGGCTCCCAAGAGGAGCAGGTAGGGTGGGGTAAGTGGGAGGCCCCCCCTCACACCCGCCATTGCCACCAGGGGCATGGAGAATGATGGCGATTGCTTCCGGGGGGAGGGTCTGCCTACTCCCAACTCCTGCAGTCCGGCTCCTCTCTCTCGAGTACACGCACAAAATTACACTTTAAAAAAAAAAAAAAAGAAAGAGAACATGTTCTCTTTTTTCCGACAGAAAAAAGTTCTATTGGAAATTTTGTTCGTCTGTATGGAATTCCGATGGAGAAAAAAACACGCATGCTCAGAAACAATTTGACGCATGCTCAGGAGCATTGAACTACATTTTTTTGGCTTGTCGTAGTGTTGTACATCACTGCGTTCTTGACATTTGGAATTTGCTGTGTCACTATGCGTGACAGCTTGAGCGGAATTCCATTGGAAAAACCCGTCAGTGTTTATTCCGATGGAAAAAAACGGTCGCGTGTATGCGTCATTAAGCCACGTACACACAATCAGAATTTCCGACAGGGAATTGTGTGATGACAGCCTGTCATCTTAAAATCCAACCGTTTGTATGCTACATCAGATTTTCCGCGGACAAATGTGGGATAGCATGCTTTAAAATTTTCCTCCAACAATTGTGTGTTGTTTGTTGGCCGACAATTCTTTGCCGTTTGTATGCAAGACAAGTTCACGGCCAATGCCCTTTGAACAAAAATCCTACACTTTGTCTGCTGAAAATCCGATCGCGTGTACCAGGCTTAAGGCTCCATTCACACCATGGCATTCTAGATCGCGGGAGGAATCGCTGCGATTCTGCCTGCAATTCTGAATTGCCGCAAAATGTGGGATGCTCTTGCGATCCCTGTTACTTTTAATGGTACCCAAATCGCGCCGCAATTTTGCCATAATTGTTTTTGCCCGACGCTCAAAAAATTTGCGGGACGCCTGTCACCCAAAACAATTTTCTCCACCCAATGCTCACTCATCCATGCCTTTATGGGCCTTGCTTTCTGCACTGATGTGCAGTCATGTTGGAACAGGAAGGGGTCACCCTCAAATTGTTGCCACAAAGTTGGGAGCATGAAATTGTCCAAAATTGTTATGCCTTAAGGCCGTGTACACACGGCAGAGAACCTCGACGGGCAGAACACATCGTTCCGCCCGTCGAGGTTCTCTGCCAGCCGTCGAAATCGGCGACCCGCCCGTCGGGAATGGCAACCAGCCATTCATCCAGGCGGGCCGTCGAGCAAATAGAGAGCGTGCTCTCTATTTCTGCTCGACGGGATTCCCGACGGGAAGCTCGCCGAGAGCGTACACACGGCCTAGGTCCTCGCTGGAATGCAGCTTCCAGCGAGGTTCTCGCTGGTTTCCAGCGAGAACCTTGGTCGTGTGTACGCCGCCTAAGAGTTCCCTTTTACATTTTTGGTTGTAACATGTCAAAGTGTGGAAAATTTCAAGGGGTATGAATACGTTTTTCAAGGCACTGTATCTGTCTGCAGATGCCTATGGACCTCAAAATGCATGAAAGCGGACAAAAACATGGACCTGCGCAGAGATGTAGACAGGCTCTATCTATAACGTTGCCTTTGATGATGACTTATGTATAAGCGCATTCCTACATACACGTTAAACCCCAAATATGTGAGCGGATCCTTCAATATTCTTTTTTTTTTGTTGGCCTTATGCCGCGTACACACGCTCGTTTTTTGTGATAAAATAAAACGACATTTTAAAAAACATCATTTAAAATGATCGTGTGTGGGCAAAACTTTGTTTTATGTCTTCTGAAAAACGACACAAAAAAAATTCGAACATGCTTACATTTTTTATGTCATTTTTCAGAATGTCGTCTTTTGTGTCATAAAAAATGATCGTGTGTACTAAAACGATGTTTAAAACAACGTTTTTAAACCCACGCATGCTCAGAAGCAAGTTATGAAACTAGCTTGAATGGAACAGAGTGCCGTCATACGTGTTTTACGTAACCGCGCTTTGCAGGAGCATTTTCAGAAAACGATGGTTTGTAGGCAACGTCGTTTTTTAAAATGAAGTTTGAAAAACGTTGTTTTTTTCATGAGAAAAAACGTCGTTTTTTTTACAAGACAAAAAACGACTGTGTGTACGTGGCATTATAGTGGAGTTTCCATCCCAAATTTGGTTTTCATTATTGTGCTCATTAGACCTGAAAAAGAAAAAAAATATATGTTTTGGGGCCCTTTCACACGAGCGGATGAACTGTCCGCTAATTACAAGTCCGTTAACGGACTTGTAATGGGCCCCTATGGGAGCGGATCCGTTAGCGGATGATGCATCCGCTAACGTCCGCAAGATCCGCATCCGTTTTTTCGGACGGAAGAATGTCCTATTTTTCTTCCGTCCGGTGGAATGGATCGGATGCACACGGACAGACGGTCCGTTTCCAACCGATTCCCCATAGGGGAGAGCGGAGGAGAGACAGGGCGGCCCCTGCATAGTGTCCGGGGACCGCCCTGTCCGCCCGACCGCTCAGCGGAGACCCCCTGCTGAGCCGACGGACACACGGGGGTAGATTCATGTACAGATCCGACGGTGTATCTACTGATACACCGTCGGATCTGTGAGATCCGACGCTCGGATCTATGCGGCTGATTCCTCGAATCAGGTTCCGCATAGATCTCCCTTAGAGCCGACTGGTGTAAGTGAGTTACACTGTCGGTTCTTAGGCTGCATTCTCCCGCCGTCCGCTAGGTGGCGCTTCTTTTTTTCTACGCGACGAATATGCAAATGAGGAGAACCGCCGATTCAGATCCGAACGCCCGGCCGTCGTTTTTTTTTTACAAATGTTTATAGTAAAAAAAAAAAAGATACATAAAGCATAATTTAATAACAATTAACCTTTCAGAGCTGTAAGGATGGATGGATGGCTAAATAAAGGAGGAATACAAATAAACCTATTCTAAAACAATATTGCACAAATAATAAAACAAATATATTAAATAATTCAACTGAGCTACAGAAAAAAAGAAGCCACAGGAGCCTAAAATAGGATAAAACATTACAGTGATATAAATACATTTTTGCCATTCTTCTTAGGATGCAGTCAAATAGCATCTAATGCAGGGCTTGATAAATTTGCTTGGAATCTAGGAGCCAGCTAAATAAGAGTTAGGAGCCAGGAACGTGCCCTGTCCCGCCGAGCTCGCGTGGAGAAGTGAACACATATGTGAGTAGCACCCGCATATGAAAGCAGTGTCTAGGGCTAGAATTATTGCACGTGATTGGTAGAGCGAGAACAATAATTCTAGCCCTAGGCCTCCTCTGTAACTCACAACATGCAACCTGTAGAATTTTTTAAACGTCGCCTATGGAGATTTTTAAGTGTAAAAGTTTGTCGCCATTATCGAGTGGACGCAATTTTGAAGCGTGACATGTTGGATATCAATTTACTCGGCGTAACATTTTCTTTCACAATATAAAAAAAAAATGGGCTAACTTTACTGGTGTCTTATTTTTTATTTAAAAAAGTGTATTTTTTCCCAAAAACTGCGCTTGTAAGACCGCTGCGCAAATACGGTGTGACAGAAAGTATTGCAACGATCGCCATTTTATTCTCTAGGGTGTTAGAATAAAAAATATATATAATGTTTGGGGGTTCTAATTGAAGAGAAGGAGATGGGCGGGCAGTGAAAACAGGCAGGGAAAGCTCCATTAGCATTGCTGGTTGTCTTGTCATACCAACAGCCACCACAAGAGGGTGCCAGATTCCAGAAGGAAGCATAGGACTGCAGAAGGCCGCAAAGCCACAGACCTCAATTGACGGCCGGCGCGGCCCAACGCGGCCGTCTTGGGGGGATGTGCGCACGGAGACAGGATACCCCAGCTGTGCCAGGTCACTAATTCTAGTTGCAAATGCGATCTGGCGCCCGGGGTTTGTCAAGCCCTGATAATGCAACCCAAATCAAATGGATGGTCTGGCAATGCACCAAAAACAGATATGCACCATTTTTTGGCAATGCAGGAAACCACAATGCACAGTGCTGTGTAGCGGTGCGTAGTGCGGTGCTGCCATGCATGTATGTTGGAGCTGCACTGCCTGAGGTTCTTTTCCCACGAGTATACTGGATTCATGGGCAGAATCACGTGATTCTGCCCACGATTACAGAATCGCGGCAAAACACAGGATGCATTTGTGAAGCCATTATTTCTCAATGGCACCCCAAATATGGTGCGATTTTGCTGCGATTGTCGAGCAACAGAACTCGCTAAAATCATGGAAGAAATCACAACGCCAAACACTCCTGGCTCTATGCCAAGATTTGATACATGAGCTTCTTTGGAGTATTATGGAGTGAAGGGAGGCCTATTCAAATGAATGGTGCTTCTCCAAAACCACACCACAAAAAAGCTAACCCCCAAAAAAACTCCTGTGCAGCAGCTGTCGCTGCGCTATGCTCTGGTGTGAATGGAGCCCTAGTGCGTTGTGCTCACTGCCATCCAAAACGAATGACACCGAAATGTGCTAAGTATGTCATGTGTTAATACTCCAGTGCTGTAGTCTGTTTTCAGCCTAAGGGCCAGTTCACACCAAGAATCACTCAGGAACCCGCTTGCGTTCCTGTGTGATTTGAGTGCAATACGATTTCAGCCCATTCAAATGAATGGGCTAAAAACGCATTGCTCTACACCAGGGGTGGCCAACCAGTGGCCCAGGGACCACATGTGGCCCGCAACCTCCTTCTCTGGAATGGGGGGTTGGCAAGCCCAGATCGCAGGTTTGTCGACCCGCTATACCACATCATCAGTGTTGTGAATGAAGCTGGTGGTAGAGGAAGAAAGCGGCAGCAGAGCCCCATAAGCTGACGCTTCCTCTACAGCGCAGGCTTTTGCCACAGGTGGAGTCTATGGCAAAGTTCAGCTAACCCGCAGGATAGACACAGCACACAGGTGCACTACGCTGCACCCAAAATGTGGGTAACCAACAGCACATCAGTGTGAAAGCAGTCTTAGGCCCTTTTCACACATTCGGCCTGACCAAATGGGACCCTTAATTCACCTCTATAGAGAGACAGATGTCTGTTTACGCTCACCTACCTCCAATCTGAAAACCAGAAAATAATTCATACCCTTTCATCTGGGTGGATAGGAGGGCCTATAGAGTAGCCGTGACCTGACATCTGCCCGCTCCGCTCATTGTGGCCCTCGACTGGTTACCAAGTTGCATAAGTGGCCCTCCCTCTTCAAAAGGTTGGGCACCCCTGCTCTACACCATAAGTAGTGCATGCACTAGCTTACAAAATGCACTGCCAGGGGCATCTTTCATATTGATTGGACCATGGGCAAATATTTTCTTGGGCCACACACGCCCTGCATGCAATTTTAATCTCCACCTGCTCTCATACACACAATACATAGCAACTAGACTCAAAATCAGCAGATCATGCAGCGATTGGTTGCCAGAGGTTATAGCATTACCGCCCACTGACTGGTTGCTAGAAGCTAAAGCACACATTACAACTAGGGATGTCTCGATACCGAGCATTTCCCAGAGTACTTGTACTCGGGGAAAATGCTCCAATGCCTCACCCAATACCTGGGCAGTCAGGGTGATCGGTGCGGCAGGGGAGTTGCAAGTCTTCTCCATGCTGTCTTCTCCCCCCCGTGCTGCCTTCTGCCCCCCGTGCTGCCTTCTGCCCCCCGTGCGCCGTGCTGTCTTCTCCCCCCGTGCGCCGTGCTGTCTTCTCCCCCTGTGTGCCGTGCTGTCTTCACCCCCCATGCGCCGTGCATGCTTCTGCCCCCGTGCTATCTTCTCCCCCCGTGCTCCGTGCTGTCTTCTCCCCCCGTGCTCCGTGCTGTCTTCTCCCCCCGTGCTCCGTGCTGTCTTCTCCCCCCGTGCTCCGTGCTGTCTTCTCCCCCCATGCTCCGTGCTGTCTTCTCCCCCCGTGCTCTGTGCTGTCTTCTCCCCCGTGGTCCGTGCTGTCTTCTCCCCCCGTGCTCCGTGCTGTCTTCTCCCCCCGTGCTGCATTCTCCCCCATGCTGTCTTCTCCCCCCCCGTGCTGTCTTCTCCCCCCGTGCTCCGTACTGTCTTCTCTCTCCGTGCTGTCTTCTCTCTCCGTACTCCGTGCTGTCTTCTCCCCCGTGCTCCGTGCTGTCTTCTCCTCCGTGCTGCCTTCTCCTCCCGTGGTGTCTTCTCCTCCCTTGCTCCATGCTATCTTTTCCCCCCGCTCTCCGTGCTGTCTTCTCTCCCCGTGCTCTGTGCTGTCTTCTCCCCCCATGCTGCCTTCTCCCCCCGTTCTCCGTGCTGTCTTCTCCCCCCGTGCTGTCTTCTCCCCCCGTGCTCCGTGCTGTCTTCTCCCCCCGTGCTCCGTGCTGTCTTCTCCCCCCGTGCTCCGTGCTGTCTTCTCCCCCCGTGCTGCATTCTCCCCCATGCTGTCTTCTCCCCCCTTGCTGTCTTCCCCCCCCGTGCTCCGTGCTGTCTTCTCTCTCCGTGCTGTCTTCTCATTCCGTACTCCGTGCTGTCTTCTCCCCCGTGCTGCCTTCTCCTTCCGTGCTGTCTTCTCCCCCCGTGCTCCATGCTGTCTTCTCCCCCCGTTCTCCATGCTATCTTCTCCCCCCGCTCTCCGTGCTGTCTTCTCCCCCCGTGCTCTGTGCTGTCTTCTCCCCCCATGCTGCCTTCTCCCCCCGTACTGTCTTCTCCCCCCGTTCTCCGTGCTGTCTTTTTCCCCTGTGCTGTCTTCTCTCCCCGTGCTCCGTGCTGTCTTCTCCCCCCGTGCTCCGTGCTGTCTTCTCCCCCCGTGCTCCGTGCTGTCTTATCCCCCGTGCTCCGTGCTGTCTTATCCCCCGTGCTCCGTGCTGTCTTATCCCCCGTGCTCCGTGCTGTCTTCTCCCCCCGTGCTCCGTGCTGTCTTCTCCCCCCGTTCTCCGTGCTGTCTTCTCCCCCGCTCTCCATGCTGTCTTCTCCCCCCGTGCTCCGTGCTGTCTTCTCCCCCAGTGCTCTGTGCTGTCTTCTTCCCCTTGCTCTGTGCTGTCTTCTCCCCCTTGCTCTGTGCTGCCTTCTCCCCCCGTGCTGCCTTCTCCCCCCGTGCTGTTTTCTCTGCCCGTTCTCAGTGCTGTCTTCTCCCCAGGTTCCACGTGCTGTCTTCTCCCCCGTGCTCCGTGCTGTCTTCTCACCCCGTGCTCCGTGCTGTCTTCTCCCCCCGTGCTCCGTGCTGTCTTCTCCCCCCGTGCTCCGTGCTGTCTTCTCCCCCCGTGCTGTGCTGTCTTCTCCCCCCGTGCTCCGTGCTGTCTTCTCCCCCCGTGCTCCGTGCTGTCTTCTCCCCCCGTGCTCCGTGCTGTCTTATCCCCCGTGCTCCGTGCTGTCTTATCCCCCGTGCTCCGTGCTGTCTTATCCCCCGTGCTCCGTGCTGTCTTCTCCCCCCGTGCTCCGTGCTGTCTTCTCCCCCCGTGCTCCGTGCTGTCTTCTCCCCCCGTTCTCCGTGCTGTCTTCTCCCCCGCTCTCCATGCTGTCTTCTCCCCCCGTGCTCCGTGCTGTCTTCTCCCCCAGTGCTCTGTGCTGTCTTCTTCCCCTTGCTCTGTGCTGTCTTCTCCCCCTTGCTCTGTGCTGCCTTCTCCCCCCGTGCTGCCTTCTCCCCCCGTGCTGTTTTCTCTGCCCGTTCTCAGTGCTGTCTTCTCCCCAGGTTCCACGTGCTGTCTTCTCCCCCGTGCTCCGTGCTGTCTTCTCTCCCCGTGCTCCGTGCTGTCTTCTCCCCCCGTGCTCCGTGCTGTCTTCTCCCCCCGTGCTCCGTGCTGTCTTCTCCCCCCGTGCTCCGTGCTGTCTTCTCCACCCGTGCTCCGTGCTGTCTTCTCCCCCCGTGCTCCGTGCTGTCTTCTCCCCCCGTGCTCCGTGCTGTCTTCTCCCCCCGTGCTCCGTGCTGTCTTCTCCCCCCGTGCTCCGTGCTGTCTTCTCCCCCCATTCTCAGTGCTGTCTTCTCCCCCTCCATGCCGTCTTTTGGTTGCTAGAGGTTACTGCACATCGTTATTGCTTGCCAATTGGTTGCTTGAAGTTACTGTACATCCTTTCTGCTTACTGATTGGTTGCTAGAGGTTACTTTGTAGCCTTACCGCTCACTGATTGATTGCTAGAGGTTACTGTGCATCATTACCGTTCACTGATTGGTTGCTAGAGGTTACTGCTGATCATTACCGTTCACTGATTGGTTGCTTAGAGGTACTGTAGATCACTTGGCTCCTGTCCAAAAACTGCCCCTAGTAGTATATTGAGTTTAGATTGGAAGTGTATGAGTGTATGTTTATTTGGACCTGTGTTAGGGTTGAAAGCCTGCTCAAATTCTTGGTCCAATGACCTGCATTCAGGACATTCCATCCCCCGCAACTGACATTACAAAGGGGAGAGGATACTGGTGACATTATTGACCTAATATGACCACATGCCCATATTGCGTTAATGACATTGTCCTAATATGACATCATATTAGATCAATGATGTCACAAGTATCCCCGCCCCTTTGTGTACATGCAGCTGAGGGGTGGGGAATGCGGACGTAGTTGATTGGCTGGCAGTGGGCTATGGATGACCTCTTCCTTTTGTGATCAGACCAATCACAAGCTCATCCCTATTTGTGGGCTCCCTGGGGGCGGGGACTGATGTGCATGTACAGTACATGGAAGCAGCTCCAAGCATTTGGGTGCGCCCATTGCCTTTGAGGGATCAGGAAGGAATTTTCTTCCCCGGTCATTGCAGATTGGCCAGCACGCATGGGTTTTTTTCGCCTTCCTCTGGATCAAAACAGGGAGGGAAGCCTTGACAAGTGGCGCTCACTTGAAATTTTTTTCCTTCCATCAACATCTCCCCCCAATTAAGATTACTTTCCCTGCGTTCTTCTGCGACTATGGGTAATCTCAGATACTCGGCAGAAACCATCTGGCAATAAAAGCCATTTGCCTCAAATTTACCAGCTGTCAAAAAAAAAGCTCTAAGAAACGAGCAACTCCTAAGTTTCAATTGACGATCGACAGTCAAACATCATAAGAATTTACCTTTGCCCAAGCGCATATCATGCGCTTTGGTCAATATGAGATCGGCAGTAAAGCACAGACAAGAAATCCATGATTTCATACTTCAATGCGATTTAGACTGCCTCTTTATCACAGAAAGCTGGCTCACAGCGGACTGTAACACCATTCTAGGAGAACTGGTGCCTGAAAATTATCGTATTATAACAGAAAACAGAGTGGGGCTAAGAGGAGGAGGCCTGGCCGTGATCCACAAGACTCACCTCTCGATCTCCAAACCAATCCTTCAGAACCCACTTCCATTCATGGAAACCCTCACTCTGCAAACAAATCCCCAAGAGACCGTCCATATTCTACTCTGCTATAGACCACCGGTCCAAAATCGCAGCTTCTCCCATCATTGACAGAGTTTATCTCCACTTATACCCTTAACAGCAAACATCTTTTGCTGCTCGGGGATTTCAACCTCTGGGCCAACTCCTCACAGGATCCCGTGGCCGATGCCTGCATTGACCACCTGGAAGGATTAGGGCTGCAGCAACTAGTATGTGGGCCCACACATGCTTCAGGTCACAGGCTTGACCTAATTTTCAGACAAGATCTGGAAATAAACATTTTGGAAAATGAACCGTTGCCATGGACAGATCACCGTGCAATTAAATTCATAATTACGAAAACCCCCCCTTAACCACTTAAGGACCCTGCACTGTATATATATACGTCCTCTTTTTAAAGATGGATATCTCGGTAACGGCAGCAGCTGCTGCCACAACCAAGATATCAATCTCTTCAGTGCAGGGTCCTGTGTACAATAACGGCGGTCTCCGCGGCGGATTCACCGCGAGATCGCCGTTATCGGTGACCGGAGAGGTGCCCCCCCCCCTCCCGCCGCTTTCCCGTGCTCTCCGCCGCTTACCGTTGCCGTCGGTAGCGGCGGAGGCGATCGGGTCTGTGCGGCTCCTCTGCTGGGATACGAGTGAGGGAAAAATCGCCCCCACCCGTTCCCCATAGCAGCGCTGGGCGGAAGTGACGTCAAAACGTCATTTCCGCCCACTGTCTTAAAGAGACATTTTCTTTTTAAGGCTATTTAAAAAATGACATTTTCCTTTTTTTTTTTTTTTTAAGCCTAAATATGAGATCTGAGGTCTTTTTGACCCCAGATCTCATATTTAAGAGGACCTGTCATGCTTTTTTCTATTACAAGGGATGTTTACATTTCTTGTAATAGGAATAAAAGTGATCAATTATTATATTTTTTTTTTTTTCAGTGTAAAAAATGTTAAAATAAATACAAATAAATAGGAAAACAAAAACATTTTTTTTAAAGCGCCCCGTCCCGAAGAGCTCGCGCGCAGAAGCGAACGCATACGCAAGTAGCGCCCGCATATGAAAACGGTGTTCAAACCACACAAGTGAGGTATCGCCGCGATCGTTAGAGCGAGAGCAATAATTCTAGCCCTAGACCTCCTCTGTATCTAAAAAAATGCAACCTATAGAATTTTTTAAACGTTGCCTATGGAGATTTTTAAGGGTAAAAGTTTGACGCCATGCTACGAGCGGGCACAATTTCTAAACGTGACATGTTGGGTGTCATTTTACTCGGCGTAACATTATCTTTCACAATATATAAAAAAATTGGACCAAATTTATTGTTGTCTTATTTTTTAATTCAAAAAAGTGTATTTTTTCCAAAAAAAGTGCGCTTGTAAGACCGCTGCGCAAATACGGTGTGACAAAAAGTATTGCAATGACCACTATTTTATTCTCTAGGGTGTTAGAAAAAAAAATATATAATGTTTGGGGGTTTTAAGTGATTTTCTAGCAGAAAAAACTGTTTCAGTCTTGCAAACACCAAAACTGAAAAACACCCAAGGTCCTTAAGTGGTTAATAAACACACCAAAGCCAGTGACAACACACTGGATTAGATCTCAGAAGAAGCTCCATTCGGGAACTCTTCAAAACTACATTAGGGAATAAAATAAAAACAATCCAACCACATCAAACAGCCTCAGAAACACTGGATGCCATAAACACAACCCTGTTACAGTCAGCCGACTTAATAGCGCCAAAACGCAAAACCTGCATCCGGAAAAACAACTCCAGCTGGTTTAACAACCAGCTGTCGCTGTTGAAGCAAGAGTGCAGAAGGGCGGAAGCCGCCTGGAAAAGAAGTTCTTCCGAGCAAAACCTCACCATCTACAAGGCAATAACAAAAAAATACCACAAAGAAATCTTCAAATCCAAAAAAAATCACTTTACCAATGCCATCACCGATGCCCTAAACCGCCCCCGCGAACTCTTCAAGCTGGTCACTCAGACCATGAATCCAGTCTGTCTTGAAGCCCCCAATTTAGATTCCCAAGAATTCTGTAATGAATTATCAGATTACTTCATTAACAAAATTGAGGGAATCCGGGAAAGCATTCAGAACAATACCCCCCTCAACCCCACCCTCAATCATTCACACAATACCCATACCAATTCACTGCAATCAACAAAGTTCACTCTGGAACCCATCTCCGTCAATTCCACTAAAAATATCATCGGTACTTTGCGAAACAGCACAGCGCCTAATGATATCATCCCCACCAAGCTGCTGAAGGAATGTGCCGACATCCTGGCATCTCCTAGCACGCAGCTTATAAACCAGTCATTCAAGGAAGGCATAGTACCCTCCCAGTTGAAAGAGCGCATAATCCAACCCATCTTGAAGAAACCCACCCTAGACCCCAAGGACCCAACTCACCGCCGTCCCATAACAGGTCTGAACGTCTTCTCCAAGGTAATGGAGAAAGTAGTTTTACAACAGCATCTAGATACCCATAATCTACTTGATCCATATCAATCGGGTTTCCGGCCCGGCCCGGGACGGAAACAGCACTACTTAAAATATGGGACGACGCTCTCGAGGCCGCAGATGAAGGAGAATCTTGTCTCCTGGTTCTGTTGGACCTAAGCGCAGCTTTCGACACTGTAGACCACAAACTATTACTGACTCGGCTAGCTGAAGTAGCCAGAGTCGAGGAATGTGATCTATCCTGGTTCTCCTCTTTTCTGGAAAACCGATCACAAACAGTGAAATTGGGATCTTTCACTTCCGAAAAATGCACGGTGTCATGCGGAGTCCCTCAAGGATTACCGCTGTCGCTGGTGCTGTTCAACATCTATCTTCGCCCTGTCTTTGAAATCATCAGTAGCCAAAAACTACTTTATCACTCATATGCAGACGACACACAACTGTATTTTCGCATCTGCAACAAAAAGGATCACCACCTCAATCTAGAGACATGCCTCTCTTTGATAGAAAACTGGATGACCAATAGTTATCTTAAACTCAACAGTTCCAAAACAGAACTTCTCCTGTTTCACGCCAGTCGTAAGAATCAACTTGCAACAACTTGGACGCCCCCGCCCATTCTGGGCCAAATCATCACCCCTAGCGCCAAAGTCAAGAGTCTCTGGGTCATCTTCGACACCTACATGACAATGGATGCACAAATAGGGGCAGTAGTCAGCGGATCTCACCATCTACTGCGCCTACTATGGAGAGTTACTCCATTTATTCCTAAAGAAGACGTAGCAGTCGTGGTGGGAACACTTGTGAACTCCAGACTGGACTATGCCAATGCCCTCTACCTCGGACTCCCGAAGTACCAAATCTCTCGTCTGCAAGTCATTCAGAATACGGTCGCCAGACTTGTGACTGGGAAAAAACCCTGGGAATCAATCTCACCTTCTCTGAGATCTCTTCATTGGTTGCCAGTAAAAGACAGAATTGCTTTTAAAGCACTCTGTCTGACACATAAGTGCATTCATGGGAAGGCCCCCCAATATCTATGCGAAAAGATAAAAGCTCACAACTCCAATCGCTTTCTGCGATCCACCAACCAATATCTTCTCCAGATACCCAAAGCCAGATACAAGTCCAAAGGAGAAAGAAGGTTTGCGCTCCAGGGTCCAAAACTATGGAACGCTTTACCGACCAGCATTCGGTTGGAGGAGAATCACCTGACCTTCAGAAGAAAGATCAAAACTCATCATCTGATATCAAGAGAGACAGGAACAACGATTTAGTTTGCATGTGCCGCGCTATATAAGTTTTTCACTCACTCACTCACTGTGTACATTGTACCTGTAAGGATACGTACGCCTTGGACAGTGGCTGCCGACTCTTTCCGTTTCAAATTCTAAAACGCGGATCAATAAAGCATGTCAGTGCAGAAAATGAGCGCTGACATATGGCGGAGCACCTGACCAATGCTAGTGATAATCATTCACCTGTATGGACAGACACAGATCTAAATGGGTCCCACCCCCTCCTAATCATCAATGGAAGTCATGCAATAGATTGCAAGCTCCTGTGCTGAGGTGGGAGAACAGCCAGTGCTGGAGATGCCGCCTTCTCATGCAGCAGGTCCCATGTGCTCTGCTCTCTCCCCCCTCCCTCATTCCTTTGATTAATAAAGGCGAAGTAACATCCCCAGTGGCCGCACATTCCGGGGATTCCAGCGATGTGATGTCAGGAGAGGGGACCATCCATCTCTATGTACTCAGCGGAGCCCACACCCCCTCTCTCGGCTCCTCCCTCGGCTCCTCCCCCGGCTTACCAGCACAGGTTCAGCTCCAGCCTCCTTCTCCGGCCCCGCCCCTGGCTCCTTCCCCGTCTCAACAGGACAGGTTCAGGTCCCGCCTCCTTCTCCGGCCCCTCCCCCGGCTCCTCCCTTGGTTCACCAGCCCAGGTTCGGCTCCCTCCTCCTCCTTCTATCCAGACAAACTTCCCAGCCCGGGATGATCGGAGCTCCGAGGAGCGGGGGGAACGCTGTGTGATGGGAGCGGGGGGCCGGGAGTGACGGATGATCGCTGTGTGTGGAGGAGGAGAAGGATTACCGATCTCTCATCGTCCCGATTATTACTGGATGTGCCGGGCTGAGCGCTGCTGGGGAGCCGAGAGAGCCGGAGACCCATGCAGGTGAGCGGAGGGGGCCCAGTGATATCACTGTATATTGGGGGGACAGGGGTATCCATTAGAAGGGGGTCCCAAATGACATCACTCCATATGGGGGTCCCTTGTGACATCACTCCCTATGGGGTCCCCTGTGACATCCCCCCCTATGGGGGTCCCATGTGACATCCCCCCCTATGGGGGTCCCCTGTGACATCCCCCCCTATGGGGGTCCCCTGTGACATCCCCCCCCTATGGGGGTCCCCTGTGACATCCCCCCTATGGGGGTCCCCTGTGACATCCCCCCCCTATGGGGGTCCCCTGTGACATCCCTCCCCCTATGGGGGTCCCCTGTGACATCCCTCCCCCTATGGGGGTCCCCTGTGACATCCCTCCCCCTATGGGGGTCCCCTGTGACATCCCTCCCCCTATGGGGGTCCCCTGTGACATCCCTCCCCCTATGGGGGTCCCCTGTGACATCCCTCCCCCTATGGGGGTCCCCTGTGACATCCCCCCTATGGAGGGGTCCCCAATGTGACATCCCCCCCATATGGGGGTCACCTGTGACATCCCCCCTATGGAGGGGGTCCCCAATGTGACACTCTATAAGGGGGTCCCCAATGTGACACTCTATAAGGGGGTCCCCAATGTGACATCACTCTATAAGGGGGTCCCCAGTGAAATCACTCTATATTGGGGGGGCCCCCCGGGGGTAACTATCCACTAGTAGGGGTCCCCAGTGATGGCACTCTATATTGGGGGGGGGGCCCCCAGGGGTAACTTTCCACTAGAAGGGGTCCCAGTGACATCACTCTACATTGGGGGGGCCCGGTGATATCCCCTGGAGGGGGTTTTCATAGACATCACTCTTTATGGGGATGCCAGTGACATCCTTTATAATGACATCTTCCGTAAGGGGGTCCCCAGTGACATTCAGGGATCCTCAAACTACGGCCCTCCAGCTGTTGTAGAACTACACATCCCATGAGGCATTGTAACACACTGACATTTACAGACATGACTAGGCATGATGGGAATTGTAGTTCCTGAACAACTGGAGGGCCGCAGCTTGAAGACCCATGCTCTAACACCAGAGACATCATTCTATATTTGGGGCCTCTCTGGAGACCTCGCTCTGTAATGGGGGGGCCCTCCGGAGACCTCTCTCTGTAATGGGGGGGCCCCCCCGGAGACCTCGCTCTGTAATGGGGGGGGGCCCCCGGAGACCTCACTCTGTAATGGGGGGGTCCCTTGAGACATCAATGGGGGTCCCCAGAGACCTTGCTCTATAAGGGGGTCCCCAGTGACACTGACCTGTCTGCAGTACAATGTGGATGATTGGATGAGGATTGGTGATCAGGTGAATGCTGTAAGCACATGTTAGGACTGGTGTAATACCTGACAGTTCTGTTTTTGTGTTTAGCTCTTTATTGCTTCATTGTTTGCTATGTGTAGAAAACGATCGCTATTAGTGGTGCGTTTTGTAGGGAGATGACACACACACCTTTGCAGACACTTCACGCTGGAATCCAATCCCCATAAATGGAGAGGTTTTTGATCGATCACAAGAATGAAATTGAAAGAAACACAGAAATGTGATCTCTTGTGATGAATTGTCTGTTTCTGGTTGTGTTCATTTTGTTTCCTCTGTAATGAGGCTGTGCGTTCATAGAGCATGTTCCATTCCTGGTCCTTGGAAAGTGGTTGTCATCCCCTGGAAGTTGTCACGTCTGTGGCCGGGATTTAGAACTACAAACTTACTGACACCTGTAAGAAAAGCAATGAAATTGCAAGTGTGCGTCTGTTGCTTTGGTCTGCTTAGAACTGAAGGCAAAAGTTTATTTATTTTTTGTTCATTTAATCTTGGATGCAGAAAGGGTTATGACCGCTGTCAATGTTTTTTTTGCCATCTATGCCCCATTGGGGAGATTTTCTTTTCACTTCCTGTCCCATAGCTAAAACAGGAAGTGAGAGGAAATGCTTCCAAAGTGATGGAATCCCAGGTTGTCGCCAGAACCAGTGTCCCCATTGGAAGTTTTCCCTTCTCTTCCTGTTCTGGTGACAACCCCAACATTTGGGATTTCATTTCTCGGTGACAATTAGAGAGGGTGAATCTCCCAAATGGAGACACAGCAATAAAAACCTGACAGGTGTTCTAACCCCTCTCCACTCAAAAACTGGAGAAAAAGTCCTGTGTTTCTACATTGAGTAGTATAATCTGTGTCGTGGTGGAGAACATTTGATGCGCCCAGCCAGAGATCTGTAACAGAACGGATTTCTGTCCTCTTCAGCAGATCTCTCCTTGTTGTCGGTAGATCTTGTGCCATCACATGCCAACCTTTATTGCACACCTACCTGTTGTTTTCACTTGCGAATACAAAGTGGCACGGTCACTGATCAGCCCAGGAATTGTCTCGGCTTTAAGCCGCCATTCACACTGGAGCGACTTGTCATGCGTTTTGACAGGTCAAATCACATGACAAGTCGCACGCTATTGTCAGCAATCGCACTATTCATATCGGTGCCGGTAACAAATCGATTTGAAGAAAGTAGTTCCTGCTTTTGGCGGTTTTCAGGTGCGCTTTGGATAGACACCTGTGAATGAAGTCGCACCGACATGCGACTTTGAAATCATGCGATTTCAGATGAAGTTTCACGATTTCAAAGCCACATTCAATGTGAACGAGGACTTAGATCGGTTTTTGGTCTGACAGTGTACCGGCCCAGTGCTGCAAACACAATCCTTTAGTCTTTTACTCAGAAATGATCATCACATCAAGGGCCAGATTGGTTTCGTTCAGCTGGATTTGCCAACAATGGAAACCGTTTTTCATAGATTGCATGGATCTTTTAGTGGAGTTGATTACGGGACGACATGATACTTGTTGAACAATTTGATCCATACATGTATGGTCTGTGTAAGAAAGGCCAACCGTCTTTTAGAAAGCAAGCCATAGATGTTCACATTTGATTGTACAATAGATGTACCAACAGCTATGTAGTGCACAGGTCTTCCTGACTGATCGAGATTAAACCGATTGCTCAGACAGGCCCTCAAATTACGTTTAAACCCAGGACCCTGCATTCACTATATCTGGTCTCCCACATTACACATAGCATGGAAATGCAATTATTTTAGTAAATATAAACTGCTAAATAACTTTTCTCATCAGCAATATATAGCAGTCATGTCACTTCTATCAGTGTCTTGTTAAAGCTTGTAGGAGGAGTTTTCATTCTGTCATTTGAGGCTGCAGGACCCCTGACCCTCTGTCTGGACAGTGTTGATTGGCCCTGTGCTGATCACATGTATCCCCCCCCAAAAGAAAACTGAGCATGTGCAGAGTGCCCCCAAGGCTCTGCACTATCAAAAAATGGATTGGGGACAGTAAAAGAAGGGGAGGGTCAGAGAAGACAGGATCAAACAGCCTTTTTACACAATGCAGACGATTAACCCCTTAGGTTCCACAGTGAGTATAACAAAAATGCTTTACTCCATATACACACTGATTTTACTGTTGTGGATTTAGTAACACTTTAAAGTAGTATGCAGATTGTAGTGGGTGTGTTAGTCTTCTTGTACAATGGGGTTCACTTACTAAAACGAGAGTGCAAAATCTGGTGCAACTGTGCATGTTTGTTTTCGGCTTCTAAGGCTTCATGTACATGGGACATTTTCACAACCTCTCCTGAACGATTTAACTTGACAGATGGACAGTAACCCACGTCTTAAAACGTCCGTTTTGCCATGCTTACATGCCCCTCTTATCGGCGTTTTGCCGTATTTGCGCTTGGAAGCGTGTAAAAAAAATATATAATTTTTTTAAATGGCGAAAAACGCCTATAAATGAAACGCGACTAAACATGGGTTACCGCGTTTAGCATCTGAAACGTTGGAACTTCAAAAAACGCAACTGCCCTAAAAACGACAGTGAATGGACCTGTGTACACATAAGATAACATTGAATGTGGGAGGCACGGGTGGTGTGTACAGCCCTCTGCCATCAGCCTGTAGAAATCAATGACAGGCTGAAATCTGTATTTATCTGAGCGGTACTCCCATACAGGGCCCTATGGATATTCTAGGGACATGACTCTGTACAGCCCCGAAGTTCCTCCATCCAAACCGTCTTTCAGTCTGTCAATGATTTTGCCAGGTTGCTGGCAGAGGGCTGTACGCGACGTGATGTATGTACAGCCAAAGCACAGTTGGGTTTTTACACTGTGTCGGCAAATGCGCCCGTGTGCATGAGACAGAAGGTTCTGCACCACTTCAATGTATCTGGGATGTTCTCGGCTGGCGGCATTTCGCAGTCCTACCAAACTTTTGTGGTCCTCTTGGAAGAGTTACTTGTAGATCAGAACACAAGCTTCGCCCTCTGAAGAGTAATCTTTGATGGGTCACTCTTTAGAGGACATTTAATAATGGTATGTCACCTCCTCCCTGCCTGTACCGTGCACCAACATGCCCCATCTGCATGTTGCAGCGTGGCCCTATTCAGTTGAATGGGTTGTGTTCAGCCGGTGGTACTGCCTACTGAATGCCCTAGAGGGGTCATTTTAGCCACTTGCGTACACCCCTGTACCTTTCTGCTTAAAGGGACACTTTTTTTTTTTTTATTACAAACATGTCATACTTGCCTCCACTGTGCAGCTTGTTTTGCACAGAGTGGCCCCGATCCTGGTCTTCTGGGGTCCCTCGGCAGCTGTTTTGGCTCCTCCCCCCACATCAGTTAAACCCCTTTGTGAGAAGCTCTCTCCCAAGGGGGTTAGCTTGCGGGCGCGCTCTGTCATACAGCCGGTGGCTATAGCCGCGGACTGTATCACTTGGCCCCGCCCCTGGCGTGCCATGTCATTGCTTTGATTGACAGCAGCGGGAGCAAATGGCTGTGCTGCTATCAATCAACCAATGAATGCGCCGAGAAGCCAGCGCAGGACTTTTGAGGGGTCAGGTAAGTAAACTGGGGGGGGGGGGGGGCCAAGGGGCCGCTAATCCTCGGATCTTTTTTCACCTTCATGCATAGAATGCATTAAGGTGAGAACATGTACCTTTACAATCCCTTTAAGAGGAAGAAACATAAACGCACCTCAACCAACTGCAAGCAGAAATATAGCCGAATATCTCATGCATACTAGGCCCTTCTCAACGCCTTTATCCTGACGGGAGAAAAGCAGCATTAAAATGCGCCTGAGGCAGTGTTTTTTAAACTTGTTGCACGTTTAGACGCGTTCAGGTGTGTCAAGCGTTTGGACGTTCATTTATTTTATTGGCCAGTATAATCATTTTATTCTGGCCATTAATATAAATGAACGTACCTAGCGCTTAAGAGTGTTTGCACATATTTAGGCACATCAGTCAATTTTTCTCTCCTCAATACAGTTTTAGGCCGGGTTCACATAAGTGCGACTGCGGGTTCGTGCCTGGGGTCCAGTGCGTGTTTGTTTACCGGTTCAGGTGCGATTCAGGTCTGAATTTTTGCCTGAATTTGCACCTCAACCGGACCCAAACATGCACAGGACCCTTTTGCAGTCCTCTCCACAGTCCTCCCACATCCATTTCGCACATTTATGAACCTGGCCTAAGACCCCTTTAACACTGAGGCGGTTTAGTGTGAAAAAAACCCTCTAAATTGCACCTGAAAACCGCCTCCCATTCATTTCAGTGTGTCTTTTCACGCTGGGGCGTTGCGCTTGTTGGACGTTGGGTAAAGTCCTGCAAGCAGCATCTTTGGGGTGCTAAAGTGCCACTAAAATGAGCGGTGCTTTAGCGCTGCTGCGGCTCGGTGTGGAAAGGGTCTTGCTGTATTCAGATTTCTAAACACCTGTGTATATATGGACACATACTGTAGACTAACATAGAGGGGCATTTAGCGGTGGGGGAAAAAAAAAAAAAACCTGGATGGTTTTTCTGTCAGTTTGTTTATTGCACTCTTTTTACGATTACTAATGCTGATTTGTGTATGTCATTTTATTGTAAACGACATACTCCAATAAAGACCTAAAAGAAAAAAACCCTGTTAAACGCCTGTAAAATAGGTGCAGTGAGCATTGGGCCCGGTTGGTTGGACTATTACCATTTGTACGAGGGTCACACACACCTTGCATTTACATATCGTGGCCAAAAAAAAACTCCATCCTTGTTTACTTGACCGTTCAATAAGGTCTCCTTCATACCTGCATTCTACAGTGTACACCTATGTGTGGGCCGTGTTTACCTCAGGTGTTTTTCCATGCAGGAAGTCCCATTCATGTCAACTGGGATGGAGCTGCTGCACAAGACACAGCCGCTCTCTCTATACGACGCTCATGTTGATGCACAGCACCAAAACACACACTGTCTAAGTTTTGGGGCCTTTCACCCACAGGGGTGTCAAATTGGGAGCAGCGGCTGTGTCCCTGTTGACATGAATGAGACTGACTGCATGTCACTGTATATGTATTCTAAAAAAAATTCTCCAAAAAAAAAAACAGTCCTTTAGGCAAACGGTGCAAGTCTGAGGTAATTTTATTTTTTGGGAGGGACTGGCAAAATGGGCCTTTCATATACCATAGAAAGTGTGTTTGTTTTTTATTATTATAAAGCAGTAGTAAACTACAGTAGTTAAGACAATTGCATAATGTGCTAGTATGCATTGTATGCATTATGAGATAATTGCCTTAGAACATAGCCCTCCACCGCTGGGAGGGCTGACATCTTTCTGCCGGGGTTCACAGGTTTCGGCGATTTGTGATTGGCTGGACCCCAATGACTTCAATCCTGCACATGCCTACAGGAGCTCTCAGTTCCAGCATGAAGCTACTGAAGGTCCGGCACGTTATGCTTGACCTTTAGAATGCATGCGCCAGTGACCTCACCAGCTGCATCCATGGTAATTATCTCCAAAACCATTTAGGAGATATTAATTTTACCGACAGGTAAGCTTATAAAAATAGCAAAGCGGGCTTTACTACCGCATTAAGTTCCAGTGCAGTGACTTTGCCTAGGCTTAGATGTCATCAGCAGTCTGCTGCAGTTGGGAGGAAGCACTTTCTCAGTCTCCTCTCCCCAAGTGATCAGACAGCAGGAACATTTTAACTTTGTAGCCAGTCACAAGGTGAGAGACTGCAGCAGCGGGCCGATCTGTGTCTGACATGTGTGAACACAGCCAAACAACACTGCACAGACATCACCATTTCCATGATTGTGTGACCTCTGAGCT
This sequence comes from Rana kukunoris, assembly GCA_029574335.1. NCBI lineage: Eukaryota > Metazoa > Chordata > Amphibia > Anura > Ranidae > Rana > Rana kukunoris. The sequence continues at coordinate 511,976,738 of CM056052.1, forward strand.
AGCGTCTCAGTCCAGGAAGTAGATGGTGACTTTAGTTGATGCCTGAACAAAGGTTCTGCGATAAATCGCGTCAAACTGCATCGTATTAAGCATGCCACCCAAAAGAATCTCCTGAACTTTTTTGGGCAACAAGCTTCACGTGATGTGGTTTTCCACTATTGCAGCGCGATTTATTGTGGCAAAGCCGCACCACGATTTTAAGTGGCATTCAAATTAATGGCATCTCAAATGTGCGTTCTGCGATTTTTGTCATTCACACCTGGGCGTCTTGAAATTGCGGGCAGAACTGTGGAAAATCTGCCTTCAATTCAAAACGCCAAGGTGTGACCACAGCCTTAATAAATACCTGGAAGTTTTAGGGCTTGTTTACTTAGCCATACACCTGTACAAGGGCCATGTTTGCCCGCATAGTAATGTACAGGTGTTCAGGTATCTTTGTGCAGGCAGCTCTGTTCACACCAGTGCGACAGGTCAAATCGCATGACAAGTCGCACCCTATTATCGGCAATGGAACTGTTCAAAACGGTGTGGCGCAAACTTTGCAGTGTTGCACCGATTTGAAAAGTGGTTTCTGCACTACTTTTTGGCGATCAAGTGGCACAGACGCCAGCCAAGTGTCGCACCCGCACTGACATGCAGCTTTGAAATTGTGTGATTTCAAGTGAAGTTGTGTGATTTCAAAGCTGCATTCATTGTGAACCTAGATTTCATGTCAGTTGATGCAGACGCTGCTCCCAACTTCACAACCGTAAGAGTTCATGTCCCCGAACGCACACTCTGCGTTTTTGGGTTTTTGCACCTATATAGCAGCGGCTGTGTCCATGAAGCTTCTGTATCCCAATTATTGACATGAATGGGAATGCCTGCAGCGGGATACATGAACACCTGCGGGCAAACGTGGACCTCAGACAGGTATGCGCTGTGTGAACCAGGCCTCGCACTTATACATTACATAGTATGCATGCACTTATTTAAAAAAATATATCCAGTACAATGGTGTGTGAGGCCACCTAGGAGGTCACCATAATTTTTTAGCATGGTGTTGTCCTGTTTTATAATTATAATATTGTATGAGTGCTGCCTGCAGAGGAAATTTTGCCGGATGAGGCGGCCGTTTGTCGCCTTCTGCAGAGCCATGCTGGAACATGCCTGCGTCTGTGCAGGCACATGGTGTGCTCTTCTCTGTGTGTGTGTGTTTACACATTGCCAGCCCAGGAGCCGCCTCTGCTGGAGAGCTTTACCTTCTTCTTTGTTAGCGATCGTTCAAGTCTGCACTGGCCAGGCCTCCTCACATTCACCAACTCCTCCACAGCTGGTTAAAACATGCTTCTCGTTGTCACAGCGTTCTCACCTCTGCTGTACACCGTCTGGAAGAAGAACAGTGTGCACACGTGCCAACTTCACTCGCCTGTGTAAATGCAGCCGTGTGGTATACGCAACCTGTGGGTTGTAAAGTTAACCAATAGTAAATACACTATATTACCAAAAGTATTGGGACACATGAACTTTAATAGCATTCCAGTGTTCATCTGTAGGGTTGAGTTGGCCCACCCTTTGCAGCTTCAACTCTTCTGGGAAGGCTGTCCACAAAGTTTAGGAGTTTGTCTATGGGAATGTTTAATAATTTATCCAGAAGTGCATCTGTGAGGTCTGGTGCTGATGTGGATGAGAAGGCCTAGCTCGCAGTCTTCATTCTATCTCATTATATCCCACATGTGTTCTATAGGGTTGAGGTCAGGACTTTATGCAGGTCAGCCAAGTTACCCCCCCCCCAATCTCGCTCATTTATGTCTTTAATGACCTAGCTTTGTGTACTGGTCCAAATCATTTGATGGAGGGGGGATTATGGTGTGGGGTTGTTTTTCAGGGGTTGGGCTTGGCCTCTTGGTTCCATTGAAGGGAACTCTTCTTAAAGCGGAGTTCCACCCAAAAATGGAACTTCCGCTTTTCAGGACCCTCCCTTCGGTGTCACATTTGGCACCTTTTCAGGGGAAGGGGAGTGCAGATATTGCACCCACTTCCGGGCATAGACTCCCATGGGGGTCACGCCACTTCCTATCTCCGCTGTCTCCTGGGTAACACATTGGTCTGAGGGCGCACCGCTCTGCTCTCGCATGCACAATAGGGAACCGGGCATTGAAGCTGCAATGCTTCACTTCCTGATTCCCTCACCGAGGATGACAGCGGGGACAGCTGAGCGACGAGCGATTCCTCGGCTGCCAACATCGTGGGCGTGCTGGGCAGGCAAGTGTCCATTTTGTAAAAGTCAGCAGCTGCAGTATTTGTAGCTGCTGGCCTCCGCTTTTAAAGGAGTTGTAAAGCAAAAAAAAGTTTGCCAAAAATGTATGTAAATACCTATTAAATTCCTTCATCTATATCACCTCCGGCGTTCTAGTTTCTTTTCTCTCATTCACTTCCTGGTTTGCTGTGCTCGTTCATGTAAGAACTACATTTCTCAGTATGCATTGCGGCACGCCCAGTAATTCACACCTCCTTGAAGTCTCTAACATGTAGAGAGCGTCCTGCCGCACAGATATAGTTCCCAGGAGGGGGCGAGCACATCCCTGACCACCGCAGTAAAGTCTCCCTTCACGGTGGTGAGTAACAATCAGACAAGCAGGAAGTGAACAGAACAGAGAAGAAATAGAGCAACTTCTGAGCAAAAACAAACAATGAGGAAGTGAAGAGGATGCTTATTATGAAAAAAACTGTTTTCCTTTACAACCCCTTTAAGGCATCGGAATACCAAGACCTTTGGGACAATTTCATGCTCCCAACTTTGTGGGAACAATTTGGGGATGGCCCCTCCCTGTTCCAACATGACTGCCCACCAGTGCACAAAACAAGGTCCCTAAAGACATGGAAGAGCAGGTCCTGACTTCAACCTGATAGAACATCTTTCGGGTGAATTAGAGCGGAGACTGCGAGCCAGACCTTCTCGTCCACATCAGTGCCTGACCTCACAAATGCGCTTCTGGATGAATAGTCCAACATTCCCATAGACACTCCTAAACCTTGTGGACAGCCTTCCCAGAAGAGTTGAAGCTGTTATAGCTGCAAAGAGTGGGCCAACTCAATATTGAACCCTACAGGCTAAGACTGGGGTGCCATTAAAGTTCCTGTGTATAAAGTCAGGTGTCCCAATACTTTTGGTAATATAGTGTATGTTCTGCAATGGAGAGAAATCTGTTTATTTTGTTAATGTGTCCAAAATAAATAAATATCAAGTATGTAATCTTAGGGCTCATTCAGAGGGATGCTGAGACCTGAGCCGCTGGCTGCTGCGTCTGCCTCCCCCTCGGTTCTGCTTGCAAGCAGCCTATAGAAGTGTATGAAGATACGGCGGCTGCACAGACAGTCACAGGTCAAAATTTGGCACGTGGGAAGGAGCAGCACCTGGATCTGATCTCAGACGCTGTGTTTGGATCTATGCTCCTGCTCCTGCCCACATATCAGATTGTGACATGCAACTGCATCCACGTTAATGGGTGGCCTGTGCGCAGCTCAGAGGTGGATGCAGCAAAAAGCGGCTCAGCACAGAAAAGGAGTCGCATCTGAATGAGCCCTTGGGCTTCATGCACACGGGCATATTAAAATACTCCTATCTACTATAATCAAGCGTAAAAAAAGTTCATTGTATGTTTAAGCATATGGTTCTTAGAAGCTTATGGACATAAACTCATTCTACTGGTCAGAATATTCATTTATTCTAGCCACTGGAATACATTTCCATGCTTGTGTGTGTTTTAGGCACATTTATGCACATAGATTACTCATAAGCTCCTCTTCAAATGCAGTTTTGGGGCATTTTTTTTTTTTTTTTAGCCCTCTAAAGCTGGATACACACTATACAACTTACTTTTGTTGTTTTTCCTTTAGATTTACCAAAACCATGTAGTACACGGGCGTGTTGGCGGTAAAGTGCTGCTAGCGCGATGCTTTTAACCCCCACCAGTGGCCAAGGACAAAGTTAAAAGTGCGCTGCCCAGTGATTTCAATGGCGGGGTGGTGGAGGTGGCACCCCAAAGATGCTGCTTGCAGGTTTTTTTTTTTCCATCCTGCAAGCGCACCGCTCCAGTGTGAAAGCACTCAGGCTTTCACACTGGAGAGGCGCTTTACAGGTGCTATTTTTTTAGCTAAAATGCCTGAAAAGTGGATGTAAACCCTCCATTCACCCAGTGAAGTGAACAGCCTCAGATGATACACAGGGATGGACCAAATCTCTCCACATAAGTTTTTCATGTACCGTATTTATCGACGTATACCGCGCACTTTTTCCCCCTTAAAGTAAGGGGAAAATCGTGGGTGCGCGATATACGCCGATACCCGCTTCCCGCGCTCAGTTTGAATTGAGCCGCCGACATATACCGAGTGCAGTACACTCGGGTACATTCGGCAAGGCTCGGCTTCACTCGTGCTCACGCATAAACGTCACAGAGCGTGAGCACGAGCAAAGCCGAGCCTTGCCGAATGTACCCGGGTGTACTGCACTCGGTATATGTCGGCGGAGGAGTTTAAACTGAGTGCGGGAAGCGGGGATTCGACTAGAGACAGTGCTGGAGAAGCCGGGAGGACACCGAAGACTGACACCGGACCGGACAAGGCCGCCGATGGACGCCGCACAAGACACCAAAACTGTAAGTACTAAAATGTGTTTTTTTTTTTTACAGGAATTCAAGGTCGACATAAGGTGTGCGCGCAATACCCCGATAAATACGGTATGTCTGCTGTCTTTACATTTTTTTTTACTGTTTAGAAAGTTCAGATCATGTTAGGAATTTTTCTCTTCCTGTTTAACACAGAGTGTGATGTCTGGGCATACAGCCAAGATAGCGAAGATTGCTGATTGGAGGAAAGGCACACACCCCCTCTTATCATAAGCAGAGACTCTCAGGTGTTTTGTAAGGGGACCAGCTGCCTGCTAATCTATTTATAGCAACTTCCCCTGACAGAAATGTCAGGCTGCTTTTATCTTATGTGTCTGAGAATTTGTCAGGAGTTATCAGGCGTTATCAGGCTGATAACAGAGGAACGGGTCAGGAGAGAGCTATGGGACTTATGTCTTTGACGAGAGATGACAAAACACTGCAGATTTATGTGCCCAGCTCACATTTCATGAATCAGGTTTATATCCACTTTAAGGTTTGACCTCATATTATATGGTTTTGGTAAATCTAAAGGTAAAAATCAAAAGAAAATTGTATAATGCTTTCATTTATGTTCACACTGACTGCGGGTTAGAAATCGTGCAAGTTCAGCTGAAATCGCATGATATCATACCCACATGTCAGTCTGACTTCAGGAGCGATTTTCAGAGACATCTGTGTGCTTTACTGCACAGATGTGTCTACAAATCCCCCCCCCCCCCCCCAAAGTCGCCAAAAGTAGTACAGGAACTTTTATTTGTTTAGTGCAGTAAAAAGAAAAAACATGCACCTCTCCATTGAAATGAATGGAAAACGCACCACTTTAAAAAAGGAAATCTAATAAGTTAAGAAATTACAAACCTGTCCATTGCTTCCCTTGGCATACCCAGCTAGCAATGTATCCCACATTTCCAGCACCAGTTTGTTCTGGAAGTAACAGAGCGTACAGAGCAGTCGGCTACTAAAACCAATCAGAAATAATCTCTGAACCAAGTTCAATGAACAGTAAATACAGTATATAAATAATAAAACAATTAAATACAAGTTCAGAAGGAGACTGCCTGCACATGCACAGTTTGAATGGTCTGGAGGGGCCGCTAGCGTTATTGTAATGTTTAGTCCGTCCTCTAAATGGCATGAAGGAGGTGAATGAGGGGCCAGCATTTGTTCAGGACCACCCCCCCCCCCCCCCAACAGCTGCGTCTGGTATGTTCTACAGCTGCACAATTAAGGGTTCTTTCACACGGGGCGGATCAGTAATTACCCGCCCCGTGAACCTCTGCTTTCTCAGCGGGGATCGCTCCGTTGATCCCCGCTGAGCCGTCGGATGACAGGGCGGTCTCTGCACACTTTGCAGGGACCGCCCTGTCTTTTCTAAGCTCTCCCCTATGGGGGGATCTGATGAGCACGGACCGTCTGTCCGTGTTCATCCGATCCGCCAGACGGATAGAAAAGTATGTTTTTTCTCCGTCACACTTTGGCAGATCGGAGCGGGTCGGATGTCAGCGATGACATCCGTGGCTCCATAGAGGTGCACGGAACGCTCGTTCAGGTCCGCCTAAAAAACTGGCAGGCGGATCTGAACGGTCTGCCCGTGTGAAAGAGCCCTTAAAGTTAATAAAACGTGATCTTGATTCAACCCCCCCCCCCCCCCCCATGATCTCCAATTCAGAGTTTTCAGATTCTTTTATAACAAGTGGAGAGACTTTATCTGCTCACTCAGCTGTCAAAAGAAAATACCTGGGCAATCTGCCAAGTTTTTAACTGGAAACTTTGTAACTTATGCTTCCTTCTTAATCAAAGGGATTGTGTGTGTGTAAAGGGCAGTCTGCCAAATTTGTAACATGAAACATTGTAACCAACTTCCTCCTTAGAGCAAACTTCTGTGTGTAAATGCAGGAAGTTTAACCACTTAAAGTCAAAATCTTTTTCTGACACTTCAATATTTTATGCTAGAAAATTACTTGGAACCCCCGAACTATCTATCTATCTCTGAGACCCTAGGGAATAAAATAGCAATTTCTGCAATATTTTATGTCACATTGTATTTGCCCAGCGGTCTTTCAAATGTTTTTCAATTATTACATTTTTTGGGGGAAAAAAACACTTCAGTGAATAATAATAATTAAAAAAAAAAGAAACAGTAAAGTTGGAACTTTTTTTTTTTTTTTAATTCTTTAACATGAAAAATGTTACTTAGCGAGAATTGTGATCTATCTTCTAAGCAAAAAAATGTATGATTCTCATTTCAGCCAGAATCGTGCAGCTCTAGTATGTACTATTCCTATGACACGAAGTGAAGAAATTAAATGACAGTGATCACTGAGATAGGGAGACTCGGTCAGCAACTTTACAGAGATTGTAACCTTTCCTCACTTGGCAGACAGTGGGCCTCAAGCCCCTGTTCACACTGGTGCGATTTGACTGTTCCAAATTGCCGGCAATGGAATCGTTCGTATCACCTCAACTTGTGTTGCAGCAATTATGATAAAGGTTCCTGCTCTATCTTTGGCGATTTTGTGTGCGACTTGCATTGACATCTGTGTGCGTTTTTTTTTTTTGTGCCTGGGAGGCCCCCATTCAGCAAAATTTATGACCAGCTAAAATGCATGGCGGCTAGATGCTATACCTAGTGACTCTTGCAATTCAGGGATGTATGTGTTCAGGGACGTATGCCTTGAAACAATGGTGTGCCCAGCTGCTTGTAGCATGGGAAAACAGAGGCCAATAAAACTTGGCAAAGGGTGCAAACCTTCCACCTGCCACCTTTTACATTTTACTTGTTGGAAAAGGTATCATCCACGCAGGGAGAGCATTGTTTTAGGTTGGCTGACCATTAGAATTGAAGGGATGGAAGGCAAAAATCGTGTACTCTGCAAAACAAGAGAAAGGCCTGTGTGCGATGAGCCAATATGGTTGCCTCCATGTACCTAAAAAACAAACAAGGAAACAAGGCTGTTATAGCATTAGTGCATATCAATGAGATTATTTTCACATTTTCATTTAACAGGAATACATTGAGAAAACTGTAGATTGATTATAAACATGTTTTGCACACACATAGACTGCTGATTGAAGTGGAATGACACAAGCTGTCCCTCCCCGTCTGTTGTGCGCTTACCTTGCCAGTCCTATTATCCTGGCTGGTAGGACAAGCTGCCGTTCATTACCAACCGGTGATCTTCAGATTAAGGGAACAGCTAGAGGCAATCAATAAAATGTCCATTGCAACCTGTTTATAGGGTATAATTGGTGCTGACGGATGATGGGCACAAATACTACATTGGTGGATATCTAGTAGTGCATAGCAAATAGGAAATCCTTCTTCTTTTTTTTTTTTCTTACTTGTAATGAACCCCTATGGGAGCGGATCTGTTAGCGGATGATGCATCCGCTAACGTCCGCCAGATCCGCATCTGTTTTTGCGGACGGAAGAATGTCCTAATTTTCTTCCGTCCGGCCAAACGGATCGGATGCAAACGGACAGACGGTCCGTTTCCATCCGACTCCCCATAGGGGAGAGCGGAGGAGAGACGGGGCGGTCCCTGCACAGTGTGCGGGGACCGCCCTGTCCGCCGACAGCTGAGCGGAGACCCCCCGCTGAGCTGGCGGACACACGGAGCGGACCGAAAAACGGACCGCTCCGTGTGTAAGGAGCCTAAGGGTCCTTTCACACTAGCGGTCCGTTCATTACAAGTCCGTTTACGGACTTGTAATGAACCCATATGGGAGCGGATCCGTTAGCGGATGATGCATCCGCTAACGTCCGCCAGATCCGCATCCGTTTTTGCGGACGGAAGAATGTCCTAATTTTCTTCCGTCCGGCGAAACGGATCGGATGCAAACGGACAGACGGTCCGTTTCCATCCGACTCCCCATAGGGGAGAGCGGAGGAGAGACGGGGCGGTCCCTGCACAGTGTGCGGGGACCGCCCTGTCCGCCGACAGCTGAGCGGAGACCCCCCGCTGAGCTGTCGGACACACGGAGCGGACCGAAAAACGGACCGCTCCGTGTGTAAGGAGCCTAAGGCCTTATGTACCCCGCAGATGCTAAACTCACGTTTAGGAGAAATTGGGCGTTTATTTCCTTTTTTTTTTTCAGCAGCCTCTGAACTCTCCTTTTTGTTATTTTATGGGTACATATACACTCGGGCGTTTATAGTACTTTAGAGGGAGTTGAGTTTTACAGACGTGTTTTATTTATTTTTTTTTGTTTAGAAAAATAGTGTTCAGGACTGTAGTTTTTTACCCAAATTTCAAATACTTGTAAACGTGGTCACCTGCATTTAAAAGAAGAGAAAAATCTCTTTCTCCTTATAAACGTTGGTTACTAGCTGTCAAGTTTCCAGCGTTCAGTAGTAGAGGTTTTCTGTGTACATGAAGCCTTATGTCATAATGTTTCATATCCAGTTAGCGACCAGTGCTCTTGAAAACATCACTTGATCAGATTTTCGTCAAATAGGCCAGGTAGTTTGAGAATTTGCATGCACCATGCATTATAAAGGAAAACTCCATGCCCACCAGTATTCATTCCTCACTTGCCATGGCCCTTCCAGATCCAAAAAATTAATACAGTATCTAATTTTGTCAATAGATTTTGCATATTATAGAATGGTGCCCTGAAACTGAATTCTTCAGTTGTGCTCAATTAGTTCAGAATGGCTTCTACTCACAGAGGTGAAGGCCAAACTGCAAGGAAATCTCTCCAGTGGGCTCTTGGCGCAGAAGCTGGCCATCTCTCCAGTGGGCTCTTGGCGCAGAAGCTGGCCATCTCTCCAGTGGGCTCTTGGCACAGAAGCTGGCCATCTCTCCAGTGGGCTCTTGGCGCAGAAGCTGGCCATCTCTCCAGTGGGCTCTTGGCGCAGAAGCTGGCCATCTCTCCAGTGGGCTCTTGGCGCAGAAGCTGGCCATCTCTCCAGTGGGCTCTTGGCGCAGAAGCTGGCCATCGCTCCAGTGGGCTCTTGGCGCAGAAGCTGGCCATCGCTCCAGTGGGCTCTTGGCGCAGAAGCTGGCCATCGCTCCAGTGGGCTCTTGGCGCAGAAGCTGGCCATCTCTCCAGTGGGCTCTTGGCGCAGAAGCTGGCCATCTCTCCAGTGGGCTCTTGGCGCAGAAGCTGGCCATCTCTCCAGTGGGCTCTTGGCGCAGAAGCTGGCCATCTCTCCAGTGGGCTCTTGGCGCAGAAGCTGGCCATCTCTCCAGTGGGCTCTTGGCGCAGAAGCTGGCCATCTCTCCAGTGGGCTCTTGGCGCAGAAGCTGGCCATCTCTCCAGTGGGCTCTTGGCGCAGAAGCTGGCCATCTCTCCAGTGGGCTCTTGGCGCAGAAGCTGGCCATCTCTCCAGTGGGCTCTTGGCGCAGAAGCTGGCCATCGCTCCAGTGGGCTCTTGGCGCAGAAGCTGGCCATCGCTCCAGTGGGCTCTTGGCGCAGAAGCTGGCCATCGCTCCAGTGGGCTCTTGGGGACAAAGCTGGCCAGGGATTCAACACACCAGTGACTTCTCACAACTGAAATTTCAGTTTAGATGGTGTTGACCTTTTGAGGTCATGACCCCAGGTCACCGGGTCCTCAGTAATGGCATTGTCCAATTAGCATGTTTAAGTAGATATCTATCAGTTTTAAAGAGGAAGTATTTTTTAATTGTACCTACAGGTAAGCCTATAATAAGGCTTGCCTGTAGGTACTGTGACTATCTCCTAAACTGCGCTTGCGCTCTGATGGTCCAGTGTACCGTGATGGAGGGCTTTGTTTTAAGGTAAGTATTTCATAATGAGCTAGTATAGTAGTATACTAAATAAAATGGACAAATGGTAAATTAACCGCCACGCGCACATATAATGCGGCAGGTCAGCCCTTCAGTGCAAATCACCTAACCATACGCCCCCCCCCCCTTTTTTTTTTTCTTTTCGGGTCTGGGGCACACAGGCGCGCCACCTGCAACCCACTCCCACTGTAATTGGACCAACTGGTCGTTCCCAAAGCAGACAAAACATGTAAACTATGTAAACATGGCAGGTCGCCGTTCTGCGACAGGATAAGACAGAGCTTGTGTTTATGCTAAGCAGAAATGCAGATCTCTGTCATCTTGCAGTACAAGCACTCCTCAGGTGCACGTTTAACCCTTTACATGCCCCTGATGTTAACGCCTTCCCTGACAGTGCATTTTGTTAGCACTGATCATTGTATTGGTGTCGCTGGTCCCCGAAAAGTCTCGCTTAGTGTCAGATTTGCCCACCACAATATCGCAGTCCCGCTATACATTGCTGATTGCTGCCATTACTAGTAAAAATAATTTAAAAAATCCATAAATCTATTCCATAGTTTGTAGACGCTATAACTTTTGCGCAAACCTGTGTATGTATGTATGTATGTGTGTATATATATGTGTGTGTGTGTGTGTGTGTGTGTGTGTGTATATATATATATATATTATATTATATTATATTATATTAATATGTGTGTATACATACACGCTTTTTTTTTTTTTTTATAAATATGTAGCAGAATACATACATATTGGCCTAAATTGAAGAAATTTCATTCTTTATTTTTTTTTTATGTGGTTTTTTTTTTTTTTTTTTTCCAAAATTGTCAGTTTTTTTTTGCTTTATAGCACAAAAAAAAAACAGAGGTGATCATATTTCACCAAAAGTAAGCTCTATTTGTGGGAAAAAAAGGACATTGTTTTTATTTGGGTACAGCGTCACACGACCACACAATTGTCGGTTAAAGTAACGCAATGCTGTATTGCAAAAAATGGCCTGGTCATTTGGGTGGGGGGGTGGGAGGTGGGTAAATCTTCCGGAGCTGAAGTAGTTAATCATTGTGTGGTTTTTAGTATCACTTTAAGTAGTATAATTGAAACTTTTCGGCCTCGTACACACGATGAAATGTGTCTGTTCAAATCGGTCGGACCGACCGATTTGAACAGATCTGTCTGCTGGGATTTTGGTTTGCTCGCGTGTACACACTGGGTTGGATTAATTTTTCCTGATTACTTTTTTGGACATAGGACATGATTTATTTTTTTCTTTGCTAGGAATTTATGAATAATAATAATAAAAAAAAAAAAACAATACATAAATAATCCTATGTTATCCATATGTAAAGTAAATATCAAGCTACTGACACCTATTGAAGTCCTGCTAATGCCTGACACCTAATGAAGCCCTGTAAAAAATAAAAATCTTGAGGGGGATTATTAGTATTACTTTATTGTTTGGCAGGAACCTACAACAGTCACAGGAGCATGCTGGGAGTTGTAGTTAAATGGTTCCAGTTGGCCTAATCTAGGCTTAAAGTAAACACCGTTTTTAAAAAGCATTGTGCATCCGAAAAAAAGTCACTGGGAACATCTGTTTGAATTCATCTTGTGTATATATCGCCAGTCTCTACACGGAGCACATCGCTAACCCTACAATTTAGGGCACCAACTACTTTGCCCTTTGCAGCAGACAATGGGAAGCCATGAATAGGGTCACACAAAGAAGAGAATGAGGTGGATTTTTTTTTCTCTTTTTTTTTTTATTGTTGAATATGTTACATTCCTAAGGCCATGGCACTAAATGGTCTCTGCGGACCCTCTTTATTGTCATAGCTAAAGGCATGGTTTTCCTGGTCTCCGGAGTCCGTGGAATGCATTGTAGGTCAGAAAGCCAATTATAGAAAGCAAGAAGGTAGTAATGGGCCGTTCCAGGAAAAGTCCATCATTGTGTTCTATAACCTCCTGCTAATTATACCACTTTACTGTAACCTTCTGCAAGTTTAGGACTTTTTCCTTTTCTTATACGTGGTTTCAGACTTGCCAAAAGTCTCAAAGATCAGCCCACTTGAAAGTGATATCTGAGTGCTAGGTGGAGTTGGCCCTTGACTTCTTATGTCTTGGCTTCTCCAACAATGAGACCTCCTGACTGATCTGTCCACCTGCGAGGTTTGGGTGTTCTTGTCCACCTTCGTTTGTTCCAGATCCTCCTGCTCCACTCTTTATAAAATGTAATATAAATCTTCACGGAGGACAGGAACCCATAACCACCCCAGCGCCGGAAGATTTCACCCCCTCCATGACGGGCCATTTTTGTAGCTTTTTGACACTGCATTACTTTTAAAGGGGTTGTAAAGGTCCATGTCTTTTCACCTTAACCACTTGACAACCAGGCCAATTCTGGCACTTCGCTCCTACATGTTAATCATTTTTTTTTTTGCTAGAAAATTACACAGAAACATTATATATGTTTTTTTTTTTCTTTTTTTTTTAGCAGAGATCCTAGAGAATACAATGGCGGTCATTGCAACTTTTTATCTCGCACGGTATTTGCGCAGCAATTTTTCAAACGCGTTTTTTTTTGGGGGGGGAGAAACTATTTTGTGCTTTAAAAAAAAACAGTAAAGTTAGCCCAATTGTTTTGCATAATGTGAAAGATGAAGTTACGCCGAGTAAATGGATACCTAACATGTCACGCTTCAAAATTGCACACGCTCGTGGAATGGCGCCAAACTTCGGTACTTAAAAATCCCCATAGGCGACGCTTTATTTTTTTTACTGGTTACATGTTTTGAGTTACAGAGGAGATCTAGGGCTAGAATTAATGCTTTCTCTCTAACGTTTGTGGCGTCACCTCACATGTGTGGTTTGAACACCGTTTTCATATGTGGGTAGGACTTGCATATGATCGTTCTTATGGTTTCGGGAATCGCTGGCTGAAAACGGCAATATCTGAATGAAGCCTGTAGCCGAAGGCATCATTCAGATATAGCCCCATAAAGCCGAGGACGCCATCGACAATAAGGTGAAAAAACATCTGCCATTTATCTCCCCCCCCCCCCCCCTCCTTCGATTTACATACCTGAGCCCTGGAAAGTCCTGCGTCACGAACACGCTTGGTCTTTGCCTGGACTTCTCAACTCTTCATTGGATAGATTGATGGCAGCAGCGGGACCAAGTCATACACTCTGCGTCTATGGATGCCGACTATATGGCACGTGAGCGCGCCCGCAAGGTAACCCTCCCTCGGGAAAGAGCTTCCCCGAGGGGGTTAGCTACTGTGGGACCCCAGAAACAGAGGATCGCAAATCGAGCTGCACAGTGGAGGTAAGTATTACGTTATTTAAAAAAAAAAAATCAAAGCTTTACAATCTCTTTTTAACTGGCAATGTACCCAAATAAAATGTATCATTTATTCACACTTTTGGTGGTATTTGATCATACCTGTTTATTTTTTTATTAAATCAAAAAAGACCAAAACGTGTGACAATTTTTATTATATATATATATATATATATATATATATATATATATATATATATAGTATGTATGTATGTGTATATATATATATATATATATATATATATATATATATATATATATATATATATATATATATATATATATATATATATATATATATATATGTTGTCACACGTTTTGGTCTTTTTTGATTTAATAAAAAATATATATATTGAAATTCCAGTATTTATAATCATAGTTTGATACAACTGTTATGCAAACCAATGAATATAAACTTCTTGTGATTTTTATTTTCCAAAGTCAGAATATATTCTGACATACATTTTTGAAGAAATTAAATTTTTATAAAAATTTAATTTTTTCAAAAATGTATGCCAAAATATATTCTGACTTTGGAAAATAAAAATCACAAGAAGTTAATATTTTTTTTGGTTTGCGTGACAGTTGTATCATAAACTATGATTATAAATACTGGAATTTAAATATTTTTTATTTTTTTTTATACTAGTAATGACAGCGGTCAGTGACTTTGTAGTGGGACTGTGATAGTGTGGTGAAAAATCTGACACTGACACTTTGTGGAAACTGGCTATCTGCCACTAACATCTCCAGTGACACTAATGCAGTGATCAGTGCCAATAATACACTGATATTGTACTAATGACACTGGCTGGTAAGGGGTTGTGTGCCTAAAAATATGTAATGTGTGTATTATGTGCTGCTTTTTACTACAGAAAATGTAGTTCCAGTGAAGGGAACTCTTAAGGCGTCGGCATACATTTTGGACAATTTCATGCTCCCAACTTTGTGGGAACAGTTTGGTGACGGACCCTTCCAATATGACAGAGAACCAGTGCACAAAGCAAGGTCCATAAAAAAGCACACTTTTTTGGGGAAAAAATACACTTTTTTTTTAATTAAAAAATAGGACAACAGTAAAGTTATCCCAATTTTTGTAATACTGTGAAAGATAATGTTACGCCGAGTAAATTGATACCCAACATGTCACGCTTCAAAATTGGGTCCGTTCGTGGAATGCCGACAAACCTTTACCCTTTTTAAAATCTCCATAGGCGACGTTTAAAAAATTCTACAAGTTGCATGTTTTGAGTTAGAGGAGGTCTAGTGCTAGAATTTTTGCGCTCCCTCTAACGATTGCGGCGATACCTCACATGTGTGGTTTGAGTACCGTTTACATATGCCGGTGCTACTCATGTATGTGTTCGGTTCTGTGCGAGAGCCCGTCGGGACAGGGCGTGTTTTCTGGCTCCTAACTTTTTTAGCTGGCTCCTAGATTTCAAGCAAATTTGTCAAACCCTGCCCCACACCACAATGTTTCCACCTCCAAACTTCACTGTTGGTATGGGGGTGTTTTTGGGGTGATGTGCAGTGCCGCTTGATCTCCAAACATGGTGTATTTTACGGCGTCCAAAGAGTTCAATTTTGGTCTCGTCTGAACAGACTGTATTCTCCCCATATTTCACAGGCTTGTCTAAATGTTGTGCAGCAAACCTTAAATGAGCTTCAGCATGCTTTTTCTTCAGCAATGGAGTCTTGCGCGGTGAGCATGCATACAGGCCATGGTGGGGAGCGCATTACTTGTTGTTTTTTTTTTTTTTTTTAAACAATTGTAGCTGCTTATTCCAGCTCTCCACAAGTGGTCCTTGGCTCTTGGACAACTCTTCTTCTGATAATTCTTTTCAGTCCTCTGTCAGAAATCTTACGAGGAGCACCTAGTCATGATCAGTTTATGGTGAAATTGTTCTTTCCTTTTCTGGATTATGGACCCAACAGTGCTCACTGGACCATTCAGAAATCCCATTGTAACCAATGCCATTAGTATGTTTTACAACAATGAGGTTAAAAAGGTCTTGAGAGAGCTCTTTACTTTTACACATCATGAGATGTTTTTTTAATGTGACACCTTAATAATGAGACACCTTTTTTATAGACCTAGGCCCAAAAAAACAAAAAAAATAACTTTTCTGTAAAAAGATAAAAATTACAGATTTGTAGGAGGGAGTGGTGGGGAGGAAACAGATGAGAGGAAGTGCTTTTCATGGGTGAAGGTCCACACAAAATCAATAAAAGACCTAGCTGGAGAATAGAGGGACTTCTTCCTAGTGGTGGCTGTCTCTGCTGCTGCTATCTCAGTAGTTACTCAACAGCGATGCTCATTGCATTGCCTGGCACATAGATATTACATTACCAAATATGGGAAATTCAGACTATCACAAATGTCCATCACATCGGAATGACTTTTAGTGGCTCACAAGTAGAATTGTACTTCTGTACTCGGTGTAAAAAAAAATCTTCAAGCTCATTACTTTCAGTGTGAAATGTGCCAGATGGAAGCTTCTCCTCTACAAAGAAATGGGATGTTTTTCTTCCTACAGGAGAATTCTGTGTTGTTTTGTGAGATGTGTCAAGTGTTGGAGAAAGCTGTGAGATTCAGGAACTTGTATACCAATAGTTTTCACACTTGTCTGTTAGATCCTACTACAAACTCTGCATGTCCCCGCAATACGCAGGAGCTGGAAAGACTTCACATAGTGAGACATTCAGATCAGGAAGGAATAGTTCAAGAAGCTGAGAACTCCAAAGATCTAATGCTTTTTTATTACTCGAGAGAGAATATATATATATATATATATTATATTTATTGAGCCTGCACGTAGAGATGTGTACAATTCTCCTAGTGACCTTGTGTGTATTGTCAAAAATAAGGTACAAATGCGCAACCTTTTATGTGCAAACAAAGGTGCAAGTGAATAAACGTAATTAACTTAAAACGTTCAGTGTAATACAACAGAAATACAACAGAAAAAAAGTACAATAGATGGCGGCTGAAAACACAGCTAACTAACGTCCTGTGTTGGGAGTGACTTCCATACGTCGGGGAGTGATCCTGTCCGTGTTACAATCGCATGCACTTATTTTAGACATCTTTGGTGGAGAAAGATCGGATTTGAGGGGAAACGATCGATTGCTGTGGAGTTCTGTGCAGACTTGCTGATCCTTTATGATCTTTGTGATAGGGATCCAGCAGATCCGGTAAGCGGCCTCTTTATACACCATTTCTGCAGATTCTGGACGAAGAGTGCTTTTTACATATACCGCTGATCTTGGCTGTGTTTTCAGCCGCCATCTATTAGACTTTGTTTATGCGTTTTCTGTTGTATTACACTGAACGTTTTAAGTTAATTAACTTTATTCACTTGCACCTTTGGTTGCACATAAAAGGTTGCGCATTTGTACCTTATTTTTGACAATACATTTAAAATTGACACTACATGTTGCTTTTTTGGTGCTTTTAAAGCATCTCTAAAGCCTCTATAGCAGTCTATCGCCACGCTCGCTAAGAGCACCTGTAGCATTTGAGGGGCTTTTCTTGAGGCTCGGTTTACACTGATGTGACAACCACTCTGACTCTGGAGCACTTGTTTCATCAGAAGTTGGACCCCATTCTGTGCAATAAAACTCTTCTAATCGGTGCCACTTGAGTCGCTTCTTCTTAGAAAAAGATTGCTGCACTACTTTTGGTCCAACTTTGGTATGACTTGCATTGACTTCTGTTAAAGAAGTTGCATGCAGGTGGTGTCGAAGTCATGCAACTTTGGAGTTGGGGGCAGTGTGAACCCGGGCTCAGAGTTGGCTTGGCTTTGTTTTGGAGATCTGCGATATGTCAGGATGTGCTGAGAAACCAACAAGTGAACCAGAAAACATCATTAGCAGTCACTTCCAGTTCACGTGTGTATATGTGTGTGTGTGTGTGTGTGTATGTGTGTGTGTGTATATATGAAGGGTCTGGTGCAGAGGTCACATCTGGTGTGCAACATGGAGAAGCAGGGTCCAGGCTGAAGCAGAGTAATTGGCAGACGGCACATGTGGTGTGCAAGGTGAGTGGGGACTAAAAAAAGGGAGAGAGAGGACTGGACAGCAGAGGCTCAGCAGAGCTTGGGCAGGAAAAATGAGCAGATGTCACATGTGGTGTGCAGCATGGGAGCACTATAGTAGGAGGTGAGCAAGTACTGGGGAGAGAGGGGGATCAGCAGAGCTGGAGGTTACAATTGAGCTGGGGGATTAGCAGAGCTGGGGTTTACTGCTAAATCGGGGATCAGTAGAGCTGGGGGTACTAATGAGTTGGGCATCAGAAGTGATTGGGTACTAATGAGCCAGGAATCTGCTGAACTAGCATACCAATGAGCTGGGAATCTGCTGTGTAAGGGGTACTAATGAGCTGGGGGTATTGCTGAGTTGAGGGTACTACTGAACTGGGATTCTACTAAGCCCATTTAAAACAAATAGAAAATCGACACACACCGGGCATTTGCCAAGCTTCATTAAAGCGGAGCTCCAGCCGCGAACATTTTTTTTTTTTAAAGTCAGCAGCTACTAACAGTGTAGCTGCTGACTTTAAATAAGGACACTTACCTGTCCTAGGCGCCCGCGCTGATGGCCCCCCCGATGCTGGTCCCGCGATCGCTCTGGGTCCCGCGCTGCCATTCAACTATGGGAAACAGGCAGTGAAGCCGTACGGCTTCACTGCCCGTTTCCTACTGTGCCTGCGCGAGTCTCACGCTGGCTTGTGAATGGACGCGCTGCTCTCTGAGAACACACACAGTTCCCAGAAAGCAGCGCGCCCCATTCACAAGAAGGACAAGAAGAAATCGGACCGCGGTGCAGGTGAGGCAGATTACGGACTTCCGCATAGCAACAGCTATTTCGGGTGAGTATTTTTTTTTTTTTTTCAGGTTTTTATTTTTTTAAACAACATGGCAAAATGTTGTTTTCCTGGGTGGAGCTCCGCTTTAAAGTTTCAAGACGCATCACAGAAGCATCAAACGCATGTTTAAGTGGTAGGCACTTTAATGCATGTTAACGTCAAAGCAAGTGTAAATGAGCCCTGTGTGTGTGTTGGTTTTCTATTTTTTTTTCCAATATGAAATATTGACTCTGAAGCACCCCTTTACTGCTGCAGGTGCAGTTAGGGAATGCTGAGGGAGTGCTGTCACGGCACCCTAAAAAAGGAGTATGATTTCTAAAGAAAAGCACTGCAAACGTAGCGGAGTGTACAGGACTGTAGGGTAACCATTTTATTTAGTGATGGCTGTTTTCATTGGCGTTCAGAGTGCTTCAAAAATGCAGGTCAAATGCCACATTTTGAAGCAAGCGTAAACCAGATCTAAAAGTCCATTGCGTACCGTATTTATCGCCCTATAACGCGTACCGGCGTATAGCGCGCACCCCCACCTAGAAGGGAATCCTAAGAAAAAAAAAGGAAATACTGGCAGTTTTACAGGTAGTTGCCTACAGTTGCCCGGTGTCCATCGGCGGCCTTGTCTGGTCCGGCGTCCGTCTGCGGCCTTCGTGGTGTTCTCCCGCACTGCGATTCCCGCGCTGTGTTTGAACGCCGCCGCCGACATATACTGAGCGCAGTACACTCGAGCACGCTCGGCTTCTCTAGCATAAAGTCTAGGAGGCGGCACAGGGTGTGACCGCGAGGGGAGCCGAGCCTGGCCGAGTGTACTGCGCTCGGTATATGTCGGCGGCGGCTTCAAACACGGCTCGGGGATCGGCGTATATCACGCACCCACGATTTCCCCCTGATTTTTAAGGGGAAAAAAGTGCGCGGTATACGCTGAAAAATACGGTATGTAGTTTTGTTTTATCTCATGCTGATTTTGAATTTCCCAGGACTGTGACTGGTTTGGTTTGTTTTACATCAACATTTGTGTACAAGTCCCCTTTTATTAATACTGCAGCTTTTGTTGAATGGTGGTTCCCTAACGTCCATGGTTTAGGGAGCAAACATACATAACAAGCTGGGAATAGGCTCAGACTTGGTGGCGGGGTGGAGATCTGTGTGTCCTGCCCACACATCTCATCTGACTTCAGATCAGCTCCAAGGTGGAGGACAGGAAGTTTAATTTCTTCCTTCACTGCCCGTCGTGTCTGGGCAGTAATTGGGGGGGATGCAGTTAGATTAGGTAGTGAAGAGTGGAGTCATATGATGTCATAGAACGTGTTGGAGTAAATTCATTTATAATGAATACAAACAATGTCTGGATACTTACAGATCTAATTAGACCTTCACCTCTACACCTCCAGGCTTTCCTGCTAATGCCATCTAGTAAAGTGTTTTGACCATGTTAGACCCTTAATGAGTGGTGGTCAGATTTTGAGTTAAAGGGTGCCCTATTTGTGGCCCTTGACATCTTCAAGGGTCACACATAGCATTACGTGTACTGAATGTTATCAGCGACTGCACACATATTATTTAGGAGATGGTCAGAGACTGCGGGCCATGCCATAGTTCAGCCCTCAAAATTTCCACTCGCCTACTAGCATTTGGCGAGTGGATTTAAGCTGGGGGCGAGTGATGACAGGGCTGCATGACCAATCTCCCTCCAATCTGTGCCTACACTTAGAGTCCCGATGAGATTGGCGGCCGAAGAGGAAATGTGCATGCTCGGGAAAAGTAGTCTGGTGAGCCGCGCACAGGCAGAGCAGTACACAGGTGCTCTCCTTACAATTTTTTTGATTAAGCCATGGGACCTAACAGTATTACCTTTCTGAGCCTTCCCCCCTCCCCCCGACCAATGTAGCTGGAGAGCAGAAAGTAATGAGTGAGGTGGAGGATTGCGAAAATTACCACTCCGGTGCAGCGCTCACTGAACGTTGCCCTGACATGAGAGTGGCAGCCTTCCAGTTTGTGCAGTTTTCTTCTCCTTGTGCTCTATGTAAGTGTCCAACAGTTCAGCCTGAGCACTGCGAACAGACTGGTCTCAATGTGTGCTGTGCTCCTCACAGCCTGAATAAATGGGGGAAGTGGGGACATGCAAGCGTGGAGCCGCACACACAGGCTCCTGATGATGAGATAAATAGGAGAGAGAGAGAGGGGATGGATGGGAGTTGCAGAGGAGACGGCAAGAGAATGGGGAAGAGACCCAGTTCTAGTGCCCTGTCCCTCTTGTCTTCCCCCAGTGCCCTGTCCCTCTGGTCTCCCCCCCCCCCCCCCCCAGTGCCCTGTCCCTCTTGTCTCCCCCCCCCCCCCAGTGCCCTGTCCCTCTGGCCTTCCCCCCCCAGTGCCCTGTCCAATTTTGTTAAAGTTGTTGTTGGTATTATTTAATTGTGTAACTTGATTCTGCATAAAACATTTAACAGTGTCATTCAATGAGATAATCTACGAGGGCGTGTTTACGGGTGCAATTAGGCGCAGGGCAGTGTATGAATTAGGTGGGGCAACTGGTGGCGAGTAACTCTTGAGGTCTGGCTACAAGCTCAGGGCTTGAAATTTTGAGCCCTGCCATAGTTGATGGTCAGAGACTGCGGGCCATGCCATAGTTGATGGTCAGAGACTGCGGGCCATGCCATAGTTGATGGTCAGAGACTGCGGGCCATGCCATAGTTGATGGTCAGAGACTGCGGGCCATGCCATAGTTGATGGTCAGAGACTGCGGGCCATGCCCTAGTTGATGGTCAGAGACTGCGGGCCATGCCCTAGTTGATGGTCAGAGACTGCGGGCCATGCCCTAGTTGATGGTCAGAGACTGCGGGCCATGCCCTAGTTGATGGTCAGAGACTGCAGGCCATGCCCTAGTTGATGGTCAGAGACTGCGGGCCATGCCCTAGGAGATGGTCAGAGACTGCGGGCCATGCCCTAGGAGATGGTCAGAGACTGCGGGCCATGCCATAGGAGATGGTCAGAGACTGCGGGCCATGCCATAGGACAGTGGTCTCCAAACTGTGGCCCAGGGGCCAGATGCAGCCCCTTGCTTGCATTTATCCGGCCTTTGGGGCACTATTTCTTCCACTGATATCAACAAATGGGGCATAGGTTCTCCTACTGAGACCAATAATGGGGCAATGACATCAACATTGGGTCACAATTCTTCCCAATGAAACCAACGATGGGACACAATTCTTCCCAATGAAACCAACGATGGGACACAATTCCTCACAGTGACGCCAAGGATGGGGCACAATTCCTTACAATGACACCAACAATGGGGCTCAATGGCTGGGCATAATTACTCCCACTGAAACAAACAATGGGGTGTTAATTTTTCCGATTGATGTCAGGACCTTTTTGACTCCCACTGACCATTGTCCGGCCCTCGTAAAACTCCTGAAGGACAGTAAACTGGCCCTTTGCTTAGAAAGTTTGGAGACCCCTGCCATAGAAGATGGTCAGAGACTGCGGGCATGTCATAGGAGAGTGGTCTCCAAACTGCAGTCCTTTGCTTGCCTCTGTCTGGCCTTTGGGACACTATTCCTCCAACTGAAACCAATAATGAGGCACTATTCCTTCTGTTAAAGCCCCTGATGGGGTACTGTTTACTCTCACTGATGCCGGGACATTTTTTACATACACTGACCGCCGTTTGGAGACCACTGCGGACATTGCGCAGGAGATGGCCGTGGACTGCGGTGTTAATTCTGCCCGCTATTCCAAATCGCCCATATGTGTACCGGGCCTTGGTTCACCTTTACGTCCTTTTCTGTATAACTGAATTGTCTTCCCTAACCACAAAGTCTGATGGGGAATCCTGTGCCATTCCCTTCTTTTGGGACCTTTCTCTAATGAAGAGCAGACCACAGCGGGCTCCGTGCTAAAATATAGGACTTTATGACTTATATTGAGATTAAATGTGATGGGTTTTAACCCTTTATTCTTTTTTGTGACCGTTCATTTTCTATATACATGGTATGGCGCGTGTGGGAGGCACACACGGGGATGATTCGTATTATGTAGTCCTGTTTGTAGAAAGTAGATCCAGAGAAAAGATTTAGTTTTTCTCCACTTTTGAGTAGTTTGTGGCCCCATCCAGCCTGAAATCTATTCCCATTCATGGCCCTGACCCCTGTGGTTCCCCCGGCTCTGTATTGTTTTGGAGAAATAATGGAATTTATCTGGCACTGCACAGCCCTGCACCTGCAATGTAGAGATAAGAGGAGCTGTCACCTCCCCACCTCTGATTTATTACCCCCCCTTCCATTTCCTGAGTGCGATTTGGATGGCATCGCTGCTTTTCCCATCTACTGAGCTGTGTTATACACGGTGTTCTTCCACCTTTGACATGGGAGCAGGCCAGGGTTACACACCTGCCCTGATTGTGGATTAGTGCGCTCACTTCTAGCATGTCATTTCCCCATGTGCTGTGCATTCTTGGACTAGAGTCTCCTTTTCATATTAATATCGGTCTCATTTCTGCAAGAGGCTCCTCCTGCTCCTGGGTACGGGAGGGTAGCTCTAAGCTATGAAATATAAGTCGGCTTCCATCATATACCAGTTTGATTGAAGTTCACCTCCAGCCTTCCTTTCCATCCTGCACAGTTATACGGGCTCCTCTCCTGTACCGGAGCTGCTTACTTTGATTTCACTGCACACTGTGATCTTCAGACAGTGTGCGTTGAAAGCTGCAGAAAGCCCTTATTTCCTGGATGGTGAATGTCCAGCAGCATCTAGCATTTTTCTCCTCGGCCTGGAAACTTTAATTTTATTAAATTTGGAAATTTTTACCATTCCAGGCTGCTTCCTCTGCCGCCGGGCCAACTAGAGAGCGCAGCGCTCTTTGCGGCTTCCAAGCACCCTCCCCCGCATGCAAAGCCTATGTTAGCGCTACACAAACTTTTTACACCCATGTTCTTGCCCCTCCCCCCAGTCCCTATGTTTTTCTATTCTCACCTCCCCTTCTTCCCTGTAGGCTGCCGCTGTAGCGTGGCCAAGCTCCTCTTCCTCCTGTCAGTCCGGTGTTCTAACATTATGTGTCCCCAGTCCCCTATCAGATAGTGCCAGGGCCGGGTACAACGTAGTACAGGAGATTCAGTTTCCTGTGTTCCCGGCCGGACTGAAAGGAAGTGAGCACTCCGGCCGGGACTGACAGGACTCCAGGAGGAAGGAAGAGGAACTCGGCCACGCTACAGCCTGGGAAGGGGAAGTTGGGTGCCCCAGGCCAGTTAGGGGCCCCAAACAATTGTTTGTTTTGCCTGTACATACCCCATTATTTTGATTGAAGATACAACACCTCGATGTTTTCACATGTTCACTGTGTCAGAGTGACGCACCACAACACCGATCACTGCACTGCGCGCTTCTGCAGCTTATCCTGCTGGAGAAAATATGACTCCCAGTCAGCATAACAGATCCACCACCTTTAGCAGAAGGATGGTCTGGCGGGAAGTGGTTAAACGTCAAGTTAAATTGTTGAGAGGTTGTATAACCTCCCATGTATATTATTAAGCCTAATTCGCCGTACACGCGATCGGAAATTTCCGTTGCGATAAACTCTGATGTATTTTTCTGACGAAATTCCATTCAAGCTGTCTTGCATACACACTGTCGCACAAAATTTCGACCGTCCAAAACGCGTTGATGTACAACACTACGACGAGGTGAGAAAAATTAAGTCCAATGCTTCCGAGCATGCGTCGACTTGATTCTGAGCATGCATGTTTTTTTTTTTTTTTTACAGAAGAATGTAATTTCCGATAGAATTTTTTTTTTCATCTCGGGGGAAAAAAAGAGAACATGTTCTCTTTCTAAGTCCATCGGAATTTTCGATGGAGAAACTCTGATGGGGCACACACACGGTCAGAATATCCGATGAAAAAATTCCGTCTGACTTTTTCCATCGGACATTCCATTTGTGTGTACAAGGCATTAGTGTGATTGGACAGTACGCTTGTGGCCTCCAGCTGCAGCTCAATGCTGAAGCCTCGTGCATCGGGACCAAACGCCCGGTGCCCATGGGGCATTACTCGAGTGATTTGTGGAAGGGGAATAATGATTGGCAAGTAATCTGTGGAATGTGTCTTGGATGACCTATTATCACAGCCTTGCTCGGTGTATTGTCTGCCTGCTCCCGGCATAGCCGAGTTTTGCCCTGTGGGAAAGAACGAGCCGTGCTCTCCTATTATTGACTCAGGTTGGGAACATTCCTGCTCTTTGCTAGGAATATTTTCTGTGCTCAAATATTTGCATGCCTGGAATAACTGAGAAAAAGGTAATCTTTCCCTGATCATTAAAGGTGGTCCGGCAGCTTTCTCCAGCCATGAAAGACACAATTCTCTATCCAAATCCATCTAAATCCCATGTGAAATGCTTTTCAAGGACTTGGGTTATTTGTCAGGGAAACAGATGTTACACCTGGTAGATCAAGGCTGTGTGATTCCTGCCGACCTTTGAGTTTCCAAGAGTGCAAATGTATTGTAAGAGCGGAACCCAGGGACCCAAGCATCTATGAAATTAAAGAGATGGTAAACCTCAGACCTGGAATTTGAATAAAGCATATCCCTATGTAGTGTTTTACTTGTCTCAATCCAGAGCACTGTGTCATTTCTGTGTGCTGCCTCGTTCCTCTGCTACCAGCAGAACTCACTTCTGACATTCGCTTTTCCTGACACCAAGAGAAAAATGGTGACAGAGGAGGGACCTCCAGCTGATCGACGGCCTCAGCTCTGGTGCTGTGTGAAGAGGGGTGTCCCTTCCCTTCCCTCCCCTCCAGTCATCTCTCAGAGCTCTCCTCACTGATGTAACTTCAGCTCCCCACCCCCTGCTTTTCAGAGCTGAGAGATCCTGTATAAATTCTGCACTTTCATTGGATGTAGGGGAAAGATGGCTACAGATAAAGGGCTCTTTCACACGGGGCGAGTCAGTAATGATCCGCCCCGTGCACCTCCGTTTGCTCAGCGGGGATCGTTCTGTTGATCTCCGCTGAGCTGCCGGATGACAGGGCGGACCCCACACTGTGCAGGGACCGCCCTGTCTTTTCTCCGCTCTCCCCTATGGGGGGATCGGATGAACACCGACCGCCTGTCCGTGTTCATCCGATCCGCCAGACAGAAGGAAAAGTAGGTTTTTTCCTCTGTCATACTTTGGCGGATCGGAGCGGGTCGGATGTCAGCAGGACATGTCTCCGCTGACATCCGCGGCTCCATAGAGGAGCACGGAGCGTCCGTTCAGGTCCGCAAAAAAACCTGGCAGGCGGATCTGAACGGACGCTCCGTGTGAAAGAGCCCAAACAGATACAACTTATGTAGGAGGCTTTGTTTTCACCCTTGTGTATCATCTGAGGCCAGTCACTTCACTGGGTATATGTAAGGGTTTAAAACCACTTTAACTTTATTCTCCACTCATCGAAAAATTATAAAAATAGCTTGAAGCCATTGGTGGTGCACCTCTATCCCTAATAACCGCACATACAAAGACAGTACTGTACCCTGGGACTTTAAATGAGGTGTGCCACAAATGGCCATAGAATGCAAATTAGACATAATAAATAGATTTATTTAAAGGCGAGTACACTTTGAGTCATGGTACATTGAAAGAGAATACAGCAAATCAAGCTGATTCATGGTAATAACTGCATATAATACACGCTAAAAGGTTACAATAGGCAGTACATGTTTATGACTGGGCTTCTTAAAAACTCAACGTGTTTCGCGTGCTACCGATTACTTCTTCAGGCGCGTCATTGGCTCTTTACCAAGATCAGGATCGCACCGTGTCCGCGATCGCAGCGCTGCATTCCCCCTTGGGCGCAACGAGAGCGGCGGGCCTGGGGCTCTGTTATGACGTTGTTGCAGAATGAGAGTGCATCTTACCTGCCTTCAGTTTACTAGACAACGGTGGTGAAGTGGTTAAAAAAAACCTGCAATAGCATAATGTGCTAATATGCATCGTATATGGATTATTAATAGACGCTGGGTGGGTGCCATTATTTCCCAAATGGCATGGTGCTGTGCGATTTTTTTTTTTTTTTTTTTTTTTTTTTTTTTTTTTTTTTCTTCTTGCAAAAGGGTCAAGACTTATAGGTAGTGCAGCTCATTGAAATTAATGGACTGCCCTACATTTAATGTGTGGAACCGTGGGCATTCTAGGTCTTGCCGTACTGCTGTGAACCTAGACTTTGGACCATCCCCTTTTTTTTCGTTCAGCATGGGAGGACTTGCTGGGACTTGTAGTTTCCCAGCCAGAAGGCACAAATTCTCCATGCCTGTAAAAGTTTTTAACGAAAAAGTGAAAATTACATTTTTTTTTTCTTCTGAATCAAAGCGAGTTCTTTAAAGCTCTCTTGTTCTGCAGGACCAATCATCGATGGCGGAGTCACTTCAAAGGCGCCTTCTTCTCAACACTCATAAATCTTTCTGTGGAAGTATCAGCCGAGCCTGGCCAAGTCTCTCTCTCTGCCCACACTCTGGCGGAGCACAACTATGTTTTTGTCTGAAGTATCTGCTCGGGGACTCTGCGGGGTTGTGGATTTAGGAGATTTCTGTAAGGGAGTGCTCCTGCTTTGATAACCATTCCAAGTTTCCCTTTCTTTGGATAAGATCTCCTACCTGATATAATGTTTAGAGGGGGGAAAAAAATCTGTTTTTCTTCTCCTTGCTGGCTGCAGTAGGTGCGTTTAATGACCGAGGATAAGGACTATCGTGCCAGGCCGAAGAAGCCAACCGGAGTTCATTTTCTGTTTCGGTCTTTTTATTCATCTTTTCTTTTTGTTAAATAATAACGGTAGTACAAAGAAGTCTATGTCTTCAGGTCAGAGATTGTGGAAGGAGAATAAGAATTTAGGGTCCATTCACATCAGCCTGGTCCTGAGTAGGCACAGGAGGTCGCTCACGTGGCATGGGTGCCATTCAGAGAACACTTTGCATTTTTTTCAATGAATACAAAGTGTATTCTGATTGGATGAGGTGGGGTGGTGACTAGATATGGGAAGGCCTGGGGGACATTTACTTTTTTTTTTTAAAAAAAAGTGTGTAATATATGTTTTTACAATGATAAATAATATCTATGACATAGTATTGAAACTATATAACCTAAAGATCTTAAAGGGGTTGTAAACCTACATGTGTTTTTTTCACCTTAATGCATCCTATGCAAAACACTGCAGTGTCCAGCCCCCCAGCCCCACCGTTTTTACTTACCTGAGCCCTGAATTTCTGTGGGCGCGTCCCCACTATCCTTCTCTTCACGGAGTCCCGACCTTGATTGGATAGATTGATGGCAGTGCAGCCATTGGCTCCCGCTGATGTTAATCAAATCGAATGATGCGGGAGTGAGTCATGTACTCGGCGGCGTCTATGGACGGCAAGTGTATGACTTGGGAGCGCACCCGCAAGGTAACCCCCCTGGGAGAGAGCTTCCCAGAGGAGTTATCTAATGTGGGGAGGAGCCACGAGAGCCACTGTGGGACCCCAGAACAGGTGGATTGGGGCCACTCTGTGCAAAACGAACTGTATGACATGTTTGTTATTTGAAAAAATAAATAAAAAACACAAACCTTTAGTGTCACTTAAGGCCCCTTTCACACTGGGGCGGGAGGTGCGCTGTACCGCCAGCATTGCCGCGGAATTGCGGCAGTGTTTGCCCAATAGGGGTGCAGTTTTAACGCCCGCTAGCGGCCGAAAAAGGGTTAATACCGTCGGCTATGCGCCTCTGCAGAGGCGCATAGCCGGCGGTATAGCCGCGGTGTCCCATTGTTTTCAATGAGAAGGAGCGGTGGAGGAGTGGTAAACACACCCCCGGGCTTTCACACTGAGACTGCAAGGCAGGGTTTTTTCAGGTGGTATTTAGGCGCTATTTTTAGCGCTAAACAGCCTGAAAAATTCCTCAGTGTGAAAGTGGCCTTAAAGGGGAGGTTCCCCTAAAAAGAAACTT
This sequence comes from Rana kukunoris, assembly GCA_029574335.1. Classification (NCBI taxonomy): domain Eukaryota; kingdom Metazoa; phylum Chordata; class Amphibia; order Anura; family Ranidae; genus Rana; species Rana kukunoris. The sequence continues at coordinate 512,005,288 of CM056052.1, forward strand.
TTAACATTGCCTGTCTCTTCTTAGTAACATTTAGAATCGGCTGGTAGTTTAAAAAAAACACCCGTACATACCATTTTCGGCATGTAGTCTCACCGCCGCTTCCGGGTCTGGCGGCCGGGGATGGGAGGGCCTACTTCATTGACAGGCATCCGATCGACGCATACAGCGCGTCACGAGATGCCGAAAGAAGCCGAACGTTGGTGCGCATGCGCTGTATAGAGCCGCACCAACGTTCGGCTTCTTTCGGCATCTCGTGACGCTCTGTATGCGTCGATCGGATACCTGTCCCCGGATGCCAGACCCGGAAGCGGCGGTGAGACTACATGCCGAAAATGGTATGTACGGGTGTTTTTTTTTTAAACTACCAGCCGATTCTAAATGTTAAGAAGAGACAGGCAATGTTAAAAGTTTCTTTTTAGGGGAACCACCCCTTTAAAGTAAAATTTATGTTTTACTTTTACCTGTTATGTGCAGTGGTTTTGCACAGAGCAGCTCCAATCCTCTTCTCAGGCCCCCCACTGGCTCTTCTGGCTCCTCCGCCTGGGGGCACAGCTGCTTGATTGCTCCTGAAATGCCGCTTGATGCGTCCAAAAGACACATAGAGCCGCGGCTCCCCCTCTGCTCTCTGGCTGTGAGTTGACAATGGGAACAAATAAGAGGGGAGCATCCCAATACAGCTGAGGCTATCGTCCACATTGCTGGATCGGAGGGGGCTTAGGTAGGGAATTTGGGGGAGGTGGGGTGGGCTGCAGACAGATTTTCTACTTTCATGCATAGAATGCATGAAGGTAAAAAACCTTTAGAGCCACTTTAATGAGAGATTTCTGAGACTTTACATAAAGTCTTAATGTAAATTATTGCAAAGGAGAGAGAGAGAATCTTTTCCCAGCCAATAATAGGCCGTGATCTATATGATTTAAAGTGGTTGTAAACCTCTGAAACTAAAAATTAGCAAAGCAGAGAGCTGAAATCTGTACACTGTGCATAGTAAATCCCTAAACCCTACATTCTGTATGTAGTGCACTCTGCACCCATTCGGTCTGCACTTGGTGCCAAAGGTGGCTCTAGGCTTTGTGAGGCCTTAGGCAAAACTTGACATGGGGGAAAAATAATTCAAGGACAAGAGCCTCTTCCCCACAACCCTGGCCAGAGGTTGTGGAAGTCTGCGGGCAGGGGGCTTATCATAATCTGGAAGCCCCCTTTAACAGGGTGACCCCCAGATCCTGCTCTTTAAAAAATAAGGGCGCGACCACCGGCGATGTCATCTGCTGAACCCGTCCCTTGTGACGTCATTGACTGAGGGCATGCTGGGTCATCACAAGGGGTGGTGTCACCAATATTTACTGGTTGTTAGGGATGCTGGAGGCCCCACTCCTAAATCAGGGCTCTTATTGCTGCCTGAGCACAGCAACGTTCAGGTCCCCTGTCCCTCAAAACTGGGGTTGCATTGGGCAAGTTAGGTGGCCGCGGGGCCCCTGTAAGTGTGAGGCCTTAGGCGACCGCCTAATTAAAGAGCCACCTCTGCTTGGTGCACCACCTTCCCTTTGCGTGTGGCAAACCCCTGCTTTCTAAAAATTGCTATCCTGGTGACCCATTTCTTGAAGAGCTGTTTCGTCTTCTGCATATATTGCAGTTTTATGGCAAAAAAATTAAGTCGGATTTTTGTAGCATTAAGGATCAATTTTTCTAAACGTTAGTAGTAGGCTGCAACTAACGATTATTTTCATAATCGATTAGTTGGCCGATTTATTGTTTCGATTAATCAAATTAAATTTTTTTTTATTTTTTTTGGGCCAATTTGTTGTTGGGCAGATTACAAAACACAAATTGCCGCAAAAACACCCTAGCTATGACTAAGCATTGAGGATCGATGCGAAACGCGTCAGCTGTTTTATCCCACTGTATGCTGTTTTTTGTATTGCATTCTTTTTTACCCTAATAAAGGGCATTTTGGATTTTACTTTCATTGGAGTGCGGCTGTCCATACTTGTTCTCTTCCTTCGCAAAAACACATTCCATGCTTTTCTGCAGCTTCTCCATTGAAGTATATTGAACCAAAAAAACAAAATGGCACCGCTTTGCGTTAAAAACTCCTTGCCCTTTCCAAATACGCAGCAGCTGAAAAAATATCATGGATGTGAACGTGTCCCATAGGAGGAAGACATGTCATGGCCCTTTCACACTGGTGCGTTTTTTGCCACGTTTTTGCGGTAAAAATAGCGCTATTAAAACGCTCAAACGCTCCCCATGCCCCTCTCCATTGAAATGAATTAAAAACACGGTAAAAACGGAGTGTTAAAATCGCCGCAAAACACTGCGATTTTACCGCTTTTTACAGCGTTTTTACCGCGTTTTTAATTTATTTCAATGGAGAGGGGCATGGGGGGCGTTTTTATTAGCGCTATTTTTACTGAGAAAACGCGGCAAAAAATGCACCAGTGTGAAGGGGCCCTAAATGAACTGTAGTGTGTTTCTGCAAAAAGCACCAAAAAACAGGAGTGACCCAGGCCTGAGATGTTTAGTAACATAATGGGGTTAAAAAAACTAAAATTGGTCCAAAAACGGCAAATAATCGCTACTGTAAGGGGTTAATTTTTTTATTGTGGGACAAAGTAATATTTACAGTAGCGATTTGCTTTTTTGTACTATAAAGGGCTAATTTTCGTTTTTTTTCACCCCATTATGTTGCTGGCCGATTAATCGATTACGAAATTAATCGATTACAATTTTCATAATCGATTAGTTGTTTCGGCCCTTGTTGGTAGTGGGATCATATAACGTAACCCAGGAAATACAATCAATGAAAAGAAAGATCTTCCTTTTGTATACAGTTGGTGAGTGGGGAGGGTTCACATAGGTCAAAAATATCTTTTTGATTTACGCCAATCGATGCTGTTAACGATCAATAGGATGTTGACAATTGGGGGAAATATTGTCATACAATGATGATGATGTTATCGCTAGGGTTGTCCCGATACCACTTTTTTAGGACCGAGTACAAGTACCGATACTTTTTTTCAAGTAGTCGCCGATACCGAATACCGATACTTTTTTTTAAATGTGTCCCCATATGCAGCCATGTCCCCCACATATGCAGACCTGTCCCTCCAGCCATGTCCCCCACATATGCAGACCTGTCCCTCCAGCCATGTCCCCCACATATGCAGCCATGTCCCTCCAGCCATGTCCCTCCAGCCATGTCCCTCCAGCCATGTCCCTCCAGCCATGTCCCTCCAGCCATGTCCCTCCAGCCATGTCCCTCCCACATATTGCAGCCATGTTCCCCCCACATATTGCAGCCATGTTCCCCCCACATATTGCAGCCATGTTCCCCCCACATATTGCAGCCATGTTCCCCCCACATATTGCAGCCATGTTCCCCCCACATATTGCAGCCATGTCCCCCCCCCCCCCACATATTGCAGCCATGTCCCCCCCCCCCACATATTGCAGCCATGTCCCCCCCCCCACATATTGCAGCCATGTCCCCCCCCCCCACATATTGCAGCCATCCCCCCCCCCCACATATTGCAGCCATGCGCCCCCCCACATATTGCAGCCATGGCCCCCCCCCACATATTGCAGCCATGGCCCCCCCCCCACATATTGCAGCCATGCCCCCCCCCACATATTGCAGCCATGTCCCCCCACCTGAGGATGAAGATGCCGCCGTTAATACAAAGCCGCTGCCGCGAACATTACACGCACCTTTAGTTTTTCAATAGCTGTTTACCGCGCGCCCTGTGTAAAGGACACTCCCTCTTGCTCGGGATTGGACAGATCCGTCCAATCCCGTGCAAGGGGGAGTGTCCTTTACACAGGGTCCAACGCCCACAAGGGTCACCAGCGTCTGACTTTTCTCCCTGGGCTCTTCCGGGTGCCGCTCTTTGGCTGTTTTGATTGGCCTGCTCGGGATGTCATAACTGTGCATGCACGGAAGTGCAGTCATCCTGGCACAGGAATTTAAACTGAGCTGCGCATGCACAGTTTGGTGTACGTTTGGCAGAGGATTGTGAACAGGCAGGTAAAGTCTCGTACACACGATCGGTTCAAACCGATGCAAACGGATTGAGGTTCGTTTTCATCGGTCCAAACCGATCGTGTGTAGGCCCCTTAGGTCAAAAAACAGATGGCTTGCTTTCAAATTCAACTGATGGACGGCTGGCCGATGGGTCAAAACCGATCGTTAGTATGCAAAAGCATCGGTTAAAGGGCCGCGCATGCTCAGAATCAAGTCGACGCATGCTTGAAAGAATTGAACTTTGTTTTTTTCAGCACGTCGTTGTGTTTACGTCACCGCGTTCTGACACGATCAGATCATTAACCGATGGTGTGTAGGCACATCAGTCGGCATCATCGGTGAACCGATGAAAACGGTCCGTCGGACTGTTCTCATCGGATGGACCTATCGCGTGTACAGGGCTTTAGTGTTCTTCTCTGCAGAAGAGAGATACCTCTCCTGCAATAAAAATCCTACCTGTCCGCTTTATGATCTAGTTCATGGTGAACAGGTAGAGAGGCGAACTTGCAATAAAATGTGTGAATGTTTAGGGGGACTGGGTAGCCTCCTCTGCTGATTGGTTGTCATACAGACCGTACGCAGGATCCCTGTAAGTTCAGCAATCGCTGATAATGTACAGTTACTGTAGACCTTGGAATGCATTGGTCATAACCACAAGGCCGTTTTCTGTGAAATGTGACGGATGATGCACGTCTGGTGGTCGGCTTAGATTGGCACTGTGTGCAACACAAACATTTCACCACCGATCAGGCTGACGGGAGATCGTTTTCAGGTCTCAAGGAGAATCTCAGGCATAAAAAAATAAATCCTTGTCCAAGGTTTCCATACATAGGAGACTTGTTTCTCCTTTTTTTTGACTGCAGCAACCGGATCTCCTCTGAATACAGGAGAACCTAACCACCAAATTGCCACCTCTCTGACCTGACCCATTACTATGAGCAAAATAATAAATGGTCTAGAAGTGTGAACACCACAGCATTGCAGGAGTCTTCCCTGTTGATCCTGCCAGTAGGTCTGGTATTTTTCCACGTCTGTAACAGAGTGACAGCCTTGTTCTACACAAATTGTGCTGCAGCTTTATCACCCTGAAGACAGAATAGCCTTGGATATGTAGTTTTAAGTGGAGCTGTATTATGTACCCCAGTATGCCCAGCCCACTGCAAAATGTACTGTATGCCCATCACATTGCACTGGATACCCCAGTACAACCATCCCGCTGAAGCATGTACCCCAGAATGCCCATCCCACTTCAGCATGTATGCCATTGCCCATCACATTGCAGTGTATACCCCAGAATTCCCACCCCACTGCAGCATGTACCCCAGTATGCCTATCCCACTTCAGCATGTATGCCCATCACATTGCAGCGTATACCCCACTATGCCCATCCTGCTGTAGCATGTACCCCACTATGCCCATCCCGCTGCAGCATGTATGCCCATCCCGCTGCAGCATGTATGCCCATCCCGCTGCAGCATGTATGCCCATCCCGCTGCAGCATGTATGCCCATCCCGCTGCAGCATGTATGCCCATCCCGCTGCAGCATGTATGCCCATCACATTGCATTGTATACCCCAGAATGCCAATCCCACTGCAGCATGTACCCCGGTATGCCCAATCCCGCTGCAGCATGTATGCCCATCACATTGCAGTGTATACCCCAGAATGCCTATCTCGCTGCAGCATGTACCCCAGAATGCCCATCCCGCTGCAGCATGTACGCCCATCACATTGAAGTGTATACCCCAGAATGCCTATTCCACTGCAGCATGTACTCCATTATGGTATAAGGCAGCCTATATTACCCCATATTACCCCATATTACCCCAGTCTGAGTTCAGTCCTATCAGTACTATTCAGTCCTATCGTTTAGGGACATTTGATTCATAAAAAAACTATTTATAGTCGTCAAAACCCAGCATGATAGGAGAAGTGTCAGTACAATGTGTGATCATATTTTATTTCATGCCACCTTCACAGCCTGTGTAATGTGTGTGAAGAAAACTCGGGTACAAGCTCTTCTATAAATACCTCCTAAGACCAGACTATTATTGCAGTGTCTATAGTTCTTGATTATTCTATCATTATTCCTTTTTATACTCGCACATCGCCATAGCAACCCCCAGGATGGCGGTGAAATGCGTTTTAACCGGTGCCTGGTTCATCTAATTTAGAACTACCCAGACTTTAGAGTCACTAGTTTGACACGTGGCATGGCAGAGAGGACCGTGCTGGAGAAGTGCGATATTTCAGAATGAGATCTTCTGTGTTGTATGATGGGAGACTAACCACATATTCTGTGTCTTTACAGCTGGCGACATCCGTGACTGTGCGCTGGGTATGGACGACTCTCCTGACCCCTGGAGGACTACAGTAGTTTGCTCCGTGAGATTCAAGGCAAAGTAAGAGGGTGACGGTGAGGGGCCCACCAGGCCGAAGCCATGCCATTCAAGATCAAGCTGCGGAGGACCAAGCGCTACAACGTCCTGAGCAAGAACTGCTTTCTGAGCCGGATAAGACTCCTGGATTCCTCCGAGATCCAATGCACGCTGTCCATGGAAAGTACAGGCCAGGAGTGCCTGGAGGCCGTAGCGCAAAGACTGGAGTTATGTGAGGTAAGGGCCTTTTCCCACCACAGGGTGGACAACATTTTCTTCAGTTAGGCTTAAAGCGGAGCTCCACCCAGTATAACAACATTTTACAATGTTGTTTGAAAAAAATAAAAAATAAAAACCTGAAAAAAAATAAAAAAATACTCACCCGAAATAGCTGTTGCTATGCGGAAGTCCGTAATCTGCCTCTTCCTAATCCGCGGTGTGTTTTCTTCTTCTCCTTGTGAATGGGCGCGCTGCTTCCTGGGAACTGTGTGTGTTCTCAGAGAGCAGCGCGCCCATTCACAAGCCAGCATGAGACTTGCGCAGGCACAGTAGGAAATGGGCAGTGAAGCCGTACGGCTTCACTGCCTGTTTCCCATAGTGTGAATGGCGGCGCGGGACCCGGAGGGATCGTGGGACCGGCATCGGGGGGGGGGGGCCGTCAGCGCGGGCGCCTAGGACAGGTAAGTGTCTTTATTTACTTACACTGTTAGTAGCTGCTGACTTTAAAAATTTTTTTTACCGTGGCTGGAGCTCCGCTTTAAATGATAAGCTTACTTATAGGCTCCATGCACACCTGGGTGTTCCAGAATCGCGAGTAGAATCGGGCGAATCTGCCCGCCATTCCAGAATCTTGGCAAGACGCAGGATGCATTTGCGATGCCATTGCTTTCTAATGGCACCCCAATCGCGGTATGATTGTGCTGCGGTTGTCGTGTGATAAATCGCAACGCTGTCACCAAAAAGTAGCTTTGTGAGCGACAAGCTTTGCGCATTTCGATTTTTCCCACAATTGCAGCGTGATTTATCGCGGCAAGCTCACATCACGATTGGGGTGCCATTTATAAGTAATGATGTCGCAAACACGTCCTGCCGCAGATCTGCAAAGCTCTGGTGGGAATGGAGCCTTAGAGAAATAGTGTAAAGGTGAATGAACACTGGACTGGCTAACCAACCCCTGCTGTACTTACCTCTGGGTTGGCTGAGCTGTCAGTGCCCCAGCAGCTGGTCGAGGCATTTGAAACCGCCCGCCCGCTCTTCTCCGTGCAGCAGCACTTCCTGGATTGATCAGATCGATTCTGATTGGCCAGCTCCTCACAGTGAATCGATCTGGTCCATCCTGAAAGCGCTGCCCAGAAAAGAGCGGGGATTTCAAATTCCCAGACACTTGGACTGGCTATGGGGGGGCGCAGGTAAGTCCAGGGGGAGTCGGGGGTGAAATTGCAAGCAGGTCCGATACATTTTCTTCTGTGGTGGTAAATAGTTTAAAAAAAAATCAGTTAGGTTAATAATACTTCTTTTTTTTTTTTTGCAAGAAATTAACAATTAGGTAGGCCTAATTGTCAAGGGAGTCCCTCCTGCTGAGCTATTGACATTCTCCCAGCGGGGAAAGCCACCCTCGCCGGAAAAAGAGGGTGATTATTGCTTGCGGCTGTTGTAGCTGCTAGCGATAATCGCAAGCGAATCCGGCAGGCTGGTTGTACCCAAGTTAATCGATCTACCTGGTACATTCAGCCTGCCCATTAACGGTCCAAATCTCGGCCAGTTCCTGGTGAACCAGGTCCCACTCGTGTATGTCCAGTCTTAATGTTCCTTCCCTCCCCCCCCCACAAAATGGAGCTTTCTTTTGGTGGTATTTGATCTCCTCTGCGTATCCTCTTTATTTTTTTGCGCTAGAAACGGGAAAAAAAAAAGACCGTCAATTTTGAAAAAAGTAAATAATTTTTTACTTTCTGCTATAAAACATACCTAATAAAAAAAAAAGTCGGACACCTAACTGACACTTTTTTAGGACCCAGTGACTATATTACAGTGATCAGTGTTAAAGGAGTTGTAAAGGAAATTTTTTTTTGCCTAAAATGAATGTCTGCAAGGTAGACAGACAGAATAGTGTAATGATTCTGTTAAAAAACAAGTAAATACCTATTAAATTCCTTCATCTATATCACCTCCGGCATTCCAGTTTCTGTTCTCATTCACTTCCTGGTTTTCGGCGCTCATTCATGTAAGAACTACATTTCCCAGTATGCATTGCGGCACGCCCAGTAATTCACACCTCCTTGAAGTCTCTAACACGTAGAGAGCGTCCTGCCGCACAGATGTAGTTCCCAGGAGGGGGCACGGACGTCACTGACCACCGCAGTAAAGCCTCCCTTCACGGTGTTGAGTAACAATCAGACAAGCAGGAAGTGAACAGAACAGAGAAGAAATAGAGCAACTTCTGAGCAAAAACGAACAATGAGGAATGTCTGCAGGTAAAGGATGCTTATTAAAAAAAAGTTTTCCTTTACAACCCCTTTAAAAATATGCACTATTATTGTACTAATGACACTGGCTGGGAAGGGATTAACACCAGGGGCGATTAAAGGGTAAAGTGTGTCCCTAGGGCAGGGATATGCAATCAGTGGACCTCCAGCTTTTGCAAAACTACAATTCCCATGAGGCATAGCAAGACTCTGACAGCCACAAGCATGAACCCAAAGGCTGAGGTCCGCTAATTGATTATCCCTGCCCTAGGGGGTGCTTTCTAACTGTGTGGGGGATGGTCTGCTTGGCAGGAACACAAGATCACTGTTCTCCCCTGTCAGAACGGCGATCTGCCTTGTTTCTGGAGTTCTGCCTCTCTGGGGAACGATTCCGCGGGACGCGCTGATTGGCTCCCCCTCTGTCAAGTCAGCCCTCCCCCGCTGTCTGTGGCACGAAATGATGTACAGGTACGTTGTTGCGTGCAATAGAGCTGCCCTGCCGCAGTATATCTGTGGTAGGCGGTCTAGTTAAAGCTGAAGTTCAATCCACTTGTATTTTGCCTTCCCTTCCTCCAGCCAGGAAATCCAGTGTGCTGCATCTTCCAATGCACACTGTGAAAAGCTCAGTGTGCAGTGAAATCACAGTAAGCAGTTTCGGTATTGGGGAGGAGCCCAAATAACTGTGCCAGACTAAAGGGAAGGCCGGAGTTTAGCCTTCCAACTCCAGTTCATCTTTAAAGCTAATCTCCGGCCTGAAATCTTTCATTAGAATCGATTTGTGATTCGCACACATTTGCCGCACTGCACAGCCGCTCGGGTGACCTCATTATTCCCTCGTTTTAGCTTTGCAGCTTGTGGTGTCACTCATCGATGAGATTACTCGAACGTATTGCACAAAGAACACGGGGTGTCACATCGAGCTGCACAGTGGTGTTGCCGTCCTGCCGGTGATTGAGGTGTGTGAATCACAAGACCGTCTGAATAGAATTACAAATCCTTTTGGCAGATAAAATTGTTTACTTGTAGATCTATTGAGCCTGGATTTAGTTTTTGGCTTATTAGCGTGTTTTATTTTTACTTATCATGATGGGCACATTTTAATATGTACGAGGAAGGGAGGCTGCAGTGAGATTCTGCAGCCAATGGAGAGTTGGGGGCAGGGATTAGATTCTCTGTGATTGGATTGTATGCAGCATGTTCATTCTGTGTTTATCTGTCTGGCATTGCACTTCAGCAAAACGCGATACGATGCTGTGGTTGGTGCTGGTTGTTATAGATCAATAAAAATGTACACCAATCGGCTAAACATTATGACCAATTACAAGCAAAGTGGGAAAACACAGATTTTCTTGTGACAGTGGCACCTGAAAGTTTGTGGGATTTATTGTGTAGCAAGTGAACATGTTGTCCCTGTAGTTGAAGGTATATAAAAAAAAAAAATAATTGGTAAATGTAAGGATTTCAGCGACTTTGACTAGGGCTAAATTGTAAAGGACAGATGATTGGGTCCGAACTCCAAAACTGCATCTCCCGTGGGAAGTTCCAGAAGTACGGAAGCACACAAAGAATGCATTAACCGTTTGGCAAATGCTGCATGCCGATATACGCCGGCACAGTGGCAGCAGTGGGCAAATGGGCGTACCTGTACATCCGCTTTAATTTGCCGTTTAGCGAGCACGCGTCACGTACTCCGTGAGCGGCCCACGATTGTGTCACGGAGAGGCAGAACGGGTAGATACTAGGGTTGTCCCGATACCACTTTTTTAGGACCAAGTACAAGTACCGATACTTTTTTTCATGTACTTGCCGATACCGAATACCGATACTTTTTTTAAATGTCATGTGACAGTTTTCAAACCACAATACAGACTAAGGATATTTTCTTTAGAATTATGAAGAACTCGAACTCAAGACATTATAAAAGAATAAAAATGAATAAAAATGTTTTATTTTCTTGTCACGCAGTAGTAAAAAACTCAAAGAATTTTCACAGAACATGTTGATAAATACAAAAAAAGTATTCTATTTAGGTATCGGGAGCATTTGCGCAAGTACAAGTACTCCCGCAAATACTCGGTATCGGTCCCGATACCGATACTAGTATCGGTATCTGGACAACCCTAGTAGATACCTATGTAAACGAGGCATTTCCCTTTTCTGCCTAGTGACATGACAGGGATCTACTGCTCCCTGTGATTGGGAGCAGTGATCGTTGTCATGTCAGTGGTAGCCCACCCCCACAGTTAGAATCACTCACTAGGACACACTTAACCCCTTCATCGCCCCCTAGTGTTTAACCTCCTTCCCTGCCAGTGTCATTTACACAGTAATCGGTGCATTTTATAGCACTGGTCGCTGTATAAATGACACTGGTTCCAAAATAGTGTCAAGTGTCCAATGTGTCCGCCACAATGTCAGTCACAATAAAAAAACGCAGATCGCGCCATTACTAGTAAAAAAAGTAAGTTGTATATTTATTATAGCAAAAAGCAAATATTGCTTTATTTTTTTGAATTGTGCTTTTCAAATACCACCAAAATAAAGCTCTATTTGTGGGGGGGGACCGCGCAATTGTCAGTTAAAGCGACTCTGTGCTGAAACACAAACAATGCTCTGTTTAGGAAGGGGGTAAAGCCATGAGATTTACAACCCCTTTTTAACAGGATATATATATATATATATATATATATATAATTTGTGTGTAATATATACAGAATTTTTTTTTTATATATATAATTTAATTTGTGTGTAATATATACAAACAACAATTTTTTTTCTATTGAGGAAAGGGAATGATTTCTTGGTGATTGTAAATGTTTTTTGGAGATCAATCAGAAGACTTGCATGATTGTCACTTCCCGATATGGGATGGTGTATGGACACCCAAAGACAAGGCGTCTCCTGAATCCCTCATTTAGCCCTACAAGGAAATTTAGATAAAAAAATGTCAGGAAGGAAATGTAAAAATATCAGCCATCACTTTTTTAACCTACAACAGAATTTGGATTTCAAATGATTGCTTTAGGAAAAGCCACAATTGTTGCTTCTTAATATAGTTTCTTATGTAACTTTCATATTGTATTTCCTCCCAATGTGCAGAAATAGACGCGCGGCCCGCAGCCAATGAGCGCAAGGCTTCTGGGAGGGTCTGAGGGCAAAGAAAAGCACATTATTTGTTTCTAACTATAGTGATCCATTTAGAGGCTTCCTGTGACCCCTCCGGTCAGGTCATTTCTTAAAGGGGAACTCCAAGTCGAATGTAAACAGGGACCGCCTGTCTGTTTAGACCCGATTGCCATCCGATCTACCAGATAGATTGGGAACAGATTGGATGTCTGTGGGTGTCAACGAGCATGTGCTCATTTGACACCTGCCGCTCTATAGAGCAGACCGGAGAGCCGAAATCTGGTCCACCTGTAAAACTGACAGGGGGGATCCGATTAGTCTGCAAGTGTGAAAGGGGCTGTAGGGTTACCAGATAGGAAGTTGGCTGTGCATCAGAACCTGTTCCCCCAGAATCACAGCTTTTATCTACGCTGCCTAAAGTTCTCTTCACCTAAATCTTTTTCATTATTTAATTTTCTTAATTTAGATTCCTTTTTATTTTATTTTTAATTTTTTTTGAGGTAGTTTTAAATTATTTGTGCGCTGTGAAAAATCCCCCTTGAAATGGTGTTCTAATCCCTTTTCACGCCTCGGGCCAATTCCAGCATCTAAATATGGGAGTGTCGCACACGTCGGGGAGCGCAAAGGGTGACATTCCTATGGTAACCGACTCGTTTACACTAAAATAATAGAAAACGGTTTGGAAAATGGCTTTGATAGATGACAAGCGCCCTCGTAAAGGATTCTAGGGATTTTAACATCTGTCTAAAATTGCTCTTGTAAAATTTTTATGACATAACGTGGCCTTTTGCCTATCAGATACGTATTTAGAGAACGTCTATTGTTCACAATTACTGGGAAAAAATGGAACAATCCCCCTATTAAAAAAAATAAAAAAATACACACGGTAACTTTGAACTGTACTGAGAGAAACATCGGGGTTTGCCCAATGCCAGTACACTTTATGGCCAAGAGTTTGAGGGCAACTTACTATCTCGTTTATATGAGCTTGATGGACATCCCATTCCGAAACCATGGACATTTACCGTATGTACTCGAGTATAAGCCGAGTTTTTCAGCACATTTTTTTGTGTGCTGAAAATGCCCCCCATGGCTTATACTCGAGTCACTTTTTTGTGCCTAATCTCCCAGACTTTGGGGACCCCGCAAAGTTTGTTGTCCGGCCGGGAGCACCGATTTTTCAAAGCCGGGCACCCCTTCCATAGACTCCAATGTTAAATGGTAATTTCTCTGTGATTTTGGGGAACTGGTACCGGCCGGTCGTAGGTCTCCTGGACCCGGAATTTGGCACACATGTATGTCCTCTATTAGTGTCCAAAGATTATTGTCTGGGGGACCTACGGCTGGGGACCACCGATTTTTCAAAGCGGGGCACAGATTCCCATGTTAAACGTCGGTCTAGGCATGGGCACAGTGAGGCATGCAGATGGGGCTTTCACATTGAGTATGCAATGCAGGAGTTTTTCAGGCGGTATAGGAGCGCTATTTTTAGCGCTGTACCGCCTGAAAAACTCCTCGGTGTGAAAGCGGTCTAAGGCCCTCTGTGCACCTGTGCTCTTTAGATGCACTTTAGGTGTGGTGCGTTAAAAATCAGCTTGTCTCATCTTTGATATGCTTTCAACAAAATGCACGTTATGTAGAGTTCAATAGTAACACACCTAAAAGGCACTGCACAGAAGTCGCATAGATTTGAACAGGTGCCATATGACAAGTCGCACTAGTGGGAACGGACCCCTATTGTCAAAGCTTAATAGAACAATCTGTAGATGGAAGCTGCACCTGATTTCGCACTCTCCAGTTTCAGTAAATCACCCGCAGTGCATGTTGGGTAGATGACAAGTCAGCAGCTGTGAAAACTCCGATGACTTTTGACCCCTCACTCATGCTGATGATTTGGAGTGATTAATGGTTGAAAAAAGAGGGTAAAAGGTGTTGTGTGTTTTTTTTTCTCACAACTCAGCCTGGATAGATATAGTAAGATGATGATGTAGAACGAAATAATACCTCGTTTGCACAAGTTTAGATATCACAGGTTCTCTTAAAAGAAGAACCCTGCCAAAAATGTACAAGATAAAAAATAATCGTGGTGGCGGAAGCCGAAACTGATGTTTAAAGAAAAAAAAAAAGGAAACAATAAATATAAATATAATTATATTTATTTCTCTTTTTTAAGTTTTGACATTCGCCACCACTAATATATGTGTGTGTGTGTGTGTGTGTATGTGTGTATATATATATGTGTGTGTGTGTATATATATATATATATATATATATATATATATATATATATATATAATTATATGTGTGTGTGTGTATGTATATGTGTATATATAATGTATACACAGTACAGACCAAAAATTTGGACACACCTTCTCATTCCAAGAGTTTTCTTTATTTTCATGACTATGAAAATTGTAGATTCACACTTAAGGCATCAAAACTATGAATTAACACATGTGGAATTATATACACAAAGTGTGAAACAACTGAAAATATGTCATATTCTAGGTTCTTCAAAGTAGCCACCTTTTGCTTTGATTACTGCTTTGCACCCTCTTGGCATTCTCTTGATGAGCTTCAAGAGGTCGTCACCTGAAATGGTCTTCCAACAGTCTTGGAGGAGTTCCCAGAGATGCTTGGCACTTGTTGTCCCTTTTGCCTTCACTCTGCGGTCCAGCTCACCCCAAACCATCTCGATTGGGTTCAGGTCCCGTGACTGTGGAGGCCAGGTCATCTGGCGCAGCACCCCATCACTCTCCTGATTGGTCAAATAGCCCTTACACAGCCTGGAGGTGTGTTTGGGGTCATTGTCCTGTTGAAAAATAAATGATGGTCCAACTAAACGCAAACCGGATGGAATAGCATGCCGCTGCAAGATGCTGTGGTAGCCATGCTGGTTCAGTATGCCTTCAATTTTGAATAAATCCCCAACAGTGTCACCAGCAAAGCACCCCCACACCATCACACCTCCTCCTCCATGCTTCACGGTGGGAACCAGGCATGTAGAGTCCATCCGTTCACCTTTTCTGCGTCGCACAAAGACACGGTGGTTGGAACCAAACATCTCAAGTTTTGACTCATCAGACCAAAGCACAGATTTCCACTGGTCTAATGTCCATTCCTTGTGTTCTTTACCCCAAACAAGTCTCTTCTGCTTGTTGCCTTTCTTTAGCAGTGGTTTCCTAGCAGATATTCTACCATGAAGGCCGGATTCACACAGTCTCCTCCTAACAGTTGTTCTAGAGATGTGTCTGCTGCAAAAGGTGGCTACTTTGAAGAACCTAGAATATGACATATTTTCAGTTGTTTCACACTTTTTTGTTATGTATATAATTCCACATGTGTTAATTCATAGTTTTGATGCCCTCAGTGTGACTCTACAATTTTGATAGTCATGAAAATAAAGATTTTGTTGTTGGACAATATCGTCAAATTTTGAAGCAGTGTTAAAAATCCTGCATATTTGGCAAATTATACCAAAACGCACTTTTTTTTTTTTTAAATGCATTTTGAGTCGCATGACTATGATGGATATGAATTTTATTGTTGGTCATTAGTCACATGACCTATGAAAAACACCCCACAAATGGTAACATTTCGACAAAATTGTGGTGAAATTGCAGGTGTTTTCGGCAGCCATTAAGCTTGTTTCACACCTATGCAGTGTGCTTTTAATCCGTTTTTGCACACTTATTTGGCCAAATTGTGGCAAAAACACACTACACTCTTTTCCATTGACGTCAATTAAACCAAAAAATGCACAGTTTTGCTTAAAAAAAAAAAAAGTCCCTCACCCTTTCCAGAAATGCAGCGGCTAAAAAAAAAAGAAATATATGTGAACATGTCCCCTAAGAAACCATGTTAAATGGACAGTTTCTGCTAAAGCAATAAAAAAATGCATAGGTTTGAACTGAGCCTTATCTGCACTTTTTTTTTCTCTTTTGATAAAACCAGCTTTTAGCCAAGGTTCACACTGGGCTGCGGGAGTGAAGCCATGCGAGTTTAGCTGAACTCGCACGATTTTACTCCCTCTTGTCGGTCCCGATTTCGGCCATAATTACAGAGATGTCAATGTAAATCACGGGCTGAAATTGCAAAAAGTGGTACAGAAACTACTTTTTGAAATCGGTGCATCACTGTGAACCAGGACTTACTGCAAGATTCCCCTTTTAATCCAGAGATTTTACCCCACAGTGTTTTTTTTATTTTTGACACTAGATGTCCTCATTCTGATGACCGCTTCATTTAACCCACTTCCTCTGAGCTCGGGTCATTTCGGCTCGCCCCCATCCTGTGACTGGACCGTGAAAATAGAACGCAGCACAGTGATGTGCTCATCTGTCAGTCTTCTCCTATCGCCATGCTTGTTGTTCTCACATGAACTGATTGGCCCTCTGTGCTGCTACTTCTTCTTACCCTTCAGCTCTGCTGTACAGGGACTGCAGGAGGCTGACACTGGGTCATATTCATGTACTGTTTTCACCTTTAACCACTTAAGGACCGCCGCATGTACATTTACGTCGGCACAATGGCACCGACAGGCACATCAACGTAAATATACGTTGGTGCCTTGAGGTGGGTCGGGGGTTCGATCGGGACCCCCCCCCCGGTTACATGCGGCGGTCCGAGCGGCTGTACGAGCGATCCGGGATGAGGGGGCGGCTATTGGTTTTTGTCCGCCCCCTCCGGATCGCTCTCAGCCAATGCGCGCGCTCCCCCACCCTGTCACTTCCTCCTCCTGTGTAAACACAGGAAGGAGGAAGCTATGTGATCTCTCCCTCTGCGTTTTTTTTTCAACCACAGCTGAGGAGAGATCACATCGCTCAGTAAGTCTGCACTAACACTACACTGACACACACTACATATAGGCACATTTAATCGCCCCCCCTCCCCCTGTCAGTGTCACTGAATGCAGTAATCATACATGTATGATTACTGTATTTATTGTCAGTGTGACAGGCAGTGTGACAGTCAGTTAGTGTTAGGTCCTGGGTAGCCCCCGTACCCCCCCCCCCCAAATAAAGTTTTAACCCCTTGATCACCGCCCTAGTTAACCCTTTCACTCCCTATTGCCAGCATCACTAAGCGATCATTTTTCTGATCGCTGTATTAGTGTCGCTGTTCCCGCTAGGTAGCTAATTTTTTTTTTATTGCAATTTTTTTTTACTAAAGACACATTTGGCTAAATAAATTTTGGCCTAAAATGTTTGACTAAAATTTAGTTTATTGATTTTTCTTATAACAAAAACTAAAAAATATTGATTTTTTTTCAAAAATGTCGCTCTATTTTTATATATAGCGCAAAAAATAAAAATCGCAGAGGCGATCAAATACTACCAAAAGAAAGCTTTATTTGTGGGAAGAAAAGGACGCAATTTTGTTTGGGAGCCACGTCGCACGACCGCACAATTGTCTGTTAAAGCGACGCAGTGCCGAATCGCAAAAACCCCTTGGGTCATTTGGCAGCATATTGGTCCGGTCCTTAAGTGGTTAAAGTGGATGTAAACCTGAAATGTTTTTGTTTATTTTTTGCTGTCACAATGTCGAGTGTAAGATTTCCTATCATCTGTGCCCAGTCTTGCCCCAAAGAGTTAATCCAGCTCTGAGCAATCCTCTTTTCTTTTTTCAGTGAGATAAACGGACAGACGGGAGGAAACTTTTGTCCGTTCTTTCCCCTTGCTGTGAGTGACAGGTTATTTACATATCTCCTTCACTAGCCTGAGACAGGCATTGTTTTTTAATTCCCACCCCCACTCCTTTTTCTGAAGTCATGAGGTTACTTTTCTGGATTTTGACTGGATGTTGGTGATCATAGCAGAATTTAGTGTAAAGAAAAAATAGGAGAAAATGCATGTTGATAAGGGGAGTGTAGAGGTGGGCGGGGAGTCTACTGACATCACGACTCCACCCTCCACCCATCGAGCTCCAGACAACAGACCCACCCACAGAATCTGCAGTTTTTCAGTTCTTATACCAGATAGAGGGGAAACATTTGACAGGTAAGGATACATGCAGGAGGCATCTATATCCTTTACAGAGCAGCACTATGGCAGAAGTTTAGAAAGGATGAGAGTGGGTTTACATCCACTTTAATGCGTAGGATGCATTAAGGTGAAAAAACACGAAGGTTTACAACCCCTTTAATGATTACAGAGCTGCATTTATTTGTATCTTTATATCTGCCCACAGTGCAGCTTTTGGCACCAGATTAAATAGGGGATGCTTTTCAGTGTATTGTCAGATTTTGGTTAGGGAAGATCCGTGTCGCACGCTCTACACCTGCTAGGAAGATCGGCTCCTCAAGGATGTAATTAGCAGGCAGGCGTTACTGTATGGAGCGGCTGACACCCCTTCCCCCAGCGTGCTGCGAGCTGCAGTGGAAGTTCATTAGAAGCTGTGCGCCTACACATGCCGGATGACAAGCTGCTGCGTGTCTGGATGACGTTCAGACAATCTGTGTGAAGTGACCGATCGTCAGAAATGACACAGTCATTCGGTGATGTTCATACCATCCGTCAATGCATGAAATATTAAAGGGGAACTCTAATCCTACAGCCAATAAGGGTGATCACTCTTTAGACCTAGCAGAATTTGTCTGCCCCTCTTGGGATGGATAGTCGACCTCAGCAGTGACCGTCCCTGTTGACACACCTAGCTGTCCACTAGAATTCATCACTGTCAGGCGGGTCGTACAGGCAAAGATTCATACTGGTATGTCACTGCCTGCTTCCCCCTCTGTCGACACCCAGCGGCGGCAGGTCTCGGGCCATGATTCATGGTGGGACCTGCTTATTGGCTGTGTTCAATCACAACCTAGAGCCTTGTGTGAGATCTGTACAGAGGGAACAATCTCTCTGTTTCTTATCCCTGCAAAGAATTGCAGGGATAAGAAACAAAGATCTTTAGTAAAAAGCAGAATATATTGCTCAAATGAACACTGAACACTTGTTAGGCACACCTTTAACCCCTTGTTCTCCCTAGATGTTATAGTGGAACTAAAGGCAAAACTTTTTTGTTGGTTTTGGATAGAGTGAAGAGGGATTGGAAGACTTGTCAGTTTTTATTGCTGTCTGTGCCCCCTTCACCCCCTCTATTTGTCCTGTTTACTGTTATTGAAAGTGACAGTAAAGGAAAACTCCAGATGTTGTGTTGACCCCATGTAGAGGGGAAATCTTCCAGTGGGCAAACAAGTTCTGGTGACCTGAGGGTCCCCAAAGAATTCTCTTAATTTGCAGGGATTTCCTGTTTGGGCTTATAACCCTCCATTTCTCTATCCGAAATGGGGGGGGGGAGTTTTGCCTATTGTTCTTCACCCCCCCCCCCACAGATGTTCTCAGCCAGTGTCATTAAGACAGTGATAGTGCATAATATCACTGATGTCAGTGGTAGTTGGTCAGTTCCACTCGGTGTCAATCAGTGCCAGATTGCCCGCCGCACTACTGCAGTCCCATTTATAAGTAGCTAATCACCACCATTAGTATTTTGTAAAAAATAATATATGTGTGTATGTGTATATGTATATGTGTGTATATATATATATATATATATATATATATATATATATATATATATATATATATATATATATATATATATATATATATATATATTAATGTGATGTACCGATACTAGCCATTTTCGCAAGTATCGTACTCGCGGAAAATGCTCCGATACCGAAAGTGACATTGGGTGGGCTGGGCCGGATTACAGCAGCCCCGTCCTCTTGCGGCGACTTCTCTGCCCTCTCGGTCACCCCCCTGCACTGACATAGCCCCCGGCCGCGCCGGCATGGCACTTGCTACTTTGCCTGTGTGGAGGCTGGGAGCGACAGGTACGCGATGACTTCCAGGTACAGTAACTGGCGGAGGAGCAAAGGGTTAACTGTGTGCCTAACGAGTGTTTTTGTGTACCGTGTTAGGTGCTTTTAGGGAAGAGATTATACAAAATCCATCCTCCTGCCCCCATCCACCCCTCCCCTGTCAGAATGGCGCTCTGCCTTGTTTACATAGGCAGAGTCTCGTTCTGGCGATTGGCAAGTGGCTCCTGCTGTAAATAATCACAGCAGAATCAGCCCGCTGGCGGTGCCCCCTGCAGGCGAAATTGCAGAATCACATGTGTGTGTATATGTATATATGCGTGTGTGTATATGTATATATGTGTGTGTGTGTGTGTATATATGTGTGTGTGTGTGTGTGCGTGTGAGATTTTGCACAGAAGAGCCACCCTGTAGCAGTAAATCTTTTACAGGATGGTCAGTAACAGGTTAGAGGAAATGCGCAAAGCAGACACAAGATTTTGGCAGAAATACACATGACTATTGTAGTTCAATAAGATTCTTATCCCAGAGTTCAATGTTATTACCTACTTCAAGGAAAATTATTTTCTTTTAATTGAAGCATTCAGAAATGAGTTGCATTTCTTTAAAATTGATAAAAAGCTCACATGAAGCCCCATCCTATGTCCTGACACATGGCTGAATTCTGAACCTTTGTGTACTAATCATTTATCGATTTATGCAAGATGTCACTACCAGAGCTACAGCGAGGAGAGAGTGCACATAGAAATGTGATGGTTTCTCTTTGTTTTGTTTTTTTCCATTTCAGAAACCTAGAATTAATAATCCCATTGAAATAATGATCACTTTAAACAATAATGTACATTTTCAGGTCACGTGTGAATCTAGCTGATAAGAAGACGGGCAGTGCACTAGAACCCGATGATTGTGTGTTTTTCTGGGAGGCTGCACTGGTCCTGTTCAGAAATGCCGGCTATGCATGTCATATTGCTGGCAATGGAGAGAAATGCCCATTAATCTAGAACACTAGACAGGATATTTGACATTTTGCATTCCTTGGCCTGCTGCTGAAGTTAATCTGGCTCCGGGGAAATCATGGCAGATAACTTTCCTAGCAACACAATTTAATGTTTTCTGTTGTAGATATTCCCAAAACTCACATGAAGCTCATCTCTAGGTAAATGTACACCTAAACCATTATAGATTAATATGAAATAGATTTTTACATCTTCCTGGCATGACTGGCAGAAATCTGTTTATCTTGCTACAGTTCCTATTGTATTATTGCACAGCAGAAATCAGTCAGAGTGCAAGGTTCTGTGCCGCAACTGCATTGTATGGTGTTGTCAGGCTAACTAGTTTTTAGGCACTGGGAGATGGGGAGGCAGCTATTCAGGTGTTACGAGTGGAAACAAGTTAGAGGCTGGGGCCAGAGAGGCTGCGTGTGGGCGGCAGGAACTGGGGCCAGAGAGGCAGCATGTGGGCGGCAGGAACTGGGGCCAGAGAGGCTGCGTGTGGGCGGCAGGGGCTGGGGCCAGAGAGGCTGCGTGTGGGCGGCAGGGGCTGGGGCCAGAGAGGCTGCGTGTGGGCGGCAGGGGCTGGGGCCAGAGAGGCTGCGTGTGGGCGGCAGGGGCCAGAGAGGCTGCGTGTGGGCGGCAAGGGCTGGGGCCAGAGAGGCTGCGTGTGGGCGGCAGGGGCCAGAGAGGCTGCGTGTGGGCGGCAAGGGCTGGGGCCAGAGAGGCTGCGTGTGGGCGGCAGGGGCTGGGGCCAGAGAGGCTGCGAGTGGGCGGCAGGGGCTGGGGACAGAGAGGCTGCGAGTGGGCGGCAGGGGCTGGGGCCAGAGAGGCTGCGAGTGGGCGGCAGGGGCTGGGGCCAGAGAGGCTGTGTGTGGGCGGCAGGGGCTGGGGCCAGAGAGGCTGCGTGTGGGCGGCAGGAACTGGGGCCAGAGAGGCAGCGTGTGGGCGGCAGGAACTGGGGCCAGAGAGGCAGCATGTGGGCGGCAGGAACTGGGGCCAGAGAGGCTGCGTGTGGGCGGCAGGGGCTGGGGCCAGAGAGGCTGCGTGTGGGCGGCAGGAACTGGGGCCAGAGAGGCTGCGTGTGGGCGGCAGGGGCTGGGGCCAGAGAGGCTGCGTGTGGGCGGCAGGGGCTGGGGCCAGAGAGGCTGCGTGTGGGTGGCAGGGGCTGGGGCCAGAGAGGCTGCGTGTGGGCGGCAGGGGCTGGGGCCAGAGAGGCTGCGTGTGGGGGCTGGGGCCAGAGAGGCTGCGTGCGGGAGGCAGGGGCACGTCCGATCTCCTCTAGGTTCAGCTGCGGGGGCAAGTGACAGGTTCCAGATTTAAAGTAGATGTAAAGCCTAACTAAATGACATGTTTGTTTGCTAAAGCACTGTGTATCGCCAACCTAATTTACACTTTTTATAATTAAAAACACAGTTTTAACCTTTTTTCATCCTGTGTTACATCTCAGTGCTGCTAATCGGCCACTTTCTGCCTTCAATGCACTCCAGTGATGGTTGTATGGATTTTCTCTGGGCAGGATTTCTAACACCGACAGCAGAGGAGCATGCTTCTGTAATGTGCCACTTGTAGTTGTGACAGGGTGACAATGCAGGGACAGGAGTGTTGTCACCCTATAACAGGAAGTGCCTGGACAATGACCTTCATGGCAGGATCACCAGGAACCATTTTCACAAAATCTGTAGTTTTAAAAATCTTGACATTGTAAAACAACATACTGAAGTTTTAAACTTTTCCAATTCCATGCAAAACTTAAGTCTGGACTTTATTTTAGATATTTTGCAAAGCTGTCGGGTTGAGCAGGCTTTTCAGACTGCTTCTGTGCAGGGCTTCAGCTTCTTGACAGCACCACAGATGAACAGTTTATACTGAGCACAATCTTAACCTTGATCTCCTCCTTTTTTTTATTCCAGACGCTTTACTTTGGCCTCTGGTTTGTCGGGAAGAACCAGCATAAGCGATGGGTGGAGCTGGAGAAACCGTTGAGGAAACAGCTAGACAAGTTCTCGGGGGATCCCATGCTGTACTTTGGCGTTATGTTCTATGTGCCGAGCGTTTCTTGTCTAAACCAGCGTGTCACCAGGTAGGTGAGATTTCATAGCCGGAGGAGCTTACAGTTATTTTACTCCTGTCTGTCTTTATTGAAAATATACATTTTATTAAACTCGCAAAAAACAAAAATATAAATTTACATTACGATTTCCATCTCCGGAGTAGATGGTCAGTTACATCATGTGGTACAAGGACACGGATAATGTACATTAGAATGAATTCCAGGTAAGGATTTCAATACATTACATTGGTCATCAGGACAACTGGAGAGGGTGATTTTTGTCAGCAGATAATAAACCGGAGTTGTAACCCTTCCTTGCGCTGTAGGTAACCCAAGAGAGGTGGATATCTACCTAAAGCATGGCAAACCGGTCAAATATAACCAGGGTGCAGCTTTTTATTTTTTAACCTCGAAAGGCCCCATTAAAAAGTAAAGGTTTGAAGAGGTCAGTGGTAAGTATTCCAGAGTGTAAGGATCCATGGCACGTAGTGCAGGGATCAGTAGTTAGTAGTGCAAAGTGCACTACTTTGCACAATATTGTAAGTATCGATGAGTGTAAGGATTAGTGGTAGGTAGTGCAGGGGTCTGTGGCAGGTAGTGCGGAGTGCAGGGGTCAGTGGTAAGTAATACTAATGCATGGGCCAGTAGTAAGTAGCACAGGGTTTTGGGGATCAGTGGTAAGTAGCGCTAATGCAGGGGTTAGTAGCGCAGAGTTCAGGAATCGGTGGTAACTTGTCCAGGGGTCAGTATTTAGTGATGCAGGGGTCAGCAGTAAATATCAGACTGTAGGGGTCATGGTGAGTAGCGCAGGGGTTGGTGGTGAGTAGTGAAGGGATCCGTAATAAGTAGCACATTATGTAGGGGTCAGTAGTAAGTAGCGCACAATGCAGGGGTCAGTAGTAGCGCAGGGGTCAGTAGGAAGTAGCGCACAATGCAGGGTTCAGGGGTCAGTAGGAAGTAGCGCACAATGCAGGGTTCAGGGGTCAGTAGTAAGTAGCACACAATGCCAGGGTTCAGGGGTCAGTAGTAAGTAGCGCACAATGCAGGGGTCAGTAGTAAGTAGCGCACAATGCAGGGTTCAGGGTCAGTAGTAAGTAGCGCACAATGCAGGGTTCAGGGGTCAGTAGTAAGTAGTGCACAATGTCAGGGTTCAGGGGTCAGTAGTAAGTAGCGCACAATGTAGGGTTCAGGGGTCAGTAGTAGCACACAATGCAGGGTTCAGGGGTCAGTAGCGCAGATTGCAGGGATCAGTGGTAAGTATCGTAGCGTATGTAGTACGTAGCGCAGGGGTCAGTAGTAAGTAGCGCAGCTTTATGGGGTCAGTGGTAAGTAGGGCAGCGTGCAGGGTCAGTATTACATGGCACATATCCCTCCTACAAGCAGAAAATACAACCCCCCCCAGTACAACAATCCTCCCTAGCTCCCTAGATCACTCAAGGGCACCCCCCCTGTATAATTCACTCACCAGACTTCCAATGAAGTGACACCCGGCAGAATGAGGAAGGTCCAACCCGGTCTCCTCTCAGCGGTGTCCTATCACATGTAAGAACTGATGCGCAGCCTAGGACTGCATTGCCTATTGCCACTCTGATCCTAAAGGCAGTAGATGGGGGTCAGGAGTTGGCAGCAAGGCAGGGTGCGATCTACCCGTTATATGGCTCAGATCGATCGATCGCTGTTTCCCGCTTTACACTATACTCCCCTAATCCCTGTCCCTTAGTTCTAGCAGTAAACGAATCCTTTGTTTGGTATTCTGATCCACGACAAGAGTCTTCGAAAGCATTTCAGCAGACGAAGCTTCCTTTGTACGGGAAGGGCTATTATTTAATTTCACGCTCTCAACAGATTTCTGGGAAGGAATAACTTCTAACTGCAGAATGGCTTGTGGAACAATTATATGCATTGTAATGCATTTTTAATGATAGTCTAGTTCTGTGTGTGTGTATGGATAGATTTATTTTTCTGTGTAGACATAGGACAGCCATATTTTGTGCATTACATATGCAGGTCTTAAGTGTTAATAAACCCACAACAGTAAAATCAGTCTGTATATGCAATAAAGCATGCTTGTTGTAACCTAACGCCCCGTACACACGATCAGGCTTTTGCCCAGCAAAAATCACATTGGTACTCCGACGGAATTCCATCGGAGTAAAAAGAGAACATGTTCTCTATCTAAACCCAGTCGGAATTCCATCGGAGTAAAAGAACATGTTCTCGTTCTAAACCCAGGCGGTATTCCTCTGAGTTTCCGATGGGTACACATGGTCAGATTATTCGATGGAGAAAGTCCATCGGAAATTCCGATTGTGTGTACAAGGCATAAGGGGCTAAATTGGATTTAGGTCTGGACTTTGACTGGGCCATTCTAACACATGAATATGCTTTGATCTAAACCATTCCATTGTAGCTCCGATGCTTCCACCACCATGTTTCACGGTGGGGGTGGTGTGTTCAGAGTGATGTGCAGTGTTAATTTTCCGGCACACATAGCATTTGGCTTTTAGGCCAAAATGTTTGATTTCATCTGACAAGAGCACCTTCTTCCACATGTTTTGCTGTGGCCTCTCGCAAACGGGACTTAGGGCTTTCTTTCAACAATGGCTTTCTTCCTGCCACTTTTCCATAAAGGCCAGATTTGTGGAGTGAATGACTAATAGTCCTGTAGTAATAGTCTGTCCTGTGGGCAGATTCTCCCACCTGAGCTGTGGATCTCTGCAGAGTTACCATGGACCTCCTTGGCTGCTTCTATGATGAATGCTCTCCTTGCCCGGCCTGTCAGTTTAGGTGGATGGCCATGTCTTGGTAGGTGTGCAGTTGTGCCATACTCTTTCTATTTTCAGATGATGGATTGAACAGAGCTCCGTGAGATGTTCAAAGCTGGGATATTTTTTTTATAGCTTAACCCTCCACAACCCTTAAACTTCTCTAAAACCTTATCCCTGACCTGTATGGTGTGTTTTGGCCTTCATGATGCTGTTTATTCACTAAGGTTCTCTAACAAACCTCTGAGGGCTTCACAGAACAACTGTATTTATACTGAGATTAAATTACACACAGGTTGGACTCTTAATTAGGTGACTTCTGAAGGCAATTGGCTCTCTAGAATTTATTTGGTGGTATCGGAGTGCATACATATTTGCATACCCCATACATAAATTGATAAGATCGGGAAGGAAAGCAGCGCTGGGCAACAATGGAACATTCTAAAGGACGGATATAGAAACGTCCCATTGTTTCCCAGCACAGCTTTCCTTGTTTTTCTTTCTGGTCTTGGCTTGATTTGTTTTTCCGCCCCCCGAGCCCCCGTTTTACTTACCTGACTTCTCGAAAGTCCCGCGCTCCTCCCAGTCATCCTCTTCGGTTCCCAGCCTGGCGGTTGATTGGCTACACTGGATGGATTGAAAGCAGCGCAGCTATTGGCTGGCGCTGCTGTCAATCGCATCCAATGACGCGGCGTGCCTGGGGGCGGGGCTGAGTGATAGTCGGCTGCTATGGCCACCGCTGTATTACGGGAGCGCGCCCGCAAGAGCTTTCCACCATGCGAGCTCGCATGAAGGTGGAAAGCTCTTGCTGGAGCCGAGACAGCCGCCGAGGGACCCCAGAAGACGTGGATCAGAGCCACTGTGTGCAAAACGAGCCTCACAGTCGAGGTAAGTATGACATGTTTGTTATTTAAAAAAATAAATAAAACATTTACTTTAGTGTTCCTTTTAAAGTGAAACTGCTGCAGATTAAGATCCGGTCACCCCCCAGGGCTGTGCTGTGTGACAGAGCTGTGTATATCTTAGAAATGGATGAACAGGAACCCAAATCGTTTGGCAGGTTTGTGTATTTAGCGGTTTGCCTGAAGTTCAGCTTTAAGGCCTCGTACACACGAGGGGATATGTCCGCTGAAAACGGTCCGATGGACCGTTTCAGCAGACATCTCCGCTCGTGTGTATGGGCTAGCGGACAGATTTCTCCACCCGACAGATTTCAAAGCATGCTTTGAAATCTATCCGGTGGAATCTGTCCGCCCGACATGTCTGCTGGTTAGTACACTTACCAGCAGACATGTCGTCCCCCACCGCCGCCGCCGAATGGATTCGGCGCATGCGCGGAAGTGTTTAACTTCCTGGTGCGGTGACGTGGCGGCGTCAACGTCACCGCCGCGTCACCGCGCCGTCCGGCGCCGGGGAATTTGATCCGATGGTGTGTACACGCCATCGGATCAAACTCCCGATCGGACATATCCGATGGAAATGGTCCGCGGACCGTTTTCATCGGATATGTCCGATCGTGTGTACGAGGCCTAAGTGGAGTATACCTTTTATCTTGGGAAGATTCTATTGCTGACTAAGGCCTTCATGGATTTATTTATTTGCCTATTGCAGGTACTTTTATACTGTAGCGCCGTCAATGTATGCAGCACTTTATAAGCAATATTGAAATACTTTTATAGCCTCCCTATAATTTTGGAACTGTTGAGAGGAATGCAGCTTTTCCCGGGGCTGATGCGTGCATTGTTGGTGCATTCGGGTCTTCACAAGCATTTTGAATGAGATTATCCTTGTGTATTGTGTTCCCTACAAACCGCAAACTGAACAATCCCCATTGAAGCCATGCAAATCAGTCCCCGCGCGGCTGGTGGCGATTCTTTCCTCGCCGCGTACTACAGATTAGCTCTGATGAAATTATAGGTTGCGATTAGGGAATGCCTTGTGCTGCCGATCCTCTCCCTGTAATTTGCTCTAATGAATGCGGAGGTTGGAGGGCAGAAAGTTAGCTTCAGGTTGGAGCTTGCCGTCTCCTGCGAGCGTGCTTCTACTGGCTTCTCGCATAGTTCACGTCGAAAGGTTTATTTTTTAACAAATAGTGGCCTTTTAGGGTGAAAAAAAAGAAGCTCCATCCCTCTCTGCTAAGGCAAACACTAAGATTCCAGCCTGACTGCTGGAAATAGTCTTTGTTTATTCTGGAATACAAGCAGACGGCTGTAGGGAAGGCAGGATCGGCACAGAGAAGCGTGTTAAAAAATGCCTGCATGCCTTGGCAAGACTTGGCTGAGCAGGCCAGAGACGCGAATGGAGAACGCAGTGCTGAAATGAGCTTTTGGAAGATACAAACATGAGAGCCTTGCTCTTAAAGCTGAAGTTTAATCTGCTTATACAGTGCCTGGAAAAAGTATTCATACCCCTTGACATTTTCCACATTTTGTCATGTTACAACCAAAAATGTAAATGTATTTTATTGGGATTTTATGTGATGGACCAACACTAAGTGGCACATAATTGTCAAGTGGAAGAAAAATGATAAATGGTTTTCAATTATTTTTTTTTTACTAATAAATATGTGGAAAGTGTGGCGTGCATTTGTATTCACCCCCCCCCCCCCCCCCGAGACAATACTTTGTAGAATCACCTTTCGCTGTAATTACAGCTGCAAGTCTTTTTGGGGGTGTCTCTACCAGCTTTGCACATCTAGAGAGTGAAATTTTTGCCCATTCTTCTTTGCAAAACAGCTCAAGCTCTGTCAGATTGGATGAAGAGCGTCTGTGAACAGCAATTTTCAAGTCTTGCCACAGATTCTCGATTGGATTTAGGTCTGGACTTTGACTGGGCCGTTCTAACACATGAATATACTTTGATCTAAACCATCCCGTTGTAGCTCTGGCTGTATGTTTGTTTAGGGTTGATGTCCTACTGTAAGGTGAACCTCCTCCCCAGTCTCAAGTCTTTTGCAGAATCTTAGGGCCCTTTCACACGGGGGGGGTAAACAGTAATGATTCTTCTCCGTGTGTCCGTAAGCTCAGCGGGGATCGAGCCGTAGATCCCCGCTGTCACGGCGGTCTCCTCACACTGTGCAAGGACCGCCCTGTCTTTTCTCCGCTCTCCCCTATGGGGGGATCGGATGAACATGGACCGTGTGTCCGTGTTCATCCGATCCGCAGACGGAAGAAAAAAATAGGACATTCTTCCGTCTGCAAAATCGGATCTTTGCGGAGGCGGGTGATTACAGTGTCACCGGATGTTTATCCGCTGACACCCGCAATTACATAGGGACCAATGTATGTCCCTTTTTCATCCGCAAACGGATGGATGAAAATGCGGACATACGGTCCGCACGTGTGAAAGGGACCTAAGAGGTTTTCTTCTAAGATTTTCCTGTATTTTGCTCCATACGTCTTTCCATCAACTCTGACTAGCTTCCATGTCCCTGCTGAAGAAAAGCATCCCCACAACATGATGCTGCCACCACCATGTTTCACGGTGGGGATAGCTTGTTCTGGGTGATGTGCAGTGTTGGTTTTCTACCACACATAGTGTTTTGCTTTTAGGCCAAACAGTTCAATGTAGGTCTTATCTGACCAGAGCATCTTCTTCCACATGTTTGCTGTGTCCCCCACATGGCCTATCGTAAACTGCAAACTGGAGTTTTTTTTGTGTTTGGTCCATCACATAAGATTCCAATAAAATACCTTTACTACTTTGGTTGTAACGTGGAAAATTTCAAGCGGTCTGAATACTTTTTCAAGACACTACATGTTGCTTTCCCTGATTCCTCTTTTCCTACCCCCTTTAACCTACCAATGAAATTACTAAATAAATCCTTTACAGTTTAATTACATACCTTGTTTGGGAGTCAATCGCATGACCAGAGAATAGGTAAAGATAGACCTCTTCCCTCAACAGCAGGAGTCTCCAAACTTTCTAACAAAGGGCAACTTTACTTCAGACTTTAGGGGGGCCAGACTGGCCAGTGGGAGTAAAAAATTTCCTGGTGTCAGTGGGAGTAAATACCACCACATCTTTAATGGGGGGAATAATGCTCCATCATGGGTGTCAGTGGGTGGAAGGGTGCTCATCATTGGTATCACCCAAATTATGGGGCACAATTCCTTCCAGTGATACCACTGACAGGCACCCTTCGACCCACTGACACCAACAATAGGGCACTAGTCTTCCCACTTACAGGCAGGAATAGTGCTCCATCATTGGGGTAAGTAGGAAGACTATGCCACATTGTTGGTGTCAGTGGATGAAAGGGTGCCCATCATTGGTGTCAATGGGAGGAATAGTGCCGAATTGTTGGTGTCAGTGGGTGGAAGGGTACCCCTCATTGGTATTGGTGAAAAATGGTGCCCTATTGTTGGTGAAAGCACAGCTTTCTGTTTATCCAGCAATAGTACAAAGAGGAGGTGCGGGCTGAGCTCTCTGCCTCCGCTCTATACACAGGAGGATTGCAAACTGCTCGCAGCACCCCAGGGTGCTGCGTCACCCCCGGTTGAAAAACACTGGACTATGGGATGTGTAGTCAGGGCCGCCATCAGGGGGGTACAGGCATTACACCTGTAAGGGGCCCGGGGGTCCCCAGATGGCAACCCCCTCTTTTTTTTATTTTTTATAAAAATATATATTTTTTAATATATTTTTATTTTATTTTTTTATTAAAGGGCCAATTTTTTTTTTTAGGGGTCCGGAGGTCCCCAGGGCCCCAGATGGCAACCCCCTTATATATTTTTAGAAAAAAAAAATTGTTTAATATATTTTTCTTTTATTTTTTATTAAAGGGACAATTTTTTTTTTTCCGTAGAGGTCCACAGGGCCGCAGATGGCTACCCCCTTTTTTTATATTTTTCTTCAGGCAGCAGCACCCCCCCCCCCCGGTTCTCCAGGGGGCCCATGCCTGAAGCTGTGTGTAGTGTTCATAGAACAATGTACATGACCACAACTAGTGTACTCTGCTCATTCCAAACCAAAGTGAAATGGAGAACGTGAGGTTTAGGAGCTCACAGAGGGCGTTGCAAGGAGGCGTAAAAAAAAAAAAACGTTAAACGATATAATGAAAAATAGATCAAAGGGCTGTTGGGTAGTGGATGTGTATGGATCGTTTGCAGAGATTGTTTAGTGCCAGCTTAAGAGCTGCAAAGAGGGTGCAGGAACAATGCAGAGGAGTCACAAGACCCTAGAGACACAATGATACCATTTTCTTGTTTTGGCTGGCAGCCTTGAACAGTTTAATAAATGCTTATTATATAAACCAGACAACATGCCGCCATCAATGGCACTTTCTTTTTTTTTAGGTTTTGCCAAAATAACCCCATAATGGAAGAGGAGGAGCCTGTACAAATATGACTTCCTTATTAATCCGTGCAAAGGACGTTGTGATGTCTGAATGCGGCCCTGGTGGTCGCCAATTGCAGAAGTGACACCACAGATTGGGCTACAGATATACATTGGTTATTAATTCACAGGGAGGAAATGAGCCATCAGGTGCCCCCTATCCTCCGCCCTGCCGTGTTATCACTACCTGGACCCGTTTGGTATTTCCTCCAACCCTGCTGGCTCTTTCAACTGTGAAATCATTCATTTTGAACGCTCTGACGCTCTCCGGCCTCCCCCTTTAATGCCTGCATTCCTGGTCGCTCCCACGGAAATTGTGCAAAACGCGCCAGCCTGTATCGGATTCCTTGCATGTTTCTTGTAGTCTCTCTGGCTGAAGTCAATATTTATTAGTTAACGTTTCAGTGACCGTAAAATGTTTCTGATAAACAACCTGCCAGCCTTTCATGCTAGACCAGGTTCATGTTAATCCAGAAGCTTTAGTTTACAGGAAATTTCCTATCTTCAGATGATGATAAAAAGAACTCTGTACAGTATATATGTATGTGCGTTTCTGTCCTTTTTTTTTTTTTTTTTTTTTTTACTTAGTGGGGAATAGTTGCAGCTTTTTATTAGTGTCTTTGTCCCCCTTTGGGGAGATTCTCCTTGCATCCCGTCTTAACACAACGTGAAGTGATCAGTATGTAGTGGCAGGGCGGTCGGTGATCAGTATGTAGTGGCAGCGCGGTCGGTGATCAGTATGTAGTGGCAGGGCCGTAAGTGATCAGTATGTAGTGGCAGGTTGGTCGGTGATCAGTATGTAGTGGCAGGGCCGTAAGTGATCAGTATGTAGTGGCAGGGCCGTAAGTGATCAGTATGTAGTGGCAGGGCCGTAAGTGATCAGTATGTAGTGGCAGGGCCGTAAGTGATCAGTATGTAGTGGCAGGGCCGTAAGTGATCGGTATGTAGTGGCAGGGCGGTCGGTGATCGGTATGTAGTGGCAGGGCGGTCGGTGATCGGTATGTAGTGGCAGGGCGGTCGGTGATCGGTATGTAGTGGCAGGGCGGTCGGTGATCGGTATGTAGTGGCAGGGCGGTCGGTGATCGGTATGTAGTGGCAGGGCGGTCGGTGATCGGTATGTAGTGGCAGGGCGGTCGGTGATCGGTATGTAGTGGCAGGGCGGTCGGTAAGCAGATGAACAGAATTCACGCTGGAGAAGCCTCTCTCCATCAGCCACATACAGTACCACAGGCGATTAAAAGACTTGCAGGCCTGCTAACTCTGCTCCTCCATCTTCATTTGCTGGATCAGCAATAGCAGCCACCTGTGCAGTGAGGAAAAGAGGTGGCCACGCCGTTGTCCCATCCACCACCTTTGACTGACCCAGAAAAAGCTGTCGAGTGACCCCTAGCTTCTGGCCCCAGGATACTTGGCACTGGGAGGAGAAATCCAATCTGATCTCCGGGAGAGGAGAGAACCACAGGCATTCCCAACTCCCCCTTCCATGATGACCTGCGATTCCCTATCGCAAAGTTGTGGAAACAAGTGTGGGGAAATGTTGATGTTGTGCAGGGACCTGATGTGCTCCTTAACAACTCTTTATGTCATCCTTTAGTAGAACGCGGGCGGCGCTGCACAGGGTCAGGGCTTGTATTTACAACCTGTGGCTCTTTGTAAAAATCAGTGCCTGCCTTTGTTGGTACAATTTTTAGCTTTTTGCCATGGCATCCTGCAGAGCCAAGATGGCACTCGTGGATGCCGTGGCACATTGGTTGAGAAGGGCTGTTTTGTCTTTCTGTCTATTTTGATCACATTCAACTTTTCTGAAATGTCACACTGTTGGGGGATCACAAATATTATAGTGAGCCCATCTGTATCCTCTGACTTAATACTGATAACACAACACTTGTCTTACAGGGAGCAGTATTACCTCCAGTTAAAAAAGAATGTCTATGATGGACAAGTGCACTGTACTGTGGAGCAGTACGTTCGACTAGCTGCCCTGGCCCTTCAAGGTAATGCTTTTTTTTTTTCATAATTGTCCTTAAATGATAGAGTATTGTGGTCATGTTTTGCTTTTGTCATTCTTTAAAGGGGGCAAAGGAGATGTTCTGCTTATAAGCGTAGACTTGTAGGGCTTTGTTGGTTGGGGATCTCAGCAGCAGTGGGTGGGTGGAGGTGGGAACAGAGGGGTCGGTGGCCCCTGGCGCAACATTGAGGGGGCGCATCCCATGCCCGCCATCCAGAGTCACTCCGTCCACTATTCTTTATCTGTCCCGTCTGGTGGCCGGCCCTCTTTCCCCAACTTGGACTGCGCTATGTGAACGCCGCTCTGTAATGGACGAGTGGCGGACATGGGCGCCCAGTGATTGGCTGAAATTGTCACGTGTGGCCGCGGGGCTTGTTTGTGAATGAAGATGGTAGTCGGTGCATCATGCTCAGCGCCGCTTGTTTCCAGAGTCCTGCCTCGCTGTCCAGCTGCCTCTATGCTGGCATGCCATGTCTCTCCTCCACTCCGGATCTCCTTGAGTCCTCATTGTAACACTGTCTGGCAGAGGCCACATAATAGCAGATGGGACTCGGGGAACTGAAAGTGGTGAGTGACGTGTTGCTGGGCCCAGGGGTGTGGACATGGTCGGGGGAGTGGTAGGTAAGTGCAGGTATCGGGTAGGTCTGTAGTGGTCAGTGTAGTGGTCAGGTAGAGGTCAGTACATGTGTAGGTGTAGGTGTTGGTGTGACGGTAGTAGAACATATCCCCGTCATCCATTCCCTACTTCTGAATTAAAAGAAAATCGCTCAATATTCCACGAGTAGGAATATCCCTGGAATCGCTGAATAATCCATACATGAGCCAAAGCTTAATGCTGGATGTAAACAGGACACACTTTATTGAAAGTACACAGCACACTTTTATACAGGATATGGAACATCCCGCCCCCAACAACCGCATTCATATTGGTCCTTTTCAAAGTCCAGGCAGTCTCCCATCAGGTCCTCCCTAACCATGCAAATGAGGACTTGAAAATGACACAGCAGAGATTGGTCAGAAAGGTTTGAACAGAAAGACTGCTATGTGTATTCAGACAAAAGCCCCAGGGGGGCAATCTATGTACACAACAGCCAGCCACAGAACAATGGAACCGTCTGGAGAGTTGAGACAGGGCAGAAGACATTTACACCTGATAATCAAAAGGCTTTAGATAGGGTTATCGCACAATGGACAATGAGTATCTCTTCTAAATCTATTGACCTGGTTGGGGTTCAGAATAAAATCTCCTGTAATCTCAAGACATCCTGGAATATGAACTATCCGTAATGTCCTCTCTTCTGTAATACATGAATGGATTTCACGTAGAAACACTTCAGTATTTCATGGTCCATGACATTACTCCCCCTGGGAAATAGTTCAACATCCACAGTGGGACCCAAACGGGTCACTCGAGGATGTTGGGCAAGTAGTCTTAAGGTTCCAGGACTGTCTGCCGGGATGAACCATCCGCCTTCCTGGTTTGAGGCCCTGGCCCATAATCAGACGGCAAGAGGCTCGCATTCAGTCCTCTCCAAAAGCCCCTGTCCCGGCTAGGTCTGGCACACAGCTCCCCTTTTGGCAGGAGACTAACACAGTAGGAGACACCAGATGGGTTGACTCTGAACTTAGTCAGTAGTTCCAGTCCCCCAATGCCGGTATCCATACAGTAACCCAAATAACTTGCTCCAGACAGAGCATTACTCACCCCGCCATCCTCTGCCTCTCTCAGGGAACACGTCTGCCGCTGGGGAGAGGCCTGGACTGGCCCTTCTCCCTCGAGTCCTTTCAGCCGCTGGAGAGACGACAGGGTGGCTGGGCTCAGTCCATCATGCTGTTGGGGATCTGGGCCAACTGGCCACCATTTATGGGGTATACCAGTGGAGACTGAGGTCCTATCCACTGGTGTGAGGTGAAAATCCCCCGGTGCTTGCAAAGCAAAGCTGACATCCTCCTGTGCAAATATTCAACCATGGTCATTCAATGAGCCGTAATTTCCAGCGTTGTTCCACCCAACAGTGGAAGAAGAGAGGAGCTGAGCTCTGGGCGGCCGCTTCGCTTAACCGTGGAGCAGGTGAGTGTCTGTTTATTAAGTCAGCAGCTACACTTTTTGTAGCTGCTGACTTTTAATAAACATACAAAGGCTGGAACTCCCCTTTTTTTTTAAATTTGTTAAAATTTAGCAAAATTCCCCATCGGTTATATGTCACAAATGTTTCAATTTTGGGCATTTTCTTTGGCAAACTATTGACCAAATGCTTAGAGCGGGGTTTGACAAATTTGCTTGGAATCTAGGAGCCAGCTGAAAAAGGGAGCCCGAAAACGCGCCCTGTCCCGCCAAGCTTGCGCGCAGAAGCTAACACATATGTGGGTAGCGTCTGCTTATGTAAACGGTATTCAAACCACACATGTGAGGTATTGCCGCGATCGTTGGAGCGAGAGCAATAATTCTAGCCCTAGACCTTCTCTGTAACTCAAAACATGCAACCTGTAGAATTTTTTATACTTCGCCTATGGAGATTTTAAAGGGTACGTTTTTCGCCATTCCATGAGCGGACACAATTTTAAAGCATGACATGTTGGGTATCAATTTACTCGTTGTAACATTATCTTTCACAATATAAAAAAAAAATTGGGATAACTTTACTGCTGTCTTATTTTTTTTATTAAAAAAAGTGTGTTTTTTTCCCCAAAAAAGTGCGCTTGTAAGACCGCTGCGCAAATACGGTGTGACAAAGTATTGCAATGACCCCCATTTCACTCTCTAGGGTGTTAGAATAAAAAATATATATAATGTTTATGGGGTTCTAATTAGAGGGAAGGAGATGGCAGTGATCACAGAAGGCCGCAAAGCCGCCGCCTCAATTACCGGCGGGCCCGCGCCCGCCAGTAATTGAGGCCGTGGCTTTGTGGCCTAAGCTTCCCTCTGTGAAGGCCGCAAAGTCGCGGCCTCAATTATTGGCGGGCGCCAGGTCACAATTTCTTGTCGCAATTGTGACCGGGCGCCCAGATTTGGTCGAGCCCTGGCTTGGAGTCAATCGGGGTCAATGTCTGAATTTTAACCCTTATCCTTGATCAATATTGGTGACATTGGGAAGTTACAAGCTTTTTGGTAAAAGTCATATTAAAGCAGTCATGGGCAGACAATGACCCTCTAACCACTAAGAAATCACAAATACCTGCATGCCTATTCTACCTAATATGGCTCATCACCTCTTTGGCAGCTGGAGTGTTGGAAGGTCCCCACCCAGTCCGTACACCAACTGCTCATTTCAAAGTTTAATATTCTCTATAGGACTAACACTGCAGCTTTATATTTGCAAATGTTTTGAAGTTTCTGGTAATGAATGGGGATGTGTTCTGTCTTGCAGTGGAGCCTAAAGATCGCAATGTGTATGAGACACAGGACTTCCTCAGAGATGGCATGCTGTTTCCCGTGGTAAGTTTCCATATTACATAGTGTGCATGTCTTTACATTGCATCGTTGTTCCAGATCGCTAGAAACCCTTTTCTCTATATCCCAGATAGCAAGGATAACTTGCCACAAATGTATGTGGCATTGTTGAATTGTAAGTCTGTTTAACTTGCTGCATGTTTTTTCACTGAGCACTTGAAGCACACATTCTAGTTAACACTAACAATTTGTAGCAAATTTGCGTGGGGAGTCTCTTGCAAGAGCAAAGTTGCAGTGGTGAGTCTACAGCAAGAGCTCTGCAAATCTACAGCATAAAAATTCAGCCACAGTGACCCCTGTGGTGGGATGAATATTGCACATCATTACTGAACCAGAACTTGCAGCAGGCCTAGAGAATGTTTGCAAAGAAAGTTGATCTGGAGTCATACCATGCAGACTTGATGCAATTGTGCAACAAACTTGTGAAGCCTCTGGCAAGGCATTTGCTATATGGGATCTTCCATGTGTCAAGTTTGAGATGCAAATGTGAATGTTTAAACCAATCATACTAATTTAAAGTGTATTTATTGTCAAAATAAGGGTTGTCCCGATACCGAGTATTTCCGGGAGTACTCCCGCAAATACCCCCGATACCTAAATAGAATACTCGCCCCCCCCCCCCATCCCCCGCCGCCGCCGCAAAGCCACCGCCGCGTTAATCCCCGTACATTACAGCGCCCATTACAAGCTTTCGTTTGTATACTTGTAATGCGCGCCTCGCCATGTATAGACACTCCCCTCACACATGCCCTTCTGGAAGAATGGTCAAACATTCCCATAGACACACTTCTAAACCTTGTGGACGGCCTTCCCAGAAGGGTTGAAGCTGTAATAGCTGCAAAGGGTGGGCCAACTCAATACTGAACCCTATGGACTAAGACTGGGATGCCATTAAAGTTCATGTGTGTGTGTGTGTGTGTAAAGCAGTGTTAATCTTGGCAGCAAATTTTGGTTTTACTTTTAGTTTGAGGACTAAAATGGCATTTTAGTTTTAGTCCCATTTTAGTCTTCTGCAATTGTTTTAGTCGACTAAAATCTCCAGTACATTTTAGTAGACTAAACTCATTTTATTAATTTAAAATAGAATGGGTGTAGTTTAAATAGTAATGCATTATTTAAAGCGGATCTCCACCCTAATTCTAACATTTCTTTAATTACACTGCCGCTGTATGACATTATCAAAACGGATGTTTTTTTAAAGTAAATCTGTACAGTATCTGTACAGTAGACTGCCTTCCGGTCTGGCTCACTGCGGGAATTCTCTGGGCATTGCGTCATTGCGTCACTTCCTGCTCCATGCAGTGCGCTCTGGGAGCTTCTCTCCATAGCTCCCTGTGTAAACTGCGCAGCCGTGTGATCAAATATCGCGCTATTTCCTAGGCAGGAAGTGACGCGCGGCATAAACAAAGGAAGGAGGTTGCCGTTGTCATGGCAACACAGACGCTCAAGCAGCTGCTCTGCGTTGCTCGTGCACATGCGCGAGATCGAGCGGTGGATGCTGGGACATCAGCATCCACCAGAAGAAGGAAGTGCCGATCTGTGGGCTTATGCCCACAGTTAAAATGGAACCTAAACGGAAGGAGGAATATAAGTTATTTCGCACAGGGTGGCTGCGGAGCGGCCGCGGGAGACAAAAAACGTGAGTTCAGCTAATTAGGGGCATTAACCTTTTAAATAGCCATTAACAAAAACATGTTTTTGGCGTGGGAGATCCGCTTTAAGCATTTCTCTCAGGTTTCCAAACTCATTATATACTACTGGAGTGAAAAATCGAATACGTTATTTTTTATGTTGTTGAGGTTTGAACACGCACTAAAGACCAGTGTTAATTTTCACGTCAAATTTCAATTCAGTTTTAGTCATTCAACTAAAATGGCATTTAAATTTTAGTGCCGTTTTTAGTTTTTGTAGTATTTTAGTCATCTCAATTGTTTTCGTTTTAGTTGATTAAAATGTTTTAGTCGACAAAATGAACACTAGTGTAAAGGCAGGTGTCCCAATACTTTGGCAAAATTGTGTGTGTGTGTATATTTTTATTTTTTATTATAATATAATTTACTTTTTAAATGTTTTTTTTTTTTTATTGGAAAAATATAACGTTAAGTGTATAAACCAAAAATTGTTAAAACATTCTTACTTGACATTGTTAACCACTAGCCGACCAGCCGCCTGTGGCAGGTCGGCTCCGCTGCGCGAGATCAGGTAGCTATACGTCATCTCGCAGTTCAGCCAATAGGGGTGCGCGCGCGCCCCCCACTCACCCCTAGTGCCGACGCACGTGCCCAGCGTCGGGCACCCGCAATCGCTCATTACAGAGCGAGAACCGGGATCTGTGGGTGTAAACACAGCTCCCGGTCCTGTCAGGGGGAGAAATGACGGATCGTCTGTTCATACAATGTATTAACAGCCATCAGTCATTTCCCCTAATGAGTCCACCCCCCCCCCCCTACAGTTAGAACACACCTAGGGAACATAATTGACCCCTTCCTCACTCCCTAGTGTTAACCCCTTCCCTGCCAGTGGCATTTTCATAGTAATCAATGCATTTTTATAGCACTGATTGCTATAAAAATGCAAATGGTCGCAAAAATGTGTCAAAAGTGTTCGAAGTGTCCGCCATAATGTCGCAGTACTGATAAAAATCACAGATCGCTGCCATTACTAGTAAAAAAAAAAATATGCCATAAAACTATCCCCTATTTTGTAGACGCTATAACTTTTGCGCAAACCAATCAACGCTTATTGCGATTGTAGAAGAATACATATCGGCCTAAACTGAGGAAAAGTTTTTTTTTTTATATATTTTTGGGGATATTTATTATAGCAAAAAGTAAAAAAAATATATTTTTTTCGAAATTGTAGCTCTATTTTTGTTTATAGCGAAAAAAAAAAATCAGAGGTGATCAAATACCACTAAAAGCTCTATTTGTGGGGGAAAAAAAGGACACCAATTTCGTTTGGGAGCAACGTCGCATGACCGCGGAATTGTCAGTTTAAGCCCTGGTTTACACTGGGCTGCGGGAGTGAAATCGCGCAAGTTCAGCTGAAATTGCGCGATTTCACTCCCTCTGGCAGTCCCGATTTCGGCCGCGATTTAGGAGACGTCTGTGCAGATGTCAATGTAAATCGCGTCCTGAAATTGCAAAAAGTAGTACAGGAACTACTTTTTGAAATCGGTGCAGCGCGCAGATGCGGCGTCGGACCGATTAGGACAGTGTCATTTCCGGCAATTGCCGCCGATTTGAGATGCGATTTCACATGTGAAATCGCATCTCAAATCGAACTAAATCGTACCCAGTGTGAACCTGGGCTTAGCGATGCAGTGCCGAATCGCAAAAAGGGGCCCTTTTATTGACCAGCAATATGGTCCGGGGCTGAAGTGGTTAAAGCAGCAAGTCATCGTTAAACAAATCATCTGTGTGATTTAGCTGCGATCGAAGCCGTTAGCCAGCTGGTTAGATAAATACTATTTCTAGGGAGCAGTGATCGGTTTTCTGGCTTGAGACTAGTATTGGGTACACGGTTACACTTCTTTCATTGCCTGATCACACTGGTACATTTATTTGAGAACTCCCAGATTTATTTATCAAAAACATTTTTATTGTTTTATGAGTCTCTCCATGGTGCGTTTTTATCAGAGAGCTTTGTAATTAAAGACGTTTGCCGAGTTCTCTGTTCTTATGGAACCTTATTTTTGGTTGACATGATAAATACTCGGAAGAATGTGGAACATGTTCTAACCACTGATGCGTGATCGGCTCGTGCTGCCTGGATCCTTAGATCATCTCGGGCAGATAAGGGGAGGTTTATTTAGCCGCACTATTTGCATCCTATGCTTGATGTTTATCTTTCATAAATTATTTTGATCGAGTGTGACATCCCGCTGAAAGCAACTTCAAAGATCACCTCCTTGGCATTAAACTAGGCTTTTTGTTTCAGGCTTGATTTAAAGCAAATACTTCTATTTTTAATAAACGGGATAAGCGTTTCATTTTTTAATTAAAAGTCCATTAGTGGAGAAAGTGAAGGTGAACGTTAATAAGTTAGTGATTCTAAACAGTTAAACCAAATAGCGTATTTATCTGGGTATAGCGCGCACCGGCGTATAGCGCGCACCCCAAGTCTAGAAGGGAAATTTCAGGAAAAAAAAATGAATTCCTTAGTTTGAATGCCCCTCGTCAGTGTTTTGCCCGGCGGCCTTGTCCGGTCCGGCATAGGTCTGCGGCCTTGGTGGTGTTCTCCCGCGATGTCTCTGAACGCCGCCGCCGACATATACCAAGCGCAGTACACTCGGCCACGCTCGGCTCGTCTCGCATAAAGACTAGGAGGCGGCACAGGGAGCGCAGCCGAGCCTAGCCGAGTGTACTGCGCTCGGTATATGTCGGTGGCGGCGCTCAGACAGCGCGGATCGGTGTATAACGCGCACCCGCGATTTCCCCCTGATTTTAAGGGGAAAAAAGTGCGCGTTATACGCCGATAAATACGGTATGTTGCTGCATATGTTTCTTTTTTTTAAAGTTTTGCTTTTAGGTAAATCGTAGCAGCGAGCATCCACAGGCACTTCCTGACCTAGGTGACAACGCTTACTCGGTTCAGCTGCTGCGTTGTCACGGTTTACTGCACTTTTCTGAGTTAAGGGGTTGTAAAGGTATTTTTTTCCCTAAATAGCTTCCTTTACCTTAGTGCAGTCCTCCTTCACTTGCCTCATCATTACATTTTGCTTATAAATGTCCTTATTTCTTCTGAGAAATCCTCACTTCCTGTTCTGTCTGTAACTTCACACAGTAATGTGAGGCTTTGTACCTGGTGTGGAGAAAGCCTTTTGAGGGGGGAGGGGGCGAGCAGGCAAGTCAGGACACTCTCTACTTTGCAGATAGAGAAAGGACCTGTTTGTTAGTTGGCGTCCTGACACTGATGCTCGCCCCCTCCCCCCTCAAGAGGCTTTCTCCTTGGTGTGGAGAATTACGGTGTGGAGTTAGTCAGAAGAACAGGAAGTGAGAATTTCTCAGAAGAAATAAGGACATTTAAAAGCAAAATGGAAGTTTTTCGCAAAGCTCGTTCGATATTGGTGCCGCTAGTGGACCCAACTTCACCAATGGTTTCGACCGTGGACCCGACTAATGTCGATGGATCTGAAGCGTAAACTTTTACTGTTTCAATGAAAGTGTATATGTTAGGGTTGTGTCGATACCAAGCAATTGCACTTTTGCAGGAGTACTTGTTCAGTGCGGCGGTGGCGGCGGAAGTTATATTCACTGATCTCCCTGTGTGGCTTTCAATAAAGCAGCTGACAGCCGCTTCTCCTCCTCTCCCCTCCGCAGCTTTCTCACACAGGGAGATCAGTGAGTATAACTTCCGCCGCACCGGTAGTTCCTGAGTGTCCTATGTGTGCTCCTCTGGTCTCCCCCCCCCCCCCTGTGTGCTCCTCTGGTCCCCCCCCCCCTGTGTGCTCCTCTGGTCCCCCCCCCCCTGTGTGCTCCTCTGGTCCCCCCCCCCCTGCTCCTCTGGTCTCCCCCCCCGCTCCTCTGGTCTCCCCCCCCCGCTCCTCTGGTCTCCCCCCCCCCCCCCGTGTGCTCCTCTGGTCTCCCCCCCCCCCCGTGTGCTCCTCTGGTCTCCCCCCCCCCCCCCCCCCCGTGTGCTCCTCTGGTCTCCCCCCCCCCCCCCCCGTGTGCTCCTCTGGTCCCCCCCCCCCCCCCCCGTGTGCTCCTCTGGTCCCCCCCCCCCCCCCCCCCGTGTGCTCCTCTGGTCTCCCCCCCCCCCCCGTGTGCTCCTCTGGTCTCCCCCCCCCCCCCGTGTGCCCCCCCCCCCCCCCCGTGTGCTCCTCTGGTCTCCCCCCCCCCCCCGTGTGCTCCTCTGGTCTCCCCCCCCCCCCGTGTGCTCCTCTGGTCTCCCCCCCCCCCCGTGTGCTCCTCTGGTCTCCCCCCCCCCCCCGTGTGCTCCTCTGGTCTCCACCCCCCCCCCCCGTGTGCTCCTCTGGTCTCCACCCCCCCCCCGTGTGCTCCTCTGGTCTCCCCCCCCCCCCCCCCCCGTGTGCTCCTCTGGTCTCCCCCCCCCCCCCCGTGTGCTCCTCTGGTCTCCCCCCCCCCCCCGTGTGCTCCTCCTG
Source organism: Rana kukunoris (assembly GCA_029574335.1). Classification (NCBI taxonomy): domain Eukaryota; kingdom Metazoa; phylum Chordata; class Amphibia; order Anura; family Ranidae; genus Rana; species Rana kukunoris. The sequence continues at coordinate 512,047,801 of CM056052.1, forward strand.
GTCTCCCCCCCCCCCCCGTGTGCTCCTCTGGTCTCCCCCCCCCCCCCCCCGTGTGCTCCTCTGGTCTCCCCCCCCCCCCCCCCCGTGTGCTCCTCTGGTCTCCCCCCCCCCCCCCGTGTGCTCCTCTGGTCTCCCCCCCCCCCCCCGTGTGCTCCTCTGGTCTCCCCCCCCCCCCCCCCGTGTGCTCCTCTGGTCTCCCCCCCCCCCCCCGTGTGCTCCTCTGGTCTCCCCCCCCCCCCCCGTGTGCTCCTCTGGTCTCCCCCCCCCCCCCGTGTGCTCCTCTGGTCTCCCCCCCCCCGTGTGCTCCTCTGGTCTCCCCCCCCCCCCGTGTGCTCCTCTGGTCTCCCCCCCCGTGTGCTCCTCTGGTCCCCCCCCCCCCCCGTGTGCTCCTCTGGTCTCCCCCCCCCCCCCCCGTGTGCTCCTCTGGTCTCCCCCCCCCCCCCCCGTGTGCTCCTCTGGTCTCCCCCCCCCCGTGTGCTCCTCTGGTCTCCCCCCCCCGTGTGCTCCTCTGGTCTCCCCCCCCCCCGTGTGCTCCTCTGGTCTCCCCCCCCCCGTGCTCCTCTGGTCTCCCCCCCCCCCGTGTGCTCCTCTGGTCTCCCCTCCCCCGTGTGCTCCTCTGGTCTCCCCCCCCCCCCCCCCCCCGTGTGCTCCTCTGTCCCCCCCCCCCCCCCCCCGTGTGCTCCTCTGGTCTCCCCCCCCCCCCCCGTGTGCTCCTCTGGTCTCCCCCCCCCCGTGCTCCTCTGGTCTCCCCCCCCCCCCCCCCTGTGTGCTCCTCTGGTCTCCCCCCCCCCTGTGTGCTCCTCTGGTCTCCTCCCCCCCCCCCTGTGTGCTCCTCTGGTCTCCCCCCCCCCCCCCTGTGTGCTCCTCTGGTCTCCCCCCCCCCCCCTGTGTGCTCCTCTGGTCTCCCCCCCCCCCCCCTGTGTGCTCCTCTGGTCTCCCCCCCCCCCCCCCCCTGTGTGCTCCTCTGGTCTCCCCCCCCCCCTGTGTGCTCCTCTGGTCTCCCCCCCCCCCCCTGTGTGCTCCTCTGGTCTCCCCCCCCCCCCTGTGTGCTCCTCTGGTCTCCCCCCCCCCTGTGTGCTCCTCTGGTCTCTCCCCCCCCCTGTGTGCTCCTCTGGTCTCTCCCCCCCCCTGTGCTCCTCTGGTCTCTCCCCCCCCCCTGTGCTCCTCTGGTCTCTCCCCCCCCCCCCCGTGTGCTCCTCTGGTCTCTCCCCCCCCCCCTGTGTGCTCCTCTGGTCTCTCCCCCCCCCCCCGTGTGCTCCTCTGGTCTCTCCCCCCCCCCCCTGTGCTCCTCTGGTCTCTCCCCCCCCTGTGTGCTCCTCTGGTCTCCCCCCCCCCCTGTTTGCTCCTCTGGTCTCCCCCCCCCCCCCCCCTGTGTGCTCCTCTGGTCTCCCCCCCCCCGCTCCTCTGGTCTCCCCCCCGCTCCTCTGGTCTCCCCCCCCCCCCCCCTGTGCTCCTCTGGTCTCCCCCCCCCCCCCCTGTGTGCTCCTCTGGTCTCCCCCCCCCCCCCTGTGTGCTCCTCTGGTCTCCCCCCCCCCCCCTGTGTGCTCCTCTGGTCTCCCCCCCCCCCCCCCTGTTTGCTCCTCTGGTCTCCCCCCCCCCCCTGTTTGCTCCTCTGGTCTCCCCCCCCCCCCTGTGTGCTCCTCTGGTCTCTCCCCCCCCCCCCCCTGTGTGCTCCTCTGGTCTCCCCCCCCCCCCCCCTGTGTGCTCCTCTGGTCTCCCCCCCCCCCCCTGTGTGCTCCTCTGGTCTCCCCCCCCCTGTGTGCTCCTCTGGTCTCCCCCCCCCCCCCCCCCCCCTGTGTGCTCCTCTGGTCTCTCCCCCCCCCTGTGTGCTCCTCTGGTCTCCCCCCCCCCTGTGTGCTCCTCTGGTCTCCCCCCCCCCCTGTGTGCTCCTCTGGTCTCCCCCCCCCCTGTGTGCTCCTCTGGTCTCCCCCCCCCCCTGTGTGCTCCTCTGGTCTCCCCCCCCCCTGTGTGCTCCTCTGGTCTCCCCCCCCCCCCCCTGTGTGCTCCTCTGGTCTCCCCCCCCCCCCTGTGTGCTCCTCTGGTCTCCCCCCCCCTGTGTGCTCCTCTGGTCTCCCCCCCCCCTGTGTGTGCTCCTCTGGTCTCCCCCCCCCCCTGTGTGCTCCTCTGGTCTCCCCCCCCCCCCTGTGTGTGCTCCTCTGGTCTCCCCCCCCCCCTGTGTGCTCCTCTGGTCTCCCCCCCCCCTGTGTGCTCCTCTGGTCTCCCCCCCCCCCCCTGTGTGCTCCTCTGGTCTCCCCCCCCCCCCCCTGTGTGCTCCTCTGGTCTCCCCCGCCCCCCCCCCCCCGTGTGCTCTTCTGGTCCCCCCCCCCCCTTCTTTAAGCCTCGTTCACACTTAACACCGCTTTGAAATCGTGCAACTTCATCTAAAGCCGTGTGATTACAAAGCAGCGTGTGCATGTGTCTTCAGGTGTGACTTGAAAGACATCAGTGCGGCTTCATGCACAGATGTCTATTGAAGTCGCACCCGAAATTGGCAAAAGTAGTGCAGGCACTACCTTTGCAAATCGATGTAACACCGCAAAGTCGGCGTTGCGCCGGTTGGAACAGTGCCATTTCTGGTAATAGGCTGCAACTTGCCATGCGACCTGACCCGTCAAATTGCATGACAAATCGGTTCAGTGTGAAAGAGGGCTAAGGATTGTTTTTAATAATTATTTGTGCGACCTGCTTGGTGCTGTTGCTGTATATTGTGACATGTCGGGAATGTACATTTCCTGACAGGTCCACTTTACTGAAGCGCAGCGTTGTTTGTAGAAGTAATCAGTCTGTTTGCAGGCACCTTTGGTGTTCTTTTTGTGTCTTTGTGATGTTGGCGGAAAGTAAACACGGCAGCGTTGATGAAAGGCGCAGCTCTCCAGAAGTTTGCATGAAAGTTTTGGCGGAGTTGAGTTGTGAATGTGACAGTTGTACAGACTTGTATCCTTTCTGCTTATCGCTCTGATCCCTCTCTCTCCACATACTTGTGTGACAGCCACAAATACCGTGTGCAGGCCCTCGGGGGAAGGGCTGGAGAGGAGTGCTGAGCACAATACCCATCGCCCCGGGCTCTGCTTTCTGAAGCCTTCTGTCACACTGTGGTCTCGTTATGTTACATTCCCTCTGTGTTTTATTGCTCAATCTGTCGGCTACGCTTGGCAGAGCTTCAGATATGTATTGAAGGCGATCGGAGCGGAGGTGTTTCTTGGTAGAAGAGCACACTGGGGGTTTATGAGATTCATTCATTTTTATTTTGTTTGAATCCAATATTTATGCTGGGACTTGCAGTACTATCGCAGATGCAGATTCTGCAGAACACCTGCCTTGTCTTGGCGTAGTGTGATGACTGGAGTTGATCCTGAAATCTGGATATCAGACCAGGCTTTTTATGGCACTTTTTGTTTACCCAACCCCCTCCCGGTCCACACTTTGCCCTCCATGGCGTAGTCCTCCCCTCCTCACCCCTCCATGGCGTAGTCCTCCCCTCCTCACCCCTCCATGGCGTAGTCCTCCCCTCCTCACCCCTCCATGGCGAGGTCCCCCCTCCTCACCCCTCCATGGCGAGGTCCCCCCTCCTCACCCCTCCATGGCGAGGTCCCCCCTCCTCACCCCTCCATGGCGAGGTCCCCCCTCCTCACCCCTCCATGGCGAGGTCCCCCCTCCTCACCCCTCCTTGGCGAGGTCCCCCCTCCTCACCCCTCCATGGCGTGGTCCCCCCTCCTCACCCCTCCATGGCGTGGTGCCCCCCCCTCCATGGCGAGGTCCCCCCTCCTCACCCCTCCATGGCGTGGTCCCCCCCCCCTCCTCACCCCTCCATGGCGTGGCCCCCCCCCTCCATGGCGTGGTCCCCGCCCCTCCGCGGCGTGGTCCTTCACCCCTCCGCGGGGCGGTCCCTCACCCCTCCGCGGCGTGGTCCCCGTCCGCTCTCACCCCTCCACGGCGTAGTCCCCATCCCCTCTCACCCCTCCATGGCGTGGTCCCCCCGCCCTCCATGGCAAGCAGCCAGGGGGCCAGGGATGTTCCTTCCCACCACTTCTGAAAGCGTTCCAGCCGTGGTCCCTTACCCCTCCATGGCGTGGTCCCTCATTCCTCCACGGCGTTGTCCTCTCCCCTCACCCCTCCACGCCATGTCTGTCCGCCCTCCCGCACCCTCCACATATATGCTCCTGGTGAAGACTACAAGCAGCAATGTATGCAGGGTGGATTTAAATCAAGTCGATTTTAAATCGCTAGTAAAGAGGTTTGTTTTAACCATTTCCCGACGGCCGTACAACTTTGTACGGCCGAAGGGATGTCCTAAATCTCTAACTGGCCGTGTTTTTACGGCCTGCACTCCGCCAGGCCACTGGAAGCGCGCGCGCGAGCGTCGGCGGCGCGCGCGCCCGCCGCATCGCTGACATGCCGATGCGCGTGCCTGGTGGCCGTGATGTCTGCCAGGCACTCGGGATCGGCGACTGCAGGGACAAGACGTGGATCTCTGTGTGTAAACAGAGATCCATGTCCTGTCAGGGGAGAGAGGAGACCGATCTGTGTCCCTTGTACATAGGGACACAGCATCGGTCACCCCCCCTCCCCCCACAGTTAGAACACAATTTAGGGTACACATTAACCCCTTCCTCACCCGCTAGTGTTAACCCCTTAAATGCCAGTCACAGTAATTGGTGCATATTTATAGCACTGATCGCTGTATAAATGTGAATGGCGCCAAAAATGTGTCAAGTGTCCGATGTCTCCGCCATAATGTCACAGTCACTAAAAAAATGCTGATCGTCGCCATTAGTAGTAAAAAAAAAAAAATAACAATTCTGTCCCCTATTTTGTAAGCACAATAACTTTTGCTTATTGCGTTTTTTTTTTTTTTTTTTGTTTTTTTTACCAAAAATATGTAGAAGAATACGTATTGCCTAGACTGAGAAAAAAAATGTTTTTAAAAAAATTGGGCTATTTATTACAGCAACAAGTAAAAAATATAGTTTTTTTTTTTTTTAAATTTCACCTGGTCAGGAAGGGGTATATGTGCCCAGTAAGGAAGTGGTTAAATCAATTTGATTTAAATCATTTTTAAAGAGCAACTGTCACTTCTGTCCCACAGTGGCTCCTCCTCTGACCCGCTGTTGACTCAACGACTGTCCCATTCACTTTAATGGAACGGTTGGTGACCCAACAAGGTGAGGGACGTGGCAGCAGCAGGTGAATGGATGCCCGCTAACAGGCGCTGCCATGATGGATCTGAAATGACAGGTGCTCTTTAAATGTAAGGACTTATTCTTGCTGTTAGAATCTTTTTAATAATTGCAAACAAAATGAACGTTTTCCCATTTAGGATAATAAGCTGTCGGGTAATAAAATAGGCTGATTCAATCGTAACGTTTTTAGTGTGCATAGTTTTGAAAAACAATGGGATAAAGGAATATTCCTGAACTTTGTTTTTTCTCATGGTTACTTTGAAAATGTGTGAATGCATCAATGCAGTGCATGCCATCTCAGCTTGCAGAGCTTGGATTCACTGAATGAGTTTACCAACAATGTAAATATTGCAGAATATACAGCCTCATGCTACATAACTAAGCTCCATTTCATGCTGAATAAACTAAATGATTAATGTATCTTAAATGCAACACTGTCTTTAGATAGTTTTACTTCAAAAGCATTTTATTTTTTTTAATCATTTTTACCCACCCTGTATGTTATGTATGTATTTATTTTTATGTATGTATTGTGTTTGAGTGTCTGTATATTTTGTTTTGTGGAATAATAGTCAGTCAGTGTTTTGTCTCGCCACAGGACTGGACTCAGGATTCCGCCTTACTAGAAGAACTGCTGCTAAAAGTTGCTCAGGAGCACCAATCTGTAAGGTGAGCTTCCACTTTATGAACATTAAATTCTGATATGTCCGGGGATTGTGGCATTGCTTCCCACTTTTCATTTTCAGATTTCTTTGGAATACTTAAGTAAAAAATCGCCCCTCCGATGCACTCACTGAGCTTTCTCCCTCCAGCAAGTCCATCTAAGTACCTTTCACTCCCCCTGCCTATCAGCATACATATCCAACACCCCTACTGCCAGCTTGGCAAAACAATGCTATGCTTTTTCAATTTCTGCCAAAGCAAAAGATTTTAGTTTAAAGCCGATGTCCGCTGGAAAAAAAATATATATCTAAAGCCAGCAGCTACGAATACTGCAGCTGCTGACTTTTAATATTAGGACACTTACCTGTCCTGGAGTCCAGCGGCGTCCGCAGCAGAGGACGAGCGATCGCTCGTGTCTCTGCTGCTCCCCCCTCCATCCACGGTGAGGGAACCAGGAAGTGAAGCGCTCAGGCTTCACTGCCCGGTTCGCTGCGGCGCATGCGCGAGTCACGCAGCGCCTGCGCGAGTCACGCAGCGCCTGCAGATTGGCTCCCGCTGTGTGCTGGGAGCCGAGTGTTCCCAGCACACAACGGGGGGGGGGGGGGGAGACAGGCGGTGACGTCATGCCCGCAGTCTGCCCAAGACTGTTGTGGCCAGAAGTGAAGTGGGTGCAAATACTTGTCTTTAGACAGGTATCTACACCCCCCTCCTCCTGAAAGGTGTCAAATGTGACACCGGAGGGGGGAGGGTTCCGATTAGCGTGACTTCCACTTTAGGGTGGAGCTCCGCTTTAACCTTGCCCCATCCTGTATGCCATATACTGGCTTGCCTTTCCTTCTTTTTCCTATCATTTTGTAGACTTTGATTAAAAAAAAAAAGAGCGCTTGGTGATCAAAGAAATGTGACGTCTAAAATATGGCTCATGTGCCTGTATTGAAAATTGGCAACATGTACACCATCTAACGCGTTTCGGGGAAATCGACTCCTCCCTACTCCACCAAATGATTTGGACCAGTGCACAGAGCAAAGTCCATAAAGACATGGATGAGCGAGTTTGGGTGGAGGAACTTGACTGTCCTGACCTCGATAGAACACCCTTGGGATAAATTGGAGCGGAGACTGAGAGCCTGGTCTTCTTGTCCAACATCAGTGCCTGACCTCACAAATGCGCTTCTGGAAGAATGGTCCAACATTCCGATAGACACACTCCTAAACCTTCCCAGAAGAGCTGAAGCTGTTATAGCTACAAAGAATGGGCCAACTCGGTATTGAACCCTATGGACTTGGGCCCCATACACACTATTAGATTTTCTGCAGATTTTTCATTCACCTATCAGCTGGGAATCCCCATGTTCAGTCCAATCTCTAATGAAGACAGATTTGAGGCATTTAGACTAGCTGCTCTTGAGATAAGATTTCATGACTTTTGAATAAATACATAAATAAATAAATTAATGTTTTTATTTGCACAGAGTTCTGATGTGATTCTCTAGAGCAGTGGTTCTCAACCTTTTAGTGCCGTGACCCCTTGATAAAATTTCCCAAGTTGTGGGGACCCCTAACAGTAAAATTATTTTCGTAGCATGGGTTGTCGGCACCTAAGGAAAGACAAATAATTTAGCACTCCTAGTCCCCTCTACTCATACAGTATTAAAACCTCATTTGGAACATTTTTATGATGTACCATTCTTTCTCTTTGTTCTCCTCTTTTTCCCTTTATCTCTCGCTATCCTAATTTCTTCTTTTCCCCCCCATTCTTCTCTCTACCTCTTCTTGTTTTTTCTCTTATTCTTTCTCTTTTTTTTTTTTTTTCTCCCTTCCATGTATTCTCTATTTTAATTCCTTCTCTTACTCCTTGGTGGAGGGGGAATGGGATGAGTGGCAATGCTGGGGGGAGTTCTGATCGGCCAAAAAGGTGCTCTTGATTAAGGTCATCTGCTGATCTGAGAACTGTAGTGGGGACTTTTAATGGCAACTATAATCACAGGTAGTGTTACCCAGTGTGTCTCTGACTTTGTCGTGTCTCGTAGCAGTGACACCTATGCTGAAATCAGGAGATGGGGTCTCCTCCAGCCCCTCCCACCTCACAATCCCCACCAGTCAGCTGACCTCTAGTCTCTGCCCCCCCAGCCATGCCGTGAACTGAATGGGTAGCTGCGAAGAGGCTGAATGGGCTGTGTGTGCTCCAGGAACAGCCCAGCTGGGTGGCCACCAGCTCCAGAGACAGCCCTGCTGGGCAGCTGAAAGAAGGCTGGGAGTGTGGTGCGGGCTTCAGGAACAGCCCAGAATTTGGTGACCACTGGCAAATCATTATTTGACCCCAGAGGGGGTCCCGACCCCCAGGCTAAGAACCACTGCTCTAGAAGATTGAATTGTTTTATATTCCAGTCTGCATGCCGTTGTTGTTTGTGGCTGAATAACTGTCCAGCTTTGGAGGAGCTGTCTGTTGTGAAGGGAGAATATGTGTAGCTGGGATGAAATAGTAAAATATTTATTGTCCTGTCTGTGCTTGGTTTTATTGTTTGTGTGTGTGATGACACTGCCATGTTGGTTTTTACTTGTAGTGGGATGAGACCGGAGGAAGCCCAAGTTTTGTACATACAGGAAGTGCAGCAGTTGGATGGCTACGGACAGGAGTGTTTCTCTGTCAAGGTATGTCTTTAAATCGGAAACGAAAATCTCATTAAAAGATATGATACAAAAAAGAAAAAAAAATCTTTGTTGCAATACACGCCTACAATCCAGAGCTGTCACTAGCAGGGCTTTTCTGTTGGATCCTTGGACTTCCAGGGTGAACAACAGCCAGCTTGTGACTGGACAGTAAAGGACAAGCAGCACAATAAGCTCAACCCTCTGCTATTGTGCCGTCAGCATGAGCCGTGTGCTGCTTCTCCTAATCCTGTAGAGGGATTGCAAGATGCTGATACCAAGTCAAATTTAGTAGGTGCCTAAAAAAATGATATATATATATATATATATATATATATATATATATATATATATATATATATATATATATATATATATATATATATATATAAATTATATATATATATACATACATACATACATACATACATACATACATACATACATACACACCTCTCTCTCTCTCTACATACTACAAAGTCAAATTTAGGGGTATGCACACACACATATATATATATATATATACCCCTAAATATGACTTTGTCGTATTGGAGTGTGTAGAGAGAGGTGTGTGTATGTATATATTTATATAAATATATAGTGGAATCTCGTATTACAAGCATAATCTGTTCCAGGAGAATGTTCGTAATCCAAAGTACTCGCATATCAAAGCGAGTTTCCCCATTGAAGTCAATGGAATCGAAAATAATTAGTTCTGCATTGACTTCAATGGCATGCAATACTGCATGCTCCATAGGTGTGTGGGGGGCGCTGGAGAGCCTCAAACGGCCAGAAAGTCCAGAGGACAACTCAGAACTCAGGCTCAGAAACTGTGTGTGTGTATATGTATGTATGTGTGTGTGTATATATATATATATATAATATATATATATATATATATATATATATATATATATATATTAATATATATATATATATATATATATATATATATATATATGTATATATGTATATATGTATATATGTATATATATATATATATATATATATATATATATAATATATTGTAGGGCTGTTACTGATCAAAATTTTTGTGTTCGATTAATCGTTTTATTTTTTAATCGATTAATCGACTAATTTCGATTAATTATAATGCACATACAGATCCAACTACTTTAAGCTGATCTCCTTGCAGGCTGATTCCCAGTGCAGCTCCCAACCACGGGAAAATGGATAGCAGGATACAAAAAACAGACAAAGGCAGCGCTCGATGGGAATAGCATTAAAACTTTTATAGTCTTCAAGTAGGTAACCAAATAAATATTGCACTGGAGATAAAATCGATGTAGCTACATAAACTGTAAAAATGGTGTGAGTAATACCAAACGGTACCAAAAGCAGTCATAAAAACATGTAGCTAAGTATGATACTGGTATAAAAATGTGTACAGCGATACCACTGCTGAATCCAGATGAGGAGGGGTTAACATCAGTCCGTCGGCATGTAGATGTCCCGTGAAGGGAACTATCACAACTCCCAGTGGATGGCTGTAGAATCCCAGGTTGATAGAGGGAAGTGATAGAGGGAAGTGTAACAGCCCTTGCGCGTGGCAGATAGTAAGGTCCCGTTGCCATGCAGATATGAAGACACAGCAAAGGAGCCCTTCAGATGGACACGAAAAGCCCCGCCGGTGTCTGTGACGTTACCGGATCTCCGACGGAACTCCCTGAAGGCCCAGAAGCCGGCGGAGAGGTGAGTACCAATCAAAAGAATTTTAATCGATCAAAAAGATTTTGATCGATCAAAAAAATTAAAGATTAATCGATTAATTAAAAGTTAATTTGCACAGCCCTAATATATTGTAGTTCTAAATATAGAGCAGACCTTTATTGGGTTGTGCTTTACTTGCTGCGAGTTCGGCTTTAAGTGATTGATGTAATCAGTGATGATTTGTCATGAACTCTTAGTGGTTGTGAAGGCTGAAGGTTTTTACCCTCGTGTTTTCTATGCATGAAGGCAAAAAAAATATTAACAGCATATTAGCAGTCCAGTAAGGCTCAGCACACCTATAGTGAGACCTCCCAGCGGCAACAGACCAGTACAATGGGGAAGCCGGTGTGGTGCCTGCATACCAACACTAACACTGTGCTGGTGGTTAGCTGAGACCGTGTTGACTATTGGGGGATTTTGGTGGAATTCGCCGTTTTTTGCTTAATGCATTGTGTTTATGTTTATAGGACAGTCACAGCAATGATGTCACACTCTATATCTTCTTCATGGGTATTTGTGTTGGCGACAGTCATGGGAGATCCTCGGCCTCTTACAGGTAAGTGAGAGCTTTCTAAAATAGCACATGTATTCCGGGATCTTGGCGCGTATTTCCAGGACAAGCCGTGATTGGTAACAAAGTAGAGGGCTCCCCCTACTGCAGCTCCCAGGTTTCATCAGGTCAGATATTTTCTGTCAAATTCAAACTTCAGTAGAAGTGTAAAGCCTAATGATCAACTTCTTGTATTTTCTCCCCTTTGGCCTGCTAAATTTACCATTGATCATTCATTGGCGGGACAAAAAACACCTAACTTAACCACTTAAGGACCGGACCAATATGCTGCTAAATGACCCAAGGGGTTTTTACAATTCGGCACTGCGTCGCTTTAACAGACAATTGCGCGGTCGTGCGACGTGGCTCCCAAACAAAATTTGCTTCCTTTTCTTCCCACAAATAGAGCTTTCTTTTGGTGGTATTTGATCGCCTCTGCGATTTTTATTTTTTGCGCTATATACAAAAATAGAGCGACATTTTTGAAAAAAAATCTATTTTTTTACTTTTTTGTTATAAGAAAAATTAAATAAACGAAATTTTAGTCAAACATTTAGGCCAACATTTATTTAGCCACATGTCTTTAGTAAAAAATACGCAATAAAAAAAAAAAATAGCTACCTAGCGGGAACAGCGACACTAATACAGCGATCAGAAAAATGATCGCTTAGTGACACTGGCAATAGGGAGTGAAAGGGTTAACTAGGGAGGTGATCAAGGGGTTAAAACTTTATTAGGGGGGGTACGGGGGCTACCCTGGACCTAACACTAACTGCCTGTCACACTGGCACTAAATGCAGTGATCAGTACATATGATCACTGCATTCAGTGACACTGTGACCGGGGAGTGGGGGGGATGATCGCAAGGGGTTAAAGCAGATCTCCACCCTAAAGTGAAGTTCCGCTGATCGGAACCCTCCCCCCCTCCGGTGTCACATTTGACACCTTTCAGGGGGAGGGGGGTGCAGATACCTGTCTAAAGACAGGTATCTGCACCCACTTCCGGCCTGCAGTCTCGGGCAAAAGACTGTTTTTTTTCCGTTGTCTGCTGGGAACTCTCAGCACACAGCGGGAGCCAATCGGCGGGCGCAGCGCGACTCGCGCATGCGCCATAGGGAACCGGGCAGTGAAGCCGCGGCGCTTCACTTCCTGGTTCCCTCACCGTGGATGGAGGGGGGAGCAGCAGAGTGATGAGCGATCGATCGTCCTCTGCTGCAGACAGTGCTGGACTCCAGGACAGGTAAGTGTCCTATTATTAAAAGTCAGCAGCTGCAGTATTTGTAGCTGTTGGCTTTTAAAAAAAAAAAAATGTAATGGGCCATCCGCTTTAATGTGCCTGCGTGTCCTGGTGTCAGTGTAGTGTTGTGCAGACTTACTGTGTGATGTCTTCTCTCCTCAGCGGCGGTTGAAAAAACCGCCGAGAGCAGAGATCACATCACTTCCTCCTTCCTGTGTTTACACAGGAGGAGGAAGTGACACTGCAGGGAGCGAGCGCATTGGCTGGGAGCGATCCGGAGGGGGCGGACAAAAACGACGAACAGCCGCCCCCTCATCACGGATCGCTCCTACAGCAAACCGGACCGCCGTATGTACAGGGGACCCCCGACCCACGTCAAGGCAGCCACGTACAGGTACGTTGATGTGCCTGTCCGTGCCATTCTGCCAACGTAAACGTACATGTGGCGGTCCTTAAGTGGTTAAGAAACAAGATTTAAAGGATAGGTTCGCCTTTGCAGGTAAAAAGAATTTGCATTTTTTTTTTTTTTTACTTGGAGCCTGGAAAGCACCCATTGCAGTGTATCTGCCTGGTTTATCAATACTGGACTTTACTGGTACCAGAGGGGAATGGCCATACAGGATTTATAAAAAAAAAAAAAACTTTTTTTATTTTTTTATTATTACAAAAGATTAAATTCATTGATTAAAAACATCAAGATACATTTGTATATGTGGTGCTGGCCATCTTAATAAATCCAATTGATCCAAGAGGTTGACATGTTTTACATTTATCTGCTTCCTAGGGTCCTCCTAATATTGGTAGAAAAGAAACATGGCCTAAGCATCACTTAGAGCACAAGTGTCAAACACAAGGCCCGCGGGCCGAAATGTGGCCCTCCAGGCTATTTCATGTGGCCCTCGCACCTCTCCTGCAGCTGCAGGAGAGCTCCAGCCCTCCTCAAAACCCTTAATTTCTGCTTTTAATCAATGCATCCAGCTTCTTCCCAGCAGCAGCATAAGGAAAGGGGGATGCACTGTGATGTTAGGGAGAGTGGGGGACTCCACTTCTGATAGTGGGGTGGCTCTTGACATCTAATGTAAGGGGATGGGGATGCGCTGGACATCTAATCTTACAGATACAACCGGCCCTTTTGAGGGACATCCTAATGCTGATGCGGCCCATGATGAAATTGAGTTTGACACCCCTGACTTTGAGAGTAGAGCTTATAGATGGTGGTAACACATGCGGTGTGAATCAAACTATCTTGTGGTTTAGGGGTACAGTAGTTATAAAGTTCCAATAATATGAAGAGCTTGACATAAAGACTTAAAGGGTTGTAAAGGTACAAGTTTTTCCCCCTAAATGGCTTCCTTTACCTTAGTGCAGTCCTCCTTCACTTACCTCATCCTTCCATTTTGCTTTTAAATGTCCTTATTTCTTCTGAGAAATCCTCACTTCCTGTTCTTCTGTCTGTAACTCCACACAGCAATGCAATGCTTTCTTCCTGGTGTGGAGTGTTGTGCTCGCCCCCTCCCTTGGACTACAGGAGAGTTGAGGCACTCTCTACGTTGCAGAGAGTGAAAGGAGCTGTGTGTTAGTGGGCGTCCTGACTCTCCTGTAGTCCCAGGGAGGGGGCGAGCATGACACTCCACACCAGGGAGAAAGCTTGGCATTACTGTGTGGAGTTAGACAGAAGAACAGGAAGTGAGGATTTCCTAGAAGAAATAAGGAAATTTTAGAAGCAACATGGAAGGATGAGGTAAGTAAAGGAGGACTGCACTAAAGGAAGCTATTTAGGGGAAAAAATTGTACCTTTACAACTCCTTTTAAGGGTTTATTTAAGGGTGTTACAGAACAACATCCCCAACCATCATATTCCTAAATGATTATATTAGCATCACATACTTCCAAAATGATGCCTATCAGGGGCTTTTACCACTTTGTGTTGGTAAATGATTTACAAAGGAAAACCTGAATGTTTCACCCCCATGGGCTTCTTCAGGGGCATAATGGGGTTTGTGTTCTGTTAGTCCTTTTAGAATCCAAAAATGAACCCGCCCACTACCGAATGTAGTCCGAGTCGTGATGGAAGCCATTGTGGTCTCACCCAAAGAAACCTTCTTCCTGAACTCCTCTCCGTTCAAGATCCCAGGAGAAAGTAATTCCATACATAACAGACCCCCATGGGGACAGAAAAGATTATGGTTTAGCCTTGTCCTGTGGCTTGGGACTGCAAAGTCGCATGACAAGTCGTACCCCTTTGATTTCCAATGAGTACAATTCATATCTTGAAGTCGCACCAACTTTACAGTAGTACCTGTACTACTTTGGTCTGATTTTGATGCGAATTGAGGTCCATAGACCTCAAGTTTACACAGGCCTTTCCTGGAAGCGCTGTAAAATTGAGCGACTTTGAAGTTGCGGTAGTGTGAAAGGGGCCCTAGCTGAATCCTATGACTGCTTAACGATCTGTCCAAACATCAGTCATGGGTTCAGTTGTTCAGGAACTACAATTCCCATCATGCCTAGTCATGTCTGTAAATGTCAGTGTGGTACAATGCCTCATGGGATGTGTAGTTCTACAACAGCTGGAGGGCCGTCGTTTGAGGATCCCTGATCCAAGTGAATGTAGAGTGGTCCAAGCGGTCTATATACCATTGAAAGAGTTTTGGTATATCTGCTCAATAAGTACAAGAAATACCTTTTTTTCTCCCGCTAGAGCCACTACGCATCCCCCCTCCCCCCCCCCCCCCCCCCCACCACCCATCGGGATCTTTGATTTCCTCTACTTATCCAGGTAGATCTCAACCTATGAAACGTTGCCTAACTCTGCTGTCCTGATGTAATTTTTAGAACTCATTGCTAAAACTGAAAATATTCTATGCTTTTATTTTAAGCACCCAAGTAAACGCCTCCTTGCAGAATTACAAGTCCCATCATGCCTCGGCCTCTTGGAGTCATGCTTGTGTCTGTCAGAACCTTGTAATGTAATGTATCCTGGCTCTTTGTAGTTCCACAACAGCTGGATGGGCGAATTCTGCCTTCCCCTGCCCTAGGCTCCTGCCTAGGTTGCCTTGTAGATGATACTGAGCCTGGAGCGACTTGGAGCCTGCTTCTCTAAGAAACGCATATGGCTTTGTGATGTAGGTATGTTTTTACCTGTATAAAGACAAACTACAGCTACCCCCTTTTATGCTGCAGTAAATCCCCCCCCCCCCCCTTCCCAGCTTCCCCTGTTATGCTCTGACCAAAACACGGATATTTTGCTTTAATCTCTCCTCTAGCAAGTGGATGAATAGAACATTTATATGTTGTGACCTGGTCCATCTTAGATAGGTTTCAAACTCCAGCGAGATGAATAGTTCTTGAAAGGCTCCTAACGGCAATCAGAGGCGCGAGCGTTGCCAAGCTGGAGGCTGGTGGGGTAGAGATATCGCTGGCGTGACTCTGGAATGTCGGAATGTGTGTCTTGGCAGCGCTAACCTGAAATCTTGTCTGCAGGTGGAATGACATTGGGAATATCACACACAACAAGTCTGCAATTGTCCTGGAGCTGAACAGAAAGGAAGAGAGTGTCCTTTTTCACACGGTACGTGCGCAATCGCCCTCTTCCCACATTCGCCTTTTTGTTGTCAGATTTCCTCTTTTTTTTTTTTTTTTCCTGAATTGAAGTATGTATCCTTGATAAAGTGCCTTCCTGTCTGAGGGTTCAATGAAACGTAAATCTTGAATGTAATTCTCTTTAACAGGTTTTGTGTGATTTGTAGATATGTGCATTCCCGTTCGTACGAATATTATTTTCGTACGAAAATGTTCATTTTCGTACCCGCGGGATAATGTGTACATATGAAAAAAAATTAAAGCACCAAAATACGAAAACTACGGGATTACGAATGAGCCGCATAACGAACAACCGCAAATACGAACGAACGATCCAACGAAAATACGACAAAGCGAAAACGTCAAAAGAACGAAAATCACATCTATAACAAGATTTACATTCTGTATTTTGTTTGAATCCTTTTTCTGTTCGTATTTTCAGTCGTATGTTCATTGTTCATATGACATCTATAACAAAAGATTTGCATTCTGTATTTTGAAATCCTTTTTTTCTGTTCGTATTTTGGATTCAAAATACAGAATGCAAATCTTTTGTTATAGATGTCATATGAACATACGACTGAAAATGCCAAAAGAAACAGGATTCAAGATACAGAATGCAAATCTTTTGTTATAGATGTCATTTTCGTTTTTTTTGAATGGGCAGTGAGTGAGTGTAGTTAGTGAAGCAGCTTCTCTTTTGTGCTGAGTACACTAGTACAGTAAAGCCAAATAAACTTTTCTGTGGATTTTCATCTGAAGGGAGATCAGTTGGCCAGACTTTTGAACCCAAAAATGGTTTTCTGATGGAGTTTTTCGTTACAAACAAAACCCGGACAAAATAAATTTTGCGGAGATTCGGATGTATCCGAATCTCCATATCACTATAGAAACGAAATTCAACTAAATACATTTTAAGACGGTTGTAAAGGTTCATGTTTTTTCACCCTGATGCATCCTATGCATCCCAGGGGGGTTACCAGAAGTGGGAGGAGCCGAGACAGCCGCCGTGGGACCCCAGAACAGGCGAATCGGGGCCACTGTGCAAAACTCACTGCACAGTGGTGGTAAGTATGACAGGTTTGTTTAAACCAAAAAAAACAACCCATTCAACCTCTCAAATGTATTTGTTTAATTTGGTTTAACGGATGCGGCAGTTCGGGCCTTTTTAATGTTTGAAGCATTTGAAATAATGTAATGACATTTTGATTGTAGCATGAAAATAGCGTGTCGCAGCTGGCACACTAATGATGCAAAAAACGAACAATCTAATGATCAACAAGAATTTTTGTTTTCGTTCGTCTTTGGTCTGCTTAAACTGTACCTTTCCCTAAACACCCAATTTCGGGCGGGGTGTATCCTCATCCAGTATTGAGAAAACAAAATGTTTTCCTACTAGCGAGGATGGGTTTGTTCAGAGGAGTCCTGACAGGTGTATTTTTTATGGTTATTGTTGTCCAATTGATGACTTTTTTTGTTTGCCTTTGTTTATTCTCTTGAGCTGAAAGTAATGCGATAGCCTGGCACATTGTCTCCGTCTGTTTCCCAAATGCACTCGCGCTGCAGACAGTGACATTTCCTTTCCATGTTTTTCAACAGGACGACATTGAAAACAGCAAATACATATCACGGCTGTTTGCCACTCGGATGAAATTCTACAAAGGAAAAACATTTGCACAGAGTAAGTGACTGTCTGTCTGTCTTTTTTTTGAGTAGCTGTTGAAATATCATTACATGTTGCAAATCTTTGCGAAGTCCCCCAGGGGTACCAAGTTCACATAGTAAGTGGTACTATTAGCTTATAAAAGAATGTTGTATTCTGTCATTACTGTAGCTCCACCCCTGTATGAAGCCCAATTAATGGGAATTACAATGGAGGGAAATACATCATAGTACTGAGCCTCCTCCCCCTCTCTGAGCTGGTTGATAGTTTGTTTACTATCATGAATGATCAATTACCGCTATGGGGCTGTTTGATGTATCTGCCAGTGCAGTGGGTATTTTACAGCATGCATTTTGCAGTGCCCCATTGCTGACTGTTCATAAGAGTAAACCATCAGTTTCTTTCGCATGGTTATAATAGAGCTGCTGGCTACTAATAAACATTCACTGTGCTGGCAGATACATCGCACAGACCTGCAGAGCTGACTGATTTTTTTTTTTCTCTTGTGAAGAAGCAGTCAGATCATGTAAAGATTGAGAACCCCCCCCCCCTATGTGTGCTGATTGGTGGCGCTTCTCTGCAGAGCTTCCTTGCTGCCAGAAATGAACACAGTCAGTCAGCCCTCATTAAGTACTGGGGGCCGAGGGACGCACAACAAGCACCAAAGGGGGGCGTATGTTCGGTATTGGTGCTTCAGTATCTTATTGGCTGTACCAACACCTGGTCTAAGAAGTGGAGTAGAGCCAGGGTAATTGACACATGGAATTAATGCAAAGCTTGGTTTTTTAGGCAGCCCATCACGCCACCTACCGTCAGGCGTCAGCCAACATGGAGCCGGTCTTCCATGGTGAGTCATTTCCTATACATCCTTATGCAACTTTATTACTCTATTTCAGGGGTGTCAAACTCAATTTCATAGTGGGCTGCATCAGCATTATGATTGCCCTCAAACAGGCCGGTTGTATCTGTAAGATTAGATGTCCAGCGAGTCCCCTAACTTTACATTAGATGTCAAGAGCCAACCCACCATCAGAAGTTGAGTCCCCCCACTCTCCCTTACATTACAGTGCACCCCCTTTCCTTATGCTGCTGCTGGGAAGAAGCTGGATGCATTGCTTAAAAGCAGAAAGTAGGGGTCTGGAGGAGGACCAGAGGAGGGCTGGAGGTGCAAGGGCCCCATGAAATGCCCTGGAGGGCCGGATTCGGCCCGCGGGTCTTGTGTTTGACACCTATGCTCTATTTGTATTATATATAAAAAAAGGACTGGTGCGCTACTAGGAGTAAACGAGTGTGAGCTAGAGTCGCATAAACTAATCTGAGGCGGCTCAATCTGGAGTGTCCACAAAACACAGGTGTATATAAATTGGATAAAGTATTGTGATAAGCGCTTCAAAACGAAAATGTGCAAACACCAAATAATATTAGACTAATAACAAACCATAAACACTTCTAGGATTCTTGAAATGTGAAAAGAAAACTGTGTTATAAGTGCTAGATTATCAAACTGCAAGTCCCATATAACAGGTGTATCTGAGTGCCAATGGTGAATTCCTCATCAACCAATGAGAGTGGCACTAAGTAACAGATATGGTAAATACTAGGCAGTCTCTATAAAATGGTGGAGTAAACAGCTGAGTATAGTGTGATGGGAGTCTTCACTTGGGATGCTGTGCAGGATCTTTCGAATCCAAAGGAGTATTGTAGTTCCCTTACCTTAGGGCTGCTATATATGGGCATATATAGATGTATCCTGCTGTATTAGAGGCCTCGATTTCTCTGTAGGATTCCCTCTTCCTTTTCCTTATGTCTGAGATAGTCCGGGCTCAGTACTCCCATAGATGGATCCAAGGGGATGTGGGTGAGAAAAAGGAAAAATTGCCTCCAATGGTGAAGTACATCGATGCCCAAAAAAAGTGGTTTATTTAAAAATGGGTCAGAGATAACAAATAGTAGTCCGAGATGTACTACGCTGAATACAAAATCAATATGAATGAAAATAGGAATAAAAATAAAAATAAAAGACGAAGCGGAGCGATCGTAATGCCACTACCGCTAAGTCTGTTGGCCTCCGGCTTGCGCGGGTGTCATGTGATCTCGGTTCCCTACGTCGTTACGTCACGTTTTTCGTGACTTCATCAGGGGATGAAGCGGTAGTGGCATTACGATCGCTCCGCTTCGTCTCTATTTTTATTTTTATTCCTATTTTCATTCATATTGATTTTGTATTCAGCGTAGTACATCACGGACTACTATTTGTTATCTCTGACCCATTTTTAAATAAACCACTTTTTTTGGGCATCGATGTACTTCACCATTGGAGGCAATTTTTCCTTTTTCTCACCCCACATCCCCTTGGATCCATCTATGGAGTACTGAGCCCGGACTATCTCAGACATAAGGAAAAGGAAGAGGGAATCCTACAGAGAAATCGAGGCCTCTAATACAGCAGGATACATCTATATATGCCCATATATAGCAGCCCTAAGGTAAGGGAACTACAATACTCCTTTGGATTCGAAAGATCCTGCACAGCATCCCAAGTGAAGACTCCCATCACACTATACTCAGCTGTTTACTCCACCATTTTATAGAGACTGCCTAGTATTTACCATATCTGTTACTTAGTGCCACTCTCATTGGTTGATGAGGAATTCACCATTGGCACTCAGATACACCTGTTATATGGGACTTGCAGTTTGATCATCTAGCACTTATAACACAGTTTTCTTTTCACATTTCAAGAATCCTAGAAGTGTTTATGGTTTGTTATTAGTCCAATATTTGGTGTTTGCACATTTTCGTTTTGAAGCTCTATTTGTATTACCTTTTTCTAATTTGTGTTATTTTATTCTGTCCCTTCCCATTTATTTTTTTTTATTTTTTTTTATATCTTCCTGTTTCTTGCTAATGTTTATTTCTCAATTACATAGTCAAGACAACAAGCAACTATATTACCTCCAAGACACCTTCAGGGGAACGAAACATTCATTTCTGAAGGTAGGTATGATGCAGTTGCAAAATTTTACTTTTAATATCGCTTGATTTTTTTTTTTTTTTTTTTCGGTCTTTTTTATTTTTTTATTTGTTGAGCAAAAAATGAAAAACCCAGTGGGGATCAAATATCAAAAGAAAGCTTAATTTGTGAAAATAAAATGCAAAAAATGTGTTTGGGTACAGCATGGCATGGCACAATTGTCATTCAAAGTGTAACAGCGCTGAAAGCTGAAAATTGGCCTGGGCAAGAAGGGGGTGAAAGTGCCCAGTATTGAAATGGTTAAAGTGCATTGTGTTTGCAAAACCGCTGCACAAATACTGTGTGACATAAAACATTTCAACAATTTTATTCCCTAGGGTCTCTGCTAAAAACAAAATGTATAATATGTTTGGGGGTTCCACGTTATTTTCTAGCAAAAAATACTGTTTTAAACTTGTAAACAAAAAGTGTCAGAAAAATCCTGGTTGGCAAAAAAACTGGAAGCTTATTGGTTACCATGCACAGCTGCACCAGGTTCGGTGTGCACCAGTTTAAGTAAATCTCCCCCAAAGTCTTGCTTCAGCAGTCTCGCTCGTACAGGATTAGCAATTACGGAAGAGCTCGGGTGTGTTTGGATCCTAGTCTGAGCCCAACTATGTGAGCCTAGCAGGAAGCTGCCACTGTACTGGCCCATCACAAGCAGCCAAAGCAATCCCTGCCCCACAGCTGCGTGTATACATGTCCTGCCGCAGATGATGAGCCTGGTACAGGTGGCAGTTTCCTGAATTGGGTGAATTTGGACTAGAATCTGAACACATCCAAGCTTATTTTTACTGGCAGTACATTTACACATCCTCCAGCCCCCCCTCTGCCTAACAAGGAATACTGAAGAAGGTGTATAAGCTGTAGTTATGATTAAATTAACACTTTCCTCCCCATAACCTTGTGACCCCCTTCACACCTGCTATTCCTGTATTAACATGCTGAGGATACGATTTCGTACCATCGGAGACCAGCCAAAGTAGTTTCTGATCATGAGATCACTATATCGGCTATGATTGATAAGCCTGCAGCCTGAAGCTATGCTTCTGTTCAATACTGTAATTGTAAGTTGTCACAGTTTCAGAAATAAACTAAAAAAAAACATTATATACATTGCCTTGTAAAAGTATTCATACCCCTTGAATTTTTCCACATTTTATCATGTTACAACCAAAAACGTAAATGTATTTTATTGGGATTTTATGTGATAGACTGACATGCACCTTTCAGCTATACCGCTGGATGGTAAAGTCATAGGCCCAGATTCTCAAAGCACTTACGCCGACGTAAGTAGAAATTTGCGCCGGTAAGTGCAAATATGCGCCGGCCTATCTGTGCGCCGGACCCACAAACCAACATACGCCTAAAAACTGGCCACCCTACGCCAACGTAGTTTACACACGCCGCCGTAGCGTGGGCGCACTTTTTGTCTGGACGCATGTTGCTGCTCCTATTGATTAGGCATTCAAACATGCGAATGAGGGAAATACGGCAATTCACGAACATACGTGCGCCCGACGCATCCTGCGCGAAAGTCGTACGTCTGGTGTAAAGTTATTCCCCATAGATGAGGTGCAACCCGGCAACAGACATGCAAAGGTCTGCACCAGAGAACACAGGCCGGCGTATTGGGCGTACGTTATGTTCACAGCATACGTGGTGATCCGGCGTAGCTTAGGCAGTTGTGCCGGCGTGGTTGTGCGCATGTGCATAAGGGTGCAGTTTCATTCGTCCATGGCAACGTCACGGCAAATGCGCAGTTTGTGATACGCCCGGCGTAAAACACTGACCCGTGCTCGGACTATCATTTGCATGGGGTCACACCCACTTCCACCTATGCCGGCCTGCGCCTTCGAAAAATATGCCACGCTGACGCAGCGTTGAGAGCAATAGCTTGCTGAATGCAGTGCTTGCCTCTCCCCACTGCGTCGGCGTGGCGTACGGCTTTTGTGCTACGGCGGTGTAATGTGCGCCCAACTCTCTGTGAATCTGGCCCATACTGTGCATCTCATACTAGAAGATTATGTGAAATTTACCTTTAAAACAAAGCTGTTCCAGTCCCGCGATGTCTGCGCTGCAGGGGGCTCCCATCTTCCCCCATCTTGCTTCCGGGCTCCGGCTCTGTAACTATCCAGAGCCGCGAAGACATCACTCGCACACATGCACGCGGGAGCCGCCATTCACAGCACAGGTCTCTGGAGGCACAGCATGGGTGGCCGTTCCTTCAGAGTGCATGCACTAGTGATGTCACTGGCTGCATGTAATGTAAATATCTCCTAAACAGTGCATGTTTAGGAGATATTTACACTACCGATATAGGAAAGCCTATATTAAGGCTCATCTAGGTAAAAGTCAGTAAAGGAAGTTTACTTCAGGCTCTTTCACACGGGGCGGATCAGTGATGATCGTCTGTGTTCACCCGATCTGATCCGCACACAGATGGAAAAATAGTTTTCCTCCATCTGCAGAATCAGAGAATTGCGGAACCGGGTGAGATTGGATGTTCATCCGCTGACACCCGCAATCTCATAGGGACCAATGTATGTCCCTTTTTCACCCGTCCAGGGATGTATGAAAAAGCAGACATACGGTCCCCGCGTGTGAAAGCCTTTCCTCTTTAAAGTGTCGCCTATGGATAGTAAAATGTATGTTATTTGCCACCATTGCACGGGCGTAAGCAATTTTAAAGCGTAAAATGTTTGGTATCCATTTACTGTAACATCCTCTTTAACATTTTCCAAAAAATTGGGTTATGTATTGTATTTTTTCCATTAAAATTTTAAAAAGTGTATTTTTCCCCCATTGCATTTGAAAAAAACTGCTGCTCAAATATCGTGTGACAGAATATATTGCAGAACAAACACATTTATTCTCTGGGGCTTTTGCTTTAAAAAATATATAATGTTTGGGGGTTCTAAGTAATTTTCGCGCAAAAAATACTGATTGTTTCATGTATATAAAAAGTGCCAGAAAAGGCTGGTCTGAAAGTGGATAATAGTGCCCATGATTTTGTAATGGGATGCCACACATGCCCACATAGTTGTGATGGTCAGGTGTCCCCCAATTTCTCTTGTGTTGGTATTTAGTCTTTTACCTTTTTGTTCCTTTGTATTACTTCCACTGCTTTGCTAAGTCTCCACTTACTATCTCCTATACCTACTATCTCCTCACTATATCCTGATATCCTTTTGCCGTACCTCATGCTGACATATTATTTTTCTCCTGGCAGACAGCATGTTCCACATGAACGAGGAAACCTATAATTTCAGGTCTCAGAACAGTCTGGATAGATACATGGAACTCAATTTTATGAATGGTACTGTGCCAAACGGTAGTGTTTCCAGTGCCCATAGCATGAACTCTCTGAACCATTCACAGACCTTCATCCAGGCCTCCCCTATGTCTTCTAACCTTAGCATCACCGGAAATGACATCATGAGGTCTGACTACATCCCTAAGTCCAGACACAGTGCCATCATCTTGCCTTCTTATCGGCAAACGCCGGACTATGAAACTGTAATGAGGCAAATGAACCGGGGTGTTCACCCACCTGATAGCCAGAGTCAGTCCCTACGAAACTTAATATTGGAAATACGCATGCTTATAGGCACCGGGAGAATTTGGTTTATAGCCAGCCTGAGATTCATGAAAGACCTCCTTACATGGCTTCTTATGGACATCAGTCTCATTTTGGAAACCAGCCCATCAACCCACCTGAACAAATGCCAATGAACCAAACTGCTTCAAATCCTGCTAAATCCAAGTCGATTTCTCATACCGTCAGCACCCCTGAACTTGCCAATGTACAGCCTCAAACTTTCAGTGCAGCCCACTTGTTCAGAAACTTTTTGTCTCGACCTCCTCCTCCCTACCCACCACCTAGACCAGCTAGCAGTACTCCTGACCTGGCAAGTCACCGCCACAAGCGCGTTAGTGCCAGTAGCCCAGACCTGGTGGCCAGAAAAGTCCAGCAGTCTGTAAAAACTTTCCAAGAAGACAGTTCTCCAGTGGTCCGCCAATCTCTTCAAGAGGTCAGCGAGCCATTAAAACCCCATAAACACCATCCGGTTATAAACAAACGTCACAGTTTTGAAGTTATGAGCCACATGGTGAGAGGGATGGAAGCGATGGCTTTAAAGTCATTGAATGCACCATTGCCACGTAGGAATACCTTAAGAGAGCAGTTGCACACAGAGGAACATGTGCAAAAGGCTCACGAAGTACAGCAGATGCCAGTGTACCACCACAAAAAGAACATCTCGGATGCCACCATGTTGATCCACAGCAGCGACAGTGAAGAGGAGGAAGATCTGCACAAATCTGTGCCTCACACTTCCTTCATTTCATACAGTGCCCAGCTCCAGGCTGCCTTGGCTCGAATACCAAATAAGCCACCACCTGAATATCCAGGTCCAAGAAAAAGTGTCAGCAATGGAGCACTGAGAAATGATCATTCTACTATATCAGCTGCCATAGCACGGGCCAGGGCCATGAGCCCCCGGCAATCACAGACTGTGTGTATGTCCAGGAATGAGCCGGGGCCGATCAATGGGACCTCTCTGGGGCCATCACTTTCAGAGCCTGATCTCAGCAGTGTAAAGGAGAGGGTCAAGAAAGAGCCGGTGAAGGAGAGGCCAGTCTCAGAGATGTTTTCTGCAGAGGATGCCATAGTTGAAAGGGAGATCATGATGAGGGTATGTAACAATAATATTCATGATTACTCACTAAATCAAAATTCTCAAATGGGTTTGGATGATGGGACCTGGTTTAAAGCAGATTTAGTATTTTTTTTTTTTTCTCCATTTGATCCACCATTTTGATATTTTGCTCTGTGTCCTTTAGTTTTATGTTGCCCTTCAGCTCCCACTGCCAAAGTGTCCAACATAGGTCCATTATGCATGGGTGCTTAACCTGTAGCCCTCCAGCTGCTGCAGAACTACAAGACCCATCATTCCTGTGAGAGTCATGCTAGTAACTTTCAGCCTAGCAATGCCTCATGGGACTTGTATTGTTGCAACAGCTGTAGGGCCACAGGTTGAGCACCCCATGGGTGTGCATTGGGAAGAGCAGCAGTAGGACACAACCATTGTGTAGCACTATAAATCAGGGACTGGTTCATATGTATGTAATGAGGGAATATGACTGCCTATACCAGTGATGGCGAACCTTGGCACCCCCAGATGTTTTGGAACTACATTTTCCATGATTCTCAACTACACTTCAGAGTGCAAGAGGATCATGGGAAATGTAGTTCCAAAACATCTGGGGTGCCAAGGTTCGCCATCACTGGCCTATACACTTACATAATTACATATCGTACATAGTAACAAGGTTTTTAAAACCTTTTTAGAGGCCCATTCACCTTTTTGTGAATTGCCACAATGCACAAGTGTGAGTCTAGCCGTAGGCCCCATTCACACTAGGCATTCCTGCACATGTTTTTGGTAGTGTTTCAGTGCGTTGCGCATAGTGCAGTCATGTGCGATAAACACGCCAACGGTCTATTACATTTTTCCACTGAGCCAGGTGCAATCTTCCCAATGATGCCAACGATGGGGCACTTATCCTCCCCAATGACACCAGCTATGGGGCACTTATCCTCCCCAATGACACCAGCTATGGGGCACTTATCCTCCCCAATGACACCAGCTATGGGGCACTTATCCTCCCCAATGACACCAGCTATGGGCACTTATCCTCCCCAATGACACCAGCTATGGGGCACTTATCCTCCCCAATGACACCAGCTATGGGCACTTATCCTCCCCAATGACACCAGCTATGGGGCACTTATCCTCCCCAATGACACCAGCTATGGGGCACTTATCCTCCCCAATGACACCAGCTATGGGGCACTTATCCTCCCCAATGACACCAGCTATGGGGCACTTATCCTCCCCAATGACACCAGCTATGGGGCACTTATCCTCCCCAATGACACCAGCTATGGGGCACAATCCCTCCCACTGACACCAATGAAGGGACACAATTCCTCCCAATGATTCCAACAATGGGGCAAAATTCCTCCCACTGACACCAATGAAGGGACACTATTCCTCCCCAATGCTATGGGGCACAATTCCTCCCAATGACACCAATGCTGGGGCACAAATACACTGACGCAAACAATGAGGTTATTTTTTTTGGGGCATAATTCTCCCCACTGACACCATTGAAGGGACACGATTTTTCCCAGTGATGCCAGGGATGGGGCACTATTCATTCCCCATGACACCAGCTATGGGGCACAAATACTTCCACTAAAACAAATGGTGTGGCGTTATTTTTTCCCTGCTGATGTTGGGACCTTTTTTACTCTCAATGGCCGCAGTTCGGCCCCTCTAAAGTCTAAGGACCGCAAACTGGCCCATTGTTTAGATAGTTTGGAGACCCCTGCTATAGAGTGTCAGAGTGACAGCGCTGAGTCTTCTGTACCTGCTGACCTTACATCTAAGATGGCGGCACCCAGCAGCAGTCTCTGGGTTTTTGAATGTTTTCACAAGTGCAGATTTTTCAGGTGAATAGCAGTCATACACTACACACTACATTGAATGCATAGGAAAAAAATTGGATCCGAATGGACATTGAATGCAGATCTAAATGTATGGGAAGATTTTTTTTTAAAGCTGAATTTTAGGTATGCATATATTTGCATAGTTACATTGTATAGCTTGGCCAAAATGAAGTCTGCACGTGTCATACCTGGAAGATCCCTGAGGAAGCTGGAAATCACTAGTGCTCGCTGCTAGCTTCCGGGTCGTGTGCCGAGCAGATGTCCTGCTGCTCAGTGGACACAGGAGGTTACTTGCTCAGCATTGATGCCCTTCAAAGAACGCTTTGCATTTTGAATGCAAAGCATTCTATGATTGGATGAGGTGGGGTGGTGATGTCAAGATCTCCACTTTGTCCAATCAGAGAATGCCTTGCATTCATTGGGAGAATGCAAAGTGTTCTCTGATTCCTGTGCTGAGCTAAGCAGAAGGGCGGCCACTTGGGATGGGAACCTGAAGTTGGCAGCAATAACTGAAGGAGCGGTGCCTACTAGCGTGATTTCCAGTATACACGCAGATCTTCCAGGGATGGCGCATGCATACTTACATTTGGTTGAAGTTGGACCAATGTAACCTTCTAAAAATATGCAGAATTAGAATTCATTTTTATATAAATGGTCTGGCGATGGGATTTCTTTTACCATTCTATTATAACTAAGAAAAAGTGTTTCGGCTGTACATACACTTTAAAGCGATATTAAAACCAAAATCAAAAATGTATTATATTGCAGCTTTCCAGTTGTTCGATGTGATTGCTGCATTGGTTTTCCTTTTTTTTTGACTGTTTTTCATCTGGGGATCTGGACAGTAACACACCACCCGTATTCCAGTGCCCCCACTCTGGATGAAGGAGCACAAGGGGGAACAGCAGACAGCAGCATTGCCAGTTTTTGGGGAGGAGACTGTTGGATGTACTAGCAAATTTAAATACACCAATTGAAGCCCGATTGCAACACTTTACACCCTTGTTTTTCTTTTCTTTTTTTTTAAAGATACCTATACTTACCTGCTCTGTACAATCCTTTTGCACAGAGCTGCACTGAACCTTCTCTTCTGGGGTGCCCTGCCGGCGCTACAGACCCCTTCCCTTTATCGGGGGCCCTCGTGGAAAACCACTTTCTCTGGGGGCACCCTTGCAAGCTCGTTCCCGAGACCTACTACTGTATGTATTGAAACAGACAGCGGCACTTAGCCCCACCCCCACTCCCATGTCACAGGGTTTGATAGATAGCAGCGGGAGCCAAGCTGCTATCAATCTGTCTGAGGAGAGAGACCACCACTGGGGCTGCACTGCTCATGCACATCGCTGGATCGGGTTTAGGTAAGAAAAAGGAGGGGTTCTGGGGGGGAGCTGCAATTCAGAATGTTTTTCACCTGAATACGTAGAATGCATTAAAGGGGGTGTAAAGGTTCATGTTTTTTCACCTTGATGCATCCTATGCCTTAAGGTGAAAAAACATCTGACAGTTACGCCCCCCCCCCCCCCCGTTTTACTTACTTGCTGCGCTCGCCCCCGACGTCCTTTTCCACTCAGTCTGGCCATTGATTGGCTAGAGTGGATGGATGTCAATCGCATCCATTGACACGGCGCCCTGGGGGCGGGGCCAAGTGATACAGTAAGAGGCTATAGCCACCGGCTGTATCACGTGAACGAACGCGCCTATAAGAACTCGCCCCCATGGGAGAGAGCTTCCACGAAGGGGGTTAGTTCTTGCGGGGAGGAGCCGAGACAGCCGCCGAGTTACCCCAGAAGACCAGGTTCGGGGCCACTCTGTGCAAAACGAGCTGCACAGTGAAGATAAGTATAACAACATGTTTGTTGTTTTAAAAAAAAAAAATTTAAATTTACAACCACTTTTAAGGCTTTACAGACACTTTTTCTTTTGGGATAAAGGTTTTACATGAATAAATGGGGATCATTGTAAGCACCCCTGTTGGTGGGTAAATGGTTTGTCTCTACGCTCTAACTGCTACATTTGCAGGAGAGCTTGTTCTGTTAAACAGACTTACTGGCTGGATAATCAGATGAGAAAAAAGCCTAAAACTAATGCAGCCATCACATCTAAGGATTGTAAGCTGCAGTATATATGTTTGCTTTTGGTTTAATATTGCTTTAATGTCAGGTGCAAACCATGAAATCTCCGATCACCTGAATGTTCCTATTTATGGACTGCATATACTGTACACCAATCTCTCACACCATTATGCTCCTGGGAACAATGCAAACTGTTGGGAAAGTCAAACCTGCCAAATTAAAAAAGGAGCCCAGAGATGATTGGCCCCAGATCTATAAAGGTACCTTGATAATTTGCCACCCTTCACATCTTATCTGTTATCTTTATACACTTACGGTAATTGTTTTTTTTTTTTTTTATCCAGTTTTACTTTAAGCTTCCTGGCCCTTCCTGAGCCCTTTTATTTTCAATCCAAAAAAAAAAAAAAAAAAAAGGAAGTTGTAAATAAGTTTTTTTTTATATATTTTCTAAGTGTTCTGCTTT
>CM056052.1:512077220-512159720 GCA_029574335.1 Rana kukunoris
CATTATTCCCTCGTTTTAGCTTTGCAGCTTGTGTGTCACTCATCGATGAGATTACTCGAACGTATTGCACAAAGAACAAACGGGGTGTCACATCGAGCTGCACAGTGGTGTTGCCGTCCTGCCGGTGATTGAGGTGTGTGAATCACAAGACCGTCTGAATAGAATTACAAATCCTTTTGGCAGATAAAATTGTTTACTTGTAGATCTATTGAGCCTGGATTTAGTTTTTGGCTTATTAGCGTGTTTTATTTTTACTTATCATGATGGGCACATTTTAATATGTACGAGGAAGGGAGGCTGCAGTGAGATTCTGCAGCCAATGGAGAGTTGGGGGCAGGGATTAGATTCTCTGTGATTGGATTGTATGCAGCATGTTCATTCTGTGTTTATCTGTCTGGCATTGCACTTCAGCAAAACGCGATACGATGCTGTGGTTGGTGCTGGTTGTTATAGATCAATAAAAATGTACACCAATCGCTAAACATTATGACCAATTACAAGCAAAGTGGGAAAACACAGATTTTCTTGTGACAGTGGCACCTGAAAGTTTGTGGGGATTTATTGTGTAGCAAGTGAACATGTTGTCCCTGTAGTTGAAGGTATATAAAAAAAAAAAATAATTGGTAAATGTAAGGATTTCAGCGACTTTGACTAGGGCTAAATTGTAAAGGACAGATGATTGGGTCCGAACTCCAAAACTGCATCTCCCGTGGGAAGTTCCAGAAGTACGGAAGCACACAAAGAATGCATTAACCGTTTGGCAAATGCTGCATGCCGATATACGCCGGCACAGTGGCAGCAGTGGGCAAATGGGCGTACCTGTACATCCGCTTTAATTTGCCGTTTAGCGAGCACGCGTCACGTACTCCGTGAGCGGGCCCACGATTGTGTCACGGAGAGGCAGAACGGGTAGATACTAGGGTTGTCCCGATACCACTTTTTTAGGACCAAGTACAAGTACCGATACTTTTTTTCATGTACTTGCCGATACCGAATACCGATACTTTTTTTAAATGTCATGTGACAGTTTTCAAACCACAATACAGACTAAGGATATTTTCTTTAGAATTATGAAGAACTCGAACTCAAGACATTATAAAAGAATAAAAATGAATAAAAATGTTTTATTTTCTTGTC
Source organism: Rana kukunoris (assembly GCA_029574335.1). NCBI lineage: Eukaryota > Metazoa > Chordata > Amphibia > Anura > Ranidae > Rana > Rana kukunoris. The sequence continues at coordinate 512,078,358 of CM056052.1, forward strand.
ACGCAGTAGTAAAAAACTCAAAGAATTTTCACAGAACATGTTGATAAATACAAAAAAAGTATTCTATTTAGGTATCGGGAGCATTTGCGCAAGTACAAGTACTCCCGCAAATACTCGGTATCGGTCCCGATACCGATACTAGTATTGGTATCTGGACAACCCTAGTAGATACCTATGTAAACGAGGCATTTCCCTTTTCTGCCTAGTGACATGACAGGGATCTACTGCTCCCTGTGATTGGGAGCAGTGATCGTTGTCATGTCAGTGGTAGCCCACCCCCACAGTTAGAATCACTCACTAGGACACACTTAACCCCTTCATCGCCCCCTAGTGTTGTAACCTCCTTCCTTCCCTGCAGTGTCATTTACACATAATCGGTGCATTTTATAGCACTGCTGGTCGCTGTATAAATGACACTGGTTCCAAAATAGTGTCAAGTGTCCAATGTGTCCGCCACAATGTCAGTCACAATAAAAAACGCAGATCGCGCCATTACTAGTAAAAAAAGTAAGTTGTATATTTATTATAGCAAAAAGCAAATATTGCTTTATTTTTTTGAATTGTGCTTTTCAAATACCACCAAAATAAAGCTCTATTTGTGGGGGGGGACCGCGCAATTGTCAGTTAAAGCGACTCTGTGCTGAAACACAAACAATGCTCTGTTTAGGAAGGGGGTAAAGCCATGAGATTTACAACCCCTTTTTAACAGGATATATATATATATATATATATATAATTTGTGTGTAATATATACAGAATTTTTTTTTTATATATATAATTTAATTTGTGTGTAATATATACAAACAACAATTTTTTTTCTATTGAGGAAAGGGAATGATTTCTTGGTGATTGTAAATGTTTTTTGGAGATCAATCAGAAGACTTGCATGATTGTCACTTCCCGATATGGGATGGTGTATGGACACCCAAAGACAAGGCGTCTCCTGAATCCCTCATTTAGCCCTACAAGGAAATTTAGATAAAAAAATGTCAGGAAGGAAATGTAAAAATATCAGCCATCACTTTTTTAACCTACAACAGAATTTGGATTTCAAATGATTGCTTTAGGAAAAGCCACAATTGTTGCTTCTTAATATAGTTTCTTATGTAACTTTCATATTGTATTTCCTCCCAATGTGCAGAAATAGACGCGCGCCCCGCAGCCAATGAGCGCAAGGCTTCTGGGAGGGTCTGAGGGCAAAGAAAAGCACATTATTTGTTTCTAACTATAGTGATCCATTTAGAGGCTTCCTGTGACCCCTCCGGTCAGGTCATTTCTTAAAGGGGAACTCCAAGTCGAATGTAAACAGGGACCGCCTGTCTGTTTAGACCCGATTGCCATCCGATCTACCAGATAGATTGGGAACAGATTGGATGTCTGTGGGTGTCAACGAGCATGTGCTCATTTGACACCTGCCGCTCTATAGAGCAGACCGGAGAGCCGAAATCTGGTCCACCTGTAAAACTGACAGGGGGGATCCGATTAGTCTGCAAGTGTGAAAGGGGCTGTAGGGTTACCAGATAGGAAGTTGGCTGTGCATCAGAACCTGTTCCCCCAGAATCACAGCTTTTATCTACGCTGCCTAAAGTTCTCTTCACCTAAATCTTTTTCATTATTTAATTTTCTTAATTTAGATTCCTTTTTATTTTATTTTTAATTTTTTTTGAGGTAGTTTTAAATTATTTGTGCGCTGTGAAAAATCCCCTTGAAATGGTGTTCTAATCCCTTTTCACGCCTCGGGCAATTCCATTCCAGCATCTAAATATGGGAGTGTCGCACACGTCGGGGAGCGCAAAGGGTGACATTCCTATGGTAACCGACTCGTTTACACTAAAATAATAGAAAACGGTTTGGAAAATGGCTTTGATAGATGACAAGCGCCCTCGTAAAGGATTCTAGGGATTTTAACATCTGTCTAAAATTGCTCTTGTAAAATTTTTATGACATAACGTGGCCTTTTGCCTATCAGATACGTATTTAGAGAACGTCTATTGTTCACAATTACTGGGAAAAAATGGAACAATCCCCCTATTAAAAAAAATAAAAAAATACACACACGGTAACTTTGAACTGTACTGAGAGAAACATCGGGGTTTGCCCAATGCCAGTACACTTTATGGCCAAGAGTTTGAGGGCAACTTACTATCTCGTTTATATGAGCTTGATGGACATCCCATTCCGAAACCATGGACATTTACCGTATGTACTCGAGTATAAGCCGAGTTTTTCAGCACATTTTTTTGTGTGCTGAAAATGCCCCCCATGGCTTATACTCGAGTCACTTTTTTGTGCCTAATCTCCCAGACTTTGGGGACCCCGCAAAGTTTGTTGTCCGGCCGGGAGCACCGATTTTTCAAAGCCGGGCACCCCTTCCATAGACTCCAATGTTAAATGGTAATTTCTCTGTGATTTTGGGGAACTGGTACCGGCCGGTCGTAGGTCTCCTGGACCCGGAATTTGGCACACATGTATGTCCTCTATTAGTGTCCAAAGATTATTGTCTGGGGGACCTACGGCTGGGGACCACCGATTTTTCAAAGCGGGGCACAGATTCCCATGTTAAACGTCGGTCTAGGCATGGGCACAGTGAGGCATGCAGATGGGGCTTTCACATTGAGTATGCAATGCAGGAGTTTTTCAGGCGGTATAGGAGCGCTATTTTTAGCGCTGTACCGCCTGAAAAACTCCTCGGTGTGAAAGCGGTCTAAGGCCCTCTGTGCACCTGTGCTCTTTAGATGCACTTTAGGTGTGGTGCGTTAAAAATCAGCTTGTCTCATCTTTGATATGCTTTCAACAAAATGCACGTTATGTAGAGTTCAATAGTAACACACCTAAAAGGCACTGCACAGAAGTCGCATAGATTTGAACAGGTGCCATATGACAAGTCGCACTAGTGGGAACGGACCCCTATTGTCAAAGCTTAATAGAACAATCTGTAGATGGAAGCTGCACCTGATTTCGCACTCTCCAGTTTCAGTAAATCACCCGCAGTGCATGTTGGGTAGATGACAAGTCAGCAGCTGTGAAAACTCCGATGACTTTTGACCCCTCACTCATGCTGATGATTTGGAGTGATTAATGGTTGAAAAAAGAGGGTAAAAGGTGTTGTGTGTTTTTTTTTCTCACAACTCAGCCTGGATAGATATAGTAAGATGATGATGTAGAACGAAATAATACCTCGTTTGCACAAGTTTAGATATCACAGGTTCTCTTAAAAGAAGAACCCTGCCAAAAATGTACAAGATAAAAAATAATCGTGGTGGCGGAAGCCGAAACTGATGTTTAAAGAAAAAAAAAAAGGAAACAATAAATATAAATATAATTATATTTATTTCTCTTTTTAAGTTTTGACATTCGCCACCCACCACTAATATATGTGTGTGTGTGTGTGTGTGTATGTGTGTATATATATATGTGTGTGTGTGTATATATATATATATATATATATATATATATATATATATATATATATAATTATATGTGTGTGTGTGTATGTATATGTGTATATATAATGTATACACAGTACAGACCAAAAATTTGGACACACCTTCTCATTCCAAGAGTTTTCTTTATTTTCATGACTATGAAAATTGTAGATTCACACTTAAGGCATCAAAACTATGAATTAACACATGTGGAATTATATACACAAAGTGTGAAACAACTGAAAATATGTCATATTCTAGGTTCTTCAAAGTAGCCACCTTTTGCTTTGATTACTGCTTTGCACCCTCTTGGCATTCTCTTGATGAGCTTCAAGAGGTCGTCACCTGAAATGGTCTTCCAACAGTCTTGGAGGAGTTCCCAGAGATGCTTGGCACTTGTTGTCCCTTTTGCCTTCACTCTGCGGTCCAGCTCACCCCAAACCATCTCGATTGGGTTCAGGTCCCGTGACTGTGGAGGCCAGGTCATCTGGCGCAGCACCCCATCACTCTCCTGATTGGTCAAATAGCCCTTACACAGCCTGGAGGTGTGTTTGGGGTCATTGTCCTGTTGAAAAATAAATGATGGTCCAACTAAACGCAAACCGGATGGAATAGCATGCCGCTGCAAGATGCTGTGGTAGCCATGCTGGTTCAGTATGCCTTCAATTTTGAATAAATCCCCAACAGTGTCACCAGCAAAGCACCCCCACACCATCACACCTCCTCCTCCATGCTTCACGGTGGGAACCAGGCATGTAGAGTCCATCCGTTCACCTTTTCTGCGTCGCACAAAGACACGGTGGTTGGAACCAAACATCTCAAGTTTTGACTCATCAGACCAAAGCACAGATTTCCACTGGTCTAATGTCCATTCCTTGTGTTCTTTACCCCAAACAAGTCTCTTCTGCTTGTTGCCTTTCTTTAGCAGTGGTTTCCTAGCAGATATTCTACCATGAAGGCCGGATTCACACAGTCTCCTCCTAACAGTTGTTCTAGAGATGTGTCTGCTGCAAAAGGTGGCTACTTTGAAGAACCTAGAATATGACATATTTTCAGTTGTTTCACACTTTTTTGTTATGTATATAATTCCACATGTGTTAATTCATAGTTTTGATGCCCTCAGTGTGACTCTACAATTTTGATAGTCATGAAAATAAAGATTTTGTTGTTGGACAATATCGTCAAATTTTGAAGCAGTGTTAAAAATCCTGCATATTTGGCAAATTATACCAAAACGCACTTTTTTTTTTTTTAAATGCATTTTGAGTCGCATGACTATGATGGATATGAATTTTATTGTTGGTCATTAGTCACATGACCTATGAAAAACACCCCACAAATGGTAACATTTCGACAAAATTGTGGTGAAATTGCAGGTGTTTTCGGCAGCCATTAAGCTTGTTTCACACCTATGCAGTGTGCTTTTAATCCGTTTTTGCACACTTATTTGGCCAAATTGTGGCAAAAACACACTACACTCTTTTCCATTGACGTCAATTAAACCAAAAAATGCACAGTTTTGCTTAAAAAAAAAAAAAGTCCCTCACCCTTTCCAGAAATGCAGCGGCTAAAAAAAAAAGAAATATATGTGAACATGTCCCCTAAGAAACCATGTTAAATGGACAGTTTCTGCTAAAGCAATAAAAAAATGCATAGGTTTGAACTGAGCCTTATCTGCACTTTTTTTTTCTCTTTTGATAAAACCAGCTTTTAGCCAAGGTTCACACTGGGCTGCGGGAGTGAAGCCATGCGAGTTTAGCTGAACTCGCACGATTTTACTCCCTCTTGTCGGTCCCGATTTCGGCCATAATTACAGAGATGTCAATGTAAATCACGGGCTGAAATTGCAAAAAGTGGTACAGAAACTACTTTTTGAAATCGGTGCATCACTGTGAACCAGGACTTACTGCAAGATTCCCCTTTTAATCCAGAGATTTTACCCCACAGTGTTTTTTTTATTTTTGACACTAGATGTCCTCATTCTGATGACCGCTTCATTTAACCCACTTCCTCTGAGCTCGGGTCATTTCGGCTCGCCCCCATCCTGTGACTGGACCGTGAAAATAGAACGCAGCACAGTGATGTGCTCATCTGTCAGTCTTCTCCTATCGCCATGCTTGTTGTTCTCACATGAACTGATTGGCCCTCTGTGCTGCTACTTCTTCTTACCCTTCAGCTCTGCTGTACAGGGACTGCAGGAGGCTGACACTGGGTCATATTCATGTACTGTTTTCACCTTTAACCACTTAAGGACCGCCGCATGTACATTTACGTCGGCACAATGGCACCGACAGGCACATCAACGTAAATATACGTTGGTGCCTTGAGGTGGGTCGGGGGTCCGATCGAGACCCCCCCCGGTTACATGCGGCTGTACGAGCGATCCGGGATGAGGGGGCGGCTTTTGGTTTTTGTCCGCCCCCTCCGGATCGCTCTCAGCCAATGCGCGCGCTCCCCCACCCTGTCACTTCCTCCTCCTGTGTAAACACAGGAAGGAGGAAGCTATGTGATCTCTCCCTCTGCGTTTTTTTTTCAACCACAGCTGAGGAGAGATCACATCGCTCAGTAAGTCTGCACTAACACTACACTGACACACACTACATATAGGCACATTTAATCGCCCCCCCTCCCCCTGTCAGTGTCACTGAATGCAGTAATCATACATGTATGATTACTGTATTTGTCAGTGTGACAGGCAGTGTGACAGTCAGTTAGTGTTAGGTCCTGGGTAGTAGCCCCGTACCCCCCCCCCCCAAATAAAGTTTTAACCCCTTGATCACCGCCCTAGTTAACCCTTTCACTCCCTATTGCCAGCATCACTAAGCGATCATTTTTCTGATCGCTGTATTAGTGTCGCTGTTCCCGCTAGGTAGCTAATTTTTTTTTTTATTGCAATTTTTTTTTACTAAAGACACATTTGGCTAAATAAATTTTGGCCTAAAATGTTTGACTAAAATTTAGTTTATTGATTTTTCTTATAACAAAAACTAAAAAATATTGATTTTTTTTCAAAAATGTCGCTCTATTTTTATATATAGCGCAAAAAATAAAAATCGCAGAGGCGATCAAATACCACCAAAAGAAAGCTTTATTTGTGGGAAGAAAAGGACGCAATTTTGTTTGGGAGCCACGTCGCACGACCGCACAATTGTCTGTTAAAGCGACGCAGTGCCGAATCGCAAAAACCCCTTGGGTCATTTGGCAGCATATTGGTCCGGTCCTTAAGTGGTTAAAGTGGATGTAAACCTGAAATGTTTTTGTTTATTTTTTGCTGTCACAATGTCGAGTGTAAGATTTCCTATCATCTGTGCCCAGTCTTGCCCCAAAGAGTTAATCCAGCTCTGAGCAATCCTCTTTTTTTTTTTCAGTGAGATAAACGGACAAATGGGAGGAAACTTTTGTCCGTTCTTTCCCCTTGCTGTGAGTGACAGGTTATTTACATATCTCATGCACTAGCCTGAGACAGGCATTGTTTTTTAATTCCCACCCCCCCTCTTTTTCTGAAGTCATGTGGTTACTTTTCTGGATTTTGACTGGATGTTGGTGATCATAGCAGAATTTAGTGTAAGGAATACATAGGAGAAAATGCATGTTGATAAAGGGAGTGTAGAGGTGGGCGGGGAGTCTACTGACATCACGACTCCACCCATCGAGCTCCAGACAACAGACCCACCCACTGAATCTGCAGTTTTTCAGTTCTTATACCAGATAGAGGGGAAACATTTGATAGGTAAGGATACATGCAGGAGGCATCTATATCCTTTACAGAGCAGCACTATGGCAGAAGTTTAGAAAGGATGAGAGTGGGTTTACATCCACTTTAATGCGTAGGATGCATTAAGGTGAAAAAACACAAAGGTTTACAACCCCTTTAATGATTACAGAGCTGCATTTATTTGTATCTTTATATCTGCCCACAGTGCAGCTATTGGCACCAGATTAAATAGGGGATGCTTTTCAGTGTATTGTCAGATTTTGGTTAGGGAAGATCCGTGTCGCACGCTCTACACCTGCTAGGAAGATCGGCTCCTCAAGGATGTAATTAGCAGGCAGGCGTTACTGTATGGAGCGGCTGACACCCCTTCCCCCAGCGTGCTGCGAGCTGCAGTGGAAGTTCATTAGAAGCTGTGCGCCTACACATGCCGGATGACAAGCTGCTGCGTGTCTGGATGACGTTCAGACAATCTGTGTGAAGTGACCGATCGTCAGAAATGACACAGTCATTCGGTGATGTTCATACCATCCGTCAATGCATGAAATATTAAAGGGGAACTCTAATCCTACAGCCAATAAGGGTGATCACTCTTTAGACCTAGCAGAATTTGTCTGCCCCTCTTGGGATGGATAGTCGACCTCAGCAGTGACCGTCCCTGTTGACACACCTGGCTGTCCACTAGAATTCATCACTGTCAGGCGGGTCGTACAGGCAAAGATTCATACTGGTATGTCACTGCCTGCTTCCCCCTCTGTCGACACCCAGCGGCGGCAGGTCCCGGGCCATGATTCATGGTGGGACCTGCTTATTGGCTGTGTTCAATCACAACCTAGAGCCTTGTGTGAGATCTGTACAGAGGGAACAATCTCTCTGTTTCTTATCCCTGCAAAGAATTGCAGGGATAAGAAACAAAGATCTTTAGTAAAAAGCAGAATATATTGCTCAAATGAACACTGAACACTTGTTAGGCACACCTTTAACCCCTTGTTCTCCCTAGATGTTATAGTGGAACTAAAGGCAAAACTTTTTTGTTGGTTTTGGATAGAGTGAAGAGGGATTGGAAGACTTGTCAGTTTTTATTGCTGTCTGTGCCCCCTTCACCCCCTCTATTTGTCCTGTTTACTGTTATTGAAAGTGACAGTAAAGGAAAACTCCAGATGTTGTGTTGACCCCATGTAGAGGGGAAATCTTCCAGTGGGCAAACAAGTTCTGGTGACCTGAGGGTCCCCAAAGAATTCTCTTAATTTGCAGGGATTTCCTGTTTGGGCTTATAACCCTCCATTTCTCTATCCGAAATGGGGGGGGGGAGTTTTGCCTATTGTTCTTCACCCCCCCCCCCACAGATGTTCTCAGCCAGTGTCATTAAGACAGTGCTAGTGCATAATATCACTGATGTCAGTGGTAGTTGGTCAGTTCCACTCGGTGTCAATCAGTGCCAGATTGCCCGCCGCACTACTGCAGTCCCATTATAAGTAGCTAATCACCACCATTAGTATTTTGTAAAAAATAATATATGTGTGTGTGTGTGTGTATATATATATATATATATATATATATATATATATATTATATATATATATATATATATATATATATATATATATATATATGTGATGTACCGATACTAGCCATTTTCGCAAGTATCGTACTCGCGGAAAATGCTCCGATACCGAAAGTGACATTGGGTGGGCTGGGCCGGATTACAGCAGCCCCGTCCTCTTGCGGCGACTTCTCTGCCCTCTCGGTCACCCCCCTGCACTGACATAGCCCCCGGCCGCGCCGGCATGGCACTTGCTACTTTGCCTGTGTGGAGGCTGGGAGCGACAGGTACGCGATGACTTCCAGGTACAGTAACTGGCGGAGGAGCAAAGGGTTAACTGTGTGCCTAACGAGTGTTTTTGTGTACCGTGTTAGGTGCTTTTAGGGAAGAGATTATACAAAATCCATCCTCCTGCCCCCATCCACCCCTCCCCTGTCAGAATGGCGCTCTGCCTTGTTTACATAGGCAGAGTCTCGTTCTGGCGATTGGCAAGTGGCTCCTGCTGTAAATAATCACAGCAGAATCAGCCCGCTGGCGGTGCCCCCTGCAGGCGAAATTGCAGAATCACATGTGTGTGTATATGTATATATGCGTGTGTGTATATGTATATATGCGTGTGTGTGTGTGTATATATGTGTGTGTGTGTGTGCGTGTGAGATTTTGCACAGAAGAGCCACCCTGTAGCAGTAAATCTTTTACAGGATGGTCAGTAACAGGTTAGAGGAAATGCGCAAAGCAGACACAAGATTTTGGCAGAAATACACATGACTATTGTAGTTCAATAAGATTCTTATCCCAGAGTTCAATGTTATTACCTACTTCAAGGAAAATTATTTTCTTTTAATTGAAGCATTCAGAAATGAGTTGCATTTCTTTAAAATTGATAAAAAGCTCACATGAAGCCCCATCCTATGTCCTGACACATGGCTGAATTCTGAACCTTTGTGTACTAATCATTTATCGATTTATGCAAGATGTCACTACCAGAGCTACAGCGAGGAGAGAGTACACATAGAAATGTGATGGTTTCTCTTTGTTTTGTTTTTTTCCATTTCAGAAACCTAGAATTAATAATCCCATTGAAATAATGATCACTTTAAACAATAATGTACATTTTCAGGTCACGTGTGAATCTAGCTGATAAGAAGACGGGCAGTGCACTAGAACCCGATGATTGTGTGTTTTTCTGGGAGGCTGCACTGGTCCTGTTCAGAAATGCCGGCTATGCATGTCATATTGCTGGCAATGGAGAGAAATGCCCATTAATCTAGAACACTAGACAGGATATTTGACATTTTGCATTCCTTGGCCTGCTGCTGAAGTTAATCTGGCTCCGGGGAAATCATGGCAGATAACTTTCCTAGCAACACAATTTAATGTTTTCTGTTGTAGATATTCCCAAAACTCACATGAAGCTCATCTCTAGGTAAATGTACACCTAAACCATTATAGATTAATATGAAATAGATTTTTACATCTTCCTGGCATGACTGGCAGAAATCTGTTTATCTTGCTACAGTTCCTATTGTATTATTGCACAGCAGAAATCAGTCAGAGTGCAAGGTTCTGTGCCGCAACTGCATTGTATGGTGTTGTCAGGCTAACTAGTTTTTAGGCACTGGGAGATGGGGAGGCAGCTATTCAGGTGTTACGAGTGGAAACAAGTTAGAGGCTGGGGCCAGAGAGGCTGCGTGTGGGCGGCAGGAACTGGGGCCAGAGAGGCAGCATGTGGGCGGCAGGAACTGGGGGGCCAGAGAGGCTGCGTGTGGGCGGCAGGGGCTGGGGCCAGAGAGGCTGCGTGTGGGCGGCAGGGGCTGGGGCCAGAGAGGCTGCGTGTGGGCGGCAGGGGCTGGGGCCAGAGAGGCTGCGTGTGGGCGGCAGGGGTGGGGCCAGAGAGGCTGCGTGTGGGCGGCAAGGGCTGGGGCCAGAGAGGCTGCGTGTGGGCGGCAGGGGCCAGAGAGGCTGCGTGTGGGCGGCAAGGGCTGCCAGAGAGGCTGCGTGTGGGCGGCAAGGGCTGGGGCCAGAGAGGCTGCGTGTGGGCGGCAGGGGCTGGGGCCAGAGAGGCTGCGAGTGGGCGGCAGGGGCTGGGGCCAGAGAGGCTGCGAGTGGGCGGCAGGGGCTGGGGCCAGAGAGGCTGTGTGTGGGCGGCAGGGGCTGGGGCCAGAGAGGCTGCGTGTGGGCGGCAGGAACTGGGGCCAGAGAGGCAGCGTTGGGCGGCAGGAACTGGGGCCAGAGAGGCAGCATGTGGGCGGCAGGAACTGGGGCCAGAGAGGCTGCGTGTGGGCGGCAGGGGCTGGGGCCAGAGAGGCTGTGTGTGGGGGGGGGGGCCAGAGAGGCTGCGTGTGGGCGGCAGGGGCTGGGGCCAGAGAGGCTGCGTGTGGGCGGCAGGGGCTGGGGCCAGAGAGGCTGCGTGTGGGCGGCAGGGGCTGGGGCCAGAGAGGCTGCGTGTGGGCGGCAGGGGCTGGGGCCAGAGAGGCTGCGTGTGGGGGCTGGGGCCAGAGAGGCTGCGTGCGGGAGGCAGGGGCACGTCCGATCTCCTCTAGGTTCAGCTGCGGGGGCAAGTGACAGGTTCCAGATTTAAAGTAGATGTAAAGCTAAATGACATGTTTGTTTGCTAAAGCACTGTGTATCGCCAACCTAATTTACACTTTTTATAATTAAAAACACAGTTTTAACCTTTTTTCATCCTGTGTTACATCTCAGTGCTGCTAATCGGCCACTTTCTGCCTTCAATGCACTCCAGTGATGGTTGTATGGATTTTCTCTGGGCAGGATTTCTAACACCGACAGCAGAGGAGCATGCTTCTGTAATGTGCCACTTGTAGTTGTGACAGGGTGACAATGCAGGGACAGGAGTGTTGTCACCCTATAACAGGAAGTGCCTGGACAATGACCTTCATGGCAGGATCACCAGGAACCATTTTCACAAAATCTGTAGTTTTAAAAATCTTGACATTGTAAAACAACATACTGAAGTTTTAAACTTTTCCAATTCCATGCAAAACTTAAGTCTGGACTTTATTTTAGATATTTTGCAAAGCTGTCGGGTTGAGCAGGCTTTTCAGACTGCTTCTGTGCAGGGCTTCAGCTTCTTGACAGCACCACAGATGAACAGTTTATACTGAGCACAATCTTAACCTTGATCTCCTCCTTTTTTTTATTCCAGACGCTTTACTTTGGCCTCTGGTTTGTCGGGAAGAACCAGCATAAGCGATGGGTGGAGCTGGAGAAACCGTTGAGGAAACAGCTAGACAAGTTCTCGGGGGATCCCATGCTGTACTTTGGCGTTATGTTCTATGTGCCGAGCGTTTCTTGTCTAAACCAGCGTGTCACCAGGTAGGTGAGATTTCATAGCCGGAGGAGCTTACAGTTATTTTACTCCTGTCTGTCTTTATTGAAAATATACATTTTATTAAACTCGCAAAAAACAAAAATATAAATTTACATTACGATTTCCATCTCCGGAGTAGATGGTCAGTTACATCATGTGGTACAAGGACACGGATAATGTACATTAGAATGAATTCCAGGTAAGGATTTCAATACATTACATTGGTCATCAGGACAACTGGAGAGGGTGATTTTTGTCAGCAGATAATAAACCGGAGTTGTAACCCTTCCTTGCGCTGTAGGTAACCCAAGAGAGGTGGATATCTACCTAAAGCATGGCAAACCGGTCAAATATAACCAGGGTGCAGCTTTTTATTTTTTAACCTCGAAAGGCCCCATTAAAAAGTAAAGGTTTGAAGAGGTCAGTGGTAAGTATTCCAGAGTGTAAGGATCCATGGCACGTAGTGCAGGGATCAGTAGTTAGTAGTGCAAAGTGCACTACTTTGCACAATATTGTAAGTATCGATGAGTGTAAGGATTAGTGGTAGGTAGTGCAGGGGTCTGTGGCAGGTAGTGCGGAGTGCAGGGGTCAGTGGTAAGTAATACTAATGCATGGGCCAGTAGTAAGTAGCACAGGGTTTTGGGGATCAGTGGTAAGTAGCGCTAATGCAGGGGTTAGTAGCGCAGAGTTCAGGAATCGGTGGTAACTTGTCCAGGGGTCAGTATTTAGTGATGCAGGGGTCAGCAGTAAATATCAGACTGTAGGGGTCATGGTGAGTAGCGCAGGGGTTGGTGGTGAGTAGTGAAGGGATCCGTAATAAGTAGCACATTATGTAGGGGTCAGTAGTAAGTAGCGCACAATGCAGGGGTCAGTAGTAGCGCAGGGGTCAGTAGGAAGTAGCGCACAATGCAGGGGTCAGTAGGAAGTAGCGCACAATGCAGGGTTCAGGGGTCAGTAGTAAGTAGCACACAATGCCAGGGTTCAGGGGTCAGTAGTAAGTAGCGCACAATGCAGGGGTCAGTAGTAAGTAGCGCACAATGCAGGGTTCAGGAGTCAGTAGTAAGTAGCGCACAATGCAGGGTTCAGGGGTCAGTAGTAAGTAGTGCACAATGTCAGGGTTCAGGGGTCAGTAGTAAGTAGCGCACAATGTAGGGTTCAGGGGTCAGTAGTAGCACACAATGCAGGGTTCAGGGTCAGTAGCGTAGCGCAGATTGCAGGGATCAGTGGTAAGTATCGTAGCGTATGTAGTACGTAGCGCAGGGGTCAGTAGTAAGTAGCGCAGCTTTATGGGGTCAGTGGTAAGTAGGGCAGCGTGCAGGGTCAGTATTACATGGCACATATCCCTCCTACAAGCAGAAAATACAACCCCCCCCCCAGTACAACAATCCTCCCTAGCTCCCTAGATCACTCAAGGGCACCCCCCCTGTATAATTCACTCACCAGACTTCCAATGAAGTGACACCCGGCAGAATGAGGAAGGTCCAACCCGGTCTCCTCTCAGCGGTGTCCTATCACATGTAAGAACTGATGCGCAGCCTAGGACTGCATTGCCTATTGCCACTCTGATCCTAAAGGCAGTAGATGGGGGTCAGGAGTTGGCAGCAAGGCAGGGTGCGATCTACCCGTTATATGGCTCAGATCGATCGATCGCTGTTTCCCGCTTTACACTATACTCCCCTAATCCCTGTCCCTTAGTTCTAGCAGTAAACTAATCCTTTGTTTGGTATTCTGATCCACGACAAGAGTCTTAGAAAGCATTTCAGCAGACGAAGCTTCCTTTGTACGGGAAGGGCTATTATTTAATTTCACGCTCTCAACAGATTTCTGGGAAGGAATAACTTCTAACTGCAGAATGGCTTGTGGAACAATTATATGCATTGTAATGCATTTTTAATGATAGTCTAGTTCTGTGTGTGTGTATGGATAGATTTATTTTTCTGTGTAGACATAGGACAGCCATATTTTGTGCATTACATATGCAGGTCTTAAGTGTTAATAAACCCACAACAGTAAAATCAGTCTGTATATGCAATAAAGCATGCTTGTTGTACTCAGTGTGAACCTAACGCCCCGTACACACGATCAGGCTTTTGCCCAGCAAAAATCACATTGGTACTCCGAGGGAATTCCATCGGAGTAAAAGAGAACATGTTCTCTATCTAAACCCAGTCGGAATTCCATCGGAGTAAAAGAACATGTTCTCGTTCTAAACCCAGGCGGTATTCCTCTGAGTTTCCGATGGGTACACATGGTCGGATTATTCGATGGAGAAAGTCCATCGGAAATTCCGATTGTGTATACAAGGCATAAGGGGCTAAATTGGATTTAGGTCTGGACTTTGACTGGGCCATTCTAACACATGAATATGCTTTGATCTAAACCATTCCATTGTAGCTCCGATGCTTCCACCACCATGTTTCACGGTGGGGGTGGTGTGTTCAGAGTGATGTGCAGTGTTAATTTTCCGGCACACATAGCATTTGGCTTTTAGGCCAAAAAGTTTGATTTCATCTGACAAGAGCACCTTCTTCCACATGTTTTGCTGTGGCCTCTCGCAAACGGGACTTAGGGCTTTCTTTCAACAATGTCTTTCTTCCTGCCACTTTTCCATAAAGGCCAGATTTGTGGAGTGAATGACTAATAGTCCTGTAGTAATAGTCTGTCCTGTGGGCAGATTCTCCCACCTGAGCTGTGGATCTCTGCAGAGCTACCATGGACCTCCTTGGCTGCTTCTCTGATGAATGCTCTGATGAATGCTCTCCTTGCCCGGCCTGTCAGTTTAGGTGGATGGCCATGTCTTGCTAGGTTTGCAGTTGTGCCATACTCTTTCTATTTTCAGATGATGGATTGAACAGAGCTCCGTGAGATGTTCAAAGCTGGGATATTTTTTTATAGCTTAACCCTCCACAACCCTTAAACTTCTCTAAAACCTTATCCCTGACCTGTATGGTGTGTTTTGGCCTTCATGATGCTGTTTATTCACTAAGGTTCTCTAACAAACCTCTGAGGGCTTCACAGAACAACTGTATTTATACTGAGATTAAATTGCACACAGGTTGGACTCTTAATTAGGTGACTTCTGAAGGCAATTGGCTCTCTAGAATTTATTTGGTGGTATCAGAGTGCATACATATTTGCATACCCCATACATAAATTGATAAGATCGGGAAGGAAAGCAGCGCTGGGCAACAATGGAACATTCTAAAGGACGGATATAGAAACGTCCCATTGTTTCCCAGCACAGCTTTCCTTGTTTTTCTTTCTGGTCTTGGCTTGATTTGTTTTTCCGCCCCCCGAGCCCCCGTTTTACTTACCTGACTTCTCGAAAGTCCCGCGCTCCTCCCAGTCATCCTCTTCGTTTCCCAGCCTGGCGGTTGATTGGCTACACTGGATGGATTGAAAGCAGCGCAGCCATTGGCTGGCGCTGCTGTCAATCGCATCCAATGACGCGGCGTGCCTGGGGGCGGGGCTGAGTGATAGTCGGCTGCTATGGCCACCGCTGTATTACGGGAGCGCGCCCGCAAGAGCTTTCCACCATGCGAGCTCGCATGAAGGTGGAAAGCTCTTGCTGGAGCCGAGACAGCCGCCGAGGGACCCCAGAAGACGTGGATCAGGGCCACTGTGTGCAAAACGAGCCTCACAGTCGAGGTAAGTATGACATGTTTGTTATTTAAAAAAATAAATAAAACATTTACTTTAGTGTTCCTTTTAAGTGAAACTGCTGCAGATTAAGATCCGGTCACCTTCCAGGGCTGTGCTGTGTGACAGAGCTGTGTATATCTTAGAAATGGATGAACAGGAACCCAAATCGTTTGGCAGGTTTGTGTATTTAGCGGTTTGCCTGAAGTTCAGCTTTAAGTGGAGTATACCTTTTATCTTGGGAAGATTCTATTGCTGACTAAGGCCTTCATGGATTTATTTATTTGCCTATTGCAGGTACTTTTATACTGTAGCGCCGTCAATGTATGCAGCACTTTATAAGCAATATTGAAATACTTTTATAGCCTCCCTATAATTTTGGAACTGTTGAGAGGAATGCAGCTTTTCCCGGGGCTGATGCGTGCATTGTTGGTGCATTCGGGTCTTCACAAGCATTTTGAATGAGATTATCCTTGTGTATTGTGTTCCCTACAAACCGCAAACTGAACAATCCCCATTGAAGCCATGCAAATCAGTCCCCGCGCGGCTGGTGGCGATTCTTTCCTCGCCGCGTACTACAGATTAGCTCTGATGAAATTATAGGTTGCGATTAGGGAATGCCTTGTGCTGCCGATCCTCTCCCTGTAATTTGCTCTAATGAATGCGGAGGTTGGAGGGCAGAAAGTTAGCTTCAGGTTGGAGCTTGCCGTCTCCTGCGAGCGTGCTTCTACTGGCTTCTCGCATAGTTCACGTCGAAAGGTTTATTTTTTAACAAATAGTGGCCTTTTAGGGTGAAAAAAAAGAAGCTCCATCCCTCTCTGCTAAGGCAAACACTAAGATTCCAGCCTGACTGCTGGAAATAGTCTTTGTTTATTCTGGAATACAAGCAGACGGCTGTAGGGAAGGCAGGATCGGCACAGAGAAGCGTGTTAAAAAATGCCTGCATGCCTTGGCAAGACTTGGCTGAGCAGGCCAGAGACGCGAATGGAGAACGCAGTGCTGAAATGAGCTTTTGGAAGATACAAACATGAGAGCCTTGCTCTTAAAGCTGAAGTTTAATCTGCTTATACAGTGCCTGGAAAAAGTATTCATACCCCTTGACATTTTCCACATTTTGTCATGTTACAACCAAAAATGTAAATGTATTTTATTGGGATTTTATGTGATGGACCAACACTAAGTGGCACATAATTGTCAAGAAAAATGATAAAATAAATGGTTTTCAATTATTTTTTTTTTACTAATAAATATTGGAAAGTGTGGCGTGCATTTGTATTACCCCCCCCCCCCCCCCCCCCCGAGACAATACTTTGTAGAATCACCTTTCGCTGTAATTTACAGCTGCAAGTCTTTTTGGGGGTGTCTCTACCAGCTTTGCACATCTAGAGAGTGAAATTTTTGCCCATTCTTCTTTGCAAAACAGCTCAAGCTCTGTCAGATTGGATGAAGAGCGTCTGTGAACAGCAATTTTCAAGTCTTGCCACAGATTCTCGATTGGATTTAGGTCTGGACTTTGACTGGGCCGTTCTAACACATGAATATACTTTGATCTAAACCATCCCGTTGTAGCTCTGGCTGTATGTTTGTTTAGGGTTGATGTCCTACTGTAAGGTGAACCTCCTCCCCAGTCTCAAGTCTTTTGCAGAATCTTAGGGCCCTTTCACACGGGGGGGGTAAACAGTAATGATTCTTCTCCGTGTGTCCGTAAGCTCAGCGGGGATCGAGCCGTAGATCCCCGCTGTCACGGCGGTCTCCTCACACTGTGCAAGGACCGCCCTGTCCTTTCTCCGCTCTCCCCCTCTATGGGGGGGATCGGATGAACATGGACCGTGTGTCCGTGTTCATCCGATCCGCAGACGGAAGAAAAAAATAGGACATTCTTCCGTCTGCAAAATCGGATCTTTGCGGAGGAGGCGGTGTGATTACAGTGTCACCGGATGTTTATCCGCTGACACCCGCAATTACATAGGGACCAATGTATGTCCCTTTTTCATCCGCAAACGGATGGATGAAAATGCGGACATACGGTCCGCACGTGTGAAAGGGACCTAAGAGGTTTTCTTCTAAGATTTTCCTGTATTTTGCTCCATACGTCTTTCCATCAACTCTGACTAGCTTCCATGTCCCTGCTGAAGAAAAGCATCCCCACAACATGATGCTGCCACCACCATGTTTCACGGTGGGGATAGCTTGTTCTGGGTGATGTGCAGTGTTGGTTTTCTACCACACATAGTGTTTTTGCTTTTTAGGCCAAACAGTTCAATGTAGGTCTTATCTGACCAGAGCATCTTCTTCCACATGTTTGCTGTGTCCCCCACATGGCCTATCGTAAACTGCAAACTGGAGTTTTTTTTGTGTTTGGTCCATCACACATAAGATTCCAATAAAATACCTTTACTACTTTGGTTGTAACGTGGAAAATTTCAAGCGGTCTGAATACTTTTTCAAGACACTACATGTTGCTTTCCCTGATTCCTCTTTTCCTACCCCCTTTAACCTACCAATGAAATTACTAAATAAATCCTTTACAGTTTAATTACATACCTTGTTTGGGAGTCAATCGCATGACCAGAGAATAGGTAAAGATAGACCTCTTCCCTCAACAGCAGGAGTCTCCAAACTTTCTAACAAAGGGCAACTTTACTTCAGACTTTAGGGGGGCCAGACTGGCCAGTGGGAGTAAAAAATTTCCTGGTGTCAGTGGGAGTAAATACCACCACATCTTTAATGGGGGGAATAATGCTCCATCATGGGTGTCAGTGGGTGGAAGGGTGCTCATCATTGGTATCACCCAAATTATGGGGCACAATTCCTTCCAGTGATACCACTGACAGGCACCCTTCGACCCACTGACACCAACAATAGGGCACTAGTCTTCCCACTTACAGGCAGGAATAGTGCTCCATCATTGGGGTAAGTAGGAAGACTATGCCACATTGTTGGTGTCAGTGGATGAAAGGGTGCCCATCATTGGTGTCAATGGGAGGAATAGTGCCGAATTGTTGGTGTCAGTGGGTGGAAGGGTACCCCTCATTGGTATTGGTGAAAAATG
The DNA here is from genome assembly GCA_029574335.1 of Rana kukunoris. Taxonomy (NCBI): domain Eukaryota; kingdom Metazoa; phylum Chordata; class Amphibia; order Anura; family Ranidae; genus Rana; species Rana kukunoris. Next base: position 512,097,060 of record CM056052.1, read on the forward strand.
GTGCCCTATTGTTGGTGAAAGCACAGCTTTCTGTTTATCCAGCAATAGTACAAAGAGGAGGTGCGGGCTGAGCTCTCTGCCTCCGCTCTATACACAGGAGGATTGCAAACTGCTCGCAGCACCCCAGGGTGCTGCGTCACCCCCGGTTGAAAAACACTGGACTATGGGATGTGTAGTCAGGGCCGCCATCAGGGGGGTACAGGCATTACACCTGTAAGGGGCCCGGGGGTCCCCAGATGGCAACCCCCTCTTTTTTTTATTTTTTATAAAAATATATATTTTTTAATATATTTTTATTTTATTTTTTTTTATTAAAGGGCCAATTTTTTTTTTTAGGGGTCCGGAGGTCCCCAGGGCCCCAGATGGCAACCCCCTTATATATTTTTAGAAAAAAAAAATTGTTTAATATATTTTTCTTTTATTTTTTATTAAAGGGACAATTTTTTTTTTTCCGTAGAGGTCCACAGGGCCGCAGATGGCTACCCCCTTTTTTTATATTTTTCTTCAGGCAGCAGCACCCCCCCCCCCCGGTTCTCCAGGGGGCCCATGCCGGAAGCTGTGTGTAGTGTTCATAGAACAATGTACATGACCACAACTAGTGTACTCTGCTCATTCCAAACCAAAGTGAAATGGAGAACGTGAGGTTTAGGAGCTCACAGAGGGCGTTGCAAGGAGGCGTAAAAAAAAAAAACGTTAAACGATATAATGAAAAATAGATCAAAGGGCTGTTGGGTAGTGGATGTGTATGGATCGTTTGCAGAGATTGTTTAGTGCCAGCTTAAGAGCTGCAAAGAGGGTGCAGGAACAATGCAGAGGAGTCACAAGACCCTAGAGACACAATGATACCATTTTCTTGTTTTGGCTGGCAGCCTTGAACAGTTTAATAAATGCTTATTATATAAACCAGACAACATGCCGCCATCAATGGCACTTTCTTTTTTTTTAGGTTTTGCCAAAATAACCCCATAATGGAAGAGGAGGAGCCTGTACAAATATGACTTCCTTATTAATCCGTGCAAAGGACGTTGTGATGTCTGAATGCGGCCCTGGTGGTCGCCAATTGCAGAAGTGACACCACAGATTGGGCTACAGATATACATTGGTTATTAATTCACAGGGAGGAAATGAGCCATCAGGTGCCCCCTATCCTCCGCCCTGCCGTGTTATCACTACCTGGACCCGTTTGGTATTTCCTCCAACCCTGCTGGCTCTTTCAACTGTGAAATCATTCATTTTGAACGCTCTGACGCTCTCCGGCCTCCCCCTTTAATGCCTGCATTCCTGGTCGCTCCCACGGAAATTGTGCAAAACGCGCCAGCCTGTATCGGATTCCTTGCATGTTTCTTGTAGTCTCTCTGGCTGAAGTCAATATTTATTAGTTAACGTTTCAGTGACCGTAAAATGTTTCTGATAAACAACCTGCCAGCCTTTCATGCTAGACCAGGTTCATGTTAATCCAGAAGCTTTAGTTTACAGGAAATTTCCTATCTTCAGATGATGATAAAAAGAACTCTGTACAGTATATATGTATGTGCGTTTCTGTCCTTTTTTTTTTTTTTTTTTTTTTTACTTAGTGGGGAATAGTTGCAGCTTTTTATTAGTGTCTTTGTCCCCCTTTGGGGAGATTCTCCTTGCATCCCGTCTTAACACAACGTGAAGTGATCAGTATGTAGTGGCAGGGCGGTCGGTGATCAGTATGTAGTGGCAGCGCGGTCGGTGATCAGTATGTAGTGGCAGGGCCGTAAGTGATCAGTATGTAGTGGCAGGTTGGTCGGTGATCAGTATGTAGTGGCAGGGCCGTAAGTGATCAGTATGTAGTGGCAGGGCCGTAAGTGATCAGTATGTAGTGGCAGGGCCGTAAGTGATCAGTATGTAGTGGCAGGGCCGTAAGTGATCAGTATGTAGTGGCAGGGCCGTAAGTGATCGGTATGTAGTGGCAGGGCGGTCGGTGATCGGTATGTAGTGGCAGGGCGGTCGGTGATCGGTATGTAGTGGCAGGGCGGTCGGTGATCGGTATGTAGTGGCAGGGCGGTCGGTGATCGGTATGTAGTGGCAGGGCGGTCGGTGATCGGTATGTAGTGGCAGGGCGGTCGGTGATCGGTATGTAGTGGCAGGACGGTCGGTGATCGGTATGTAGTGGCAGGGCGGTCGGTGATCGGTATGTAGTGGCAGGGCGGTCGGTGATCGGTATGTAGTGGCAGGGCGGTCGGTAAGCAGATGAACAGAATTCACGCTGGAGAAGCCTCTCCCCATCAGCCACATACAGTACCACAGGCGATTAAAAGACTTGCAGGCCTGCTAACTCTGCTCCTCCATCTTCATTTGCTGGATCAGCAATAGCAGCCACCTGTGCAGTGAGGAAAAGAGGTGGCCACGCCGTTGTCCCATCCACCACCTTTGACTGACCCAGAAAAAGCTGTCGAGTGACCCCTAGCTTCTGGCCCCAGGATACTTGGCACTGGGAGGAGAAATCCAATCTGATCTCCGGGAGAGGAGAGAACCACAGGCATTCCCAACTCCCCCTTCCATGATGACCTGCGATTCCCTATCGCAAAGTTGTGGAAACAAGTGTGGGGAAATGTTGATGTTGTGCAGGGACCTGATGTGCTCCTTAACAACTCTTTATGTCATCCTTTAGTAGAACGCGGGCGGCGCTGCACAGGGTCAGGGCTTGTATTTACAACCTGTGGCTCTTTGTAAAAATCAGTGCCTGCCTTTGTTGGTACAATTTTTAGCTTTTTGCCATGGCATCCTGCAGAGCCAAGATGGCACTCGTGGATGCCGTGGCACATTGGTTGAGAAGGGCTGTTTTGTCTTTCTGTCTATTTTGATCACATTCAACTTTTCTGAAATGTCACACTGTTGGGGGATCACAAATATTATAGTGAGCCCATCTGTATCCTCTGACTTAATACTGATAACACAACACTTGTCTTACAGGGAGCAGTATTACCTCCAGTTAAAAAAGAATGTCTATGATGGACAAGTGCACTGTACTGTGGAGCAGTACGTTCGACTAGCTGCCCTGGCCCTTCAAGGTAATGCTTTTTTTTTTTCATAATTGTCCTTAAATGATAGAGTATTGTGGTCATGTTTTGCTTTTGTCATTCTTTAAAGGGGGCAAAGGAGATGTTCTGCTTATAAGCGTAGACTTGTAGGGCTTTGTTGGTTGGGGATCTCAGCAGCAGTGGGTGGGTGGAGGTGGGAACAGAGGGGTCGGTGGCCCCTGGCGCAACATTGAGGGGGCGCATCCCATGCCCGCCATCCAGAGTCACTCCGTCCACTATTCTTTATCTGTCCCGTCTGGTGGCCGGCCCTCTTTCCCCAACTTGGACTGCGCTATGTGAACGCCGCTCTGTAATGGACGAGTGGCGGACATGGGCGCCCAGTGATTGGCTGAAATTGTCACGTGTGGCCGCGGGGCTTGTTTGTGAATGAAGATGGTAGTCGGTGCATCATGCTCAGCGCCGCTTGTTTCCAGAGTCCTGCCTCGCTGTCCAGCTGCCTCTATGCTGGCATGCCATGTCTCTCCTCCACTCCGGATCTCCTTGAGTCCTCATTGTAACACTGTCTGGCAGAGGCCACATAATAGCAGATGGGACTCGGGGAACTGAAAGTGGTGAGTGACGTGTTGCTGGGCCCAGGGGTGTGGACATGGTCGGGGGAGTGGTAGGTAAGTGCAGGTATCGGGTAGGTCTGTAGTGGTCAGTGTAGTGGTCAGGTAGAGGTCAGTACATGTGTAGGTGTAGGTGTTGGTGTGACGGTAGTAGAACATATCCCCGTCATCCATTCCCTACTTCTGAATTAAAAGAAAATCGCTCAATATTCCACGAGTAGGAATATCCCTGGAATCGCTGAATAATCCATACATGAGCCAAAGCTTAATGCTGGATGTAAACAGGACACACTTTATTGAAAGTACACAGCACACTTTTATACAGGATATGGAACATCCCGCCCCCAACAACCGCATTCATATTGGTCCTTTTCAAAGTCCAGGCAGTCTCCCATCAGGTCCTCCCTAACCATGCAAATGAGGACTTGAAAATGACACAGCAGAGATTGGTCAGAAAGGTTTGAACAGAAAGACTGCTATGTGTATTCAGACAAAAGCCCCAGGGGGGCAATCTATGTACACAACAGCCAGCCACAGAACAATGGAACCGTCTGGAGAGTTGAGACAGGGCAGAAGACATTTACACCTGATAATCAAAAGGCTTTAGATAGGGTTATCGCACAATGGACAATGAGTATCTCTTCTAAATCTATTGACCTGGTTGGGGTTCAGAATAAAATCTCCTGTAATCTCAAGACATCCTGGAATATGAACTATCCGTAATGTCCTCTCTTCTGTAATACATGAATGGATTTCACGTAGAAACACTTCAGTATTTCATGGTCCATGACATTACTCCCCCTGGGAAATAGTTCAACATCCACAGTGGGACCCAAACGGGTCACTCGAGGATGTTGGGCAAGTAGTCTTAAGGTTCCAGGACTGTCTGCCGGGATGAACCATCCGCCTTCCTGGTTTGAGGCCCTGGCCCATAATCAGACGGCAAGAGGCTCGCATTCAGTCCTCTCCAAAAGCCCCTGTCCCGGCTAGGTCTGGCACACAGCTCCCCTTTTGGCAGGAGACTAACACAGTAGGAGACACCAGATGGGTTGACTCTGAACTTAGTCAGTAGTTCCAGTCCCCCAATGCCGGTATCCATACAGTAACCCAAATAACTTGCTCCAGACAGAGCATTACTCACCCCGCCATCCTCTGCCTCTCTCAGGGAACACGTCTGCCGCTGGGGAGAGGCCTGGACTGGCCCTTCTCCCTCGAGTCCTTTCAGCCGCTGGAGAGACGACAGGGTGGCTGGGCTCAGTCCATCATGCTGTTGGGGATCTGGGCCAACTGGCCACCATTTATGGGGTATACCAGTGGAGACTGAGGTCCTATCCACTGGTGTGAGGTGAAAATCCCCCGGTGCTTGCAAAGCAAAGCTGACATCCTCCTGTGCAAATATTCAACCATGGTCATTCAATGAGCCGTAATTTCCAGCGTTGTTCCACCCAACAGTGGAAGAAGAGAGGAGCTGAGCTCTGGGCGGCCGCTTCGCTTAACCGTGGAGCAGGTGAGTGTCTGTTTATTAAGTCAGCAGCTACACTTTTTGTAGCTGCTGACTTTTAATAAACATACAAAGGCTGGAACTCCCCTTTTTTTTTAAATTTGTTAAAATTTAGCAAAATTCCCCATCGGTTATATGTCACAAATGTTTCAATTTTGGGCATTTTCTTTGGCAAACTATTGACCAAATGCTTAGAGCGGGGTTTGACAAATTTGCTTGGAATCTAGGAGCCAGCTGAAAAAGGGAGCCCGAAAACGCGCCCTGTCCCGCCAAGCTTGCGCGCAGAAGCTAACACATATGTGGGTAGCGTCTGCTTATGTAAACGGTATTCAAACCACACATGTGAGGTATTGCCGCGATCGTTGGAGCGAGAGCAATAATTCTAGCCCTAGACCTTCTCTGTAACTCAAAACATGCAACCTGTAGAATTTTTTATACTTCGCCTATGGAGATTTTAAAGGGTACGTTTTTCGCCATTCCATGAGCGGACACAATTTTAAAGCATGACATGTTGGGTATCAATTTACTCGTTGTAACATTATCTTTCACAATATAAAAAAAAAATTGGGATAACTTTACTGCTGTCTTATTTTTTTTATTAAAAAAAGTGTGTTTTTTTCCCCAAAAAAGTGCGCTTGTAAGACCGCTGCGCAAATACGGTGTGACAAAGTATTGCAATGACCCCCATTTCACTCTCTAGGGTGTTAGAATAAAAAATATATATAATGTTTATGGGGTTCTAATTAGAGGGAAGGAGATGGCAGTGATCACAGAAGGCCGCAAAGCCGCCGCCTCAATTACCGGCGGGCCCGCGCCCGCCAGTAATTGAGGCCGTGGCTTTGTGGCCTAAGCTTCCCTCTGTGAAGGCCGCAAAGTCGCGGCCTCAATTATTGGCGGGCGCCAGGTCACAATTTCTTGTCGCAATTGTGACCGGGCGCCCAGATTTGGTCGAGCCCTGGCTTGGAGTCAATCGGGGTCAATGTCTGAATTTTAACCCTTATCCTTGATCAATATTGGTGACATTGGGAAGTTACAAGCTTTTTGGTAAAAGTCATATTAAAGCAGTCATGGGCAGACAATGACCCTCTAACCACTAAGAAATCACAAATACCTGCATGCCTATTCTACCTAATATGGCTCATCACCTCTTTGGCAGCTGGAGTGTTGGAAGGTCCCCACCCAGTCCGTACACCAACTGCTCATTTCAAAGTTTAATATTCTCTATAGGACTAACACTGCAGCTTTATATTTGCAAATGTTTTGAAGTTTCTGGTAATGAATGGGGATGTGTTCTGTCTTGCAGTGGAGCCTAAAGATCGCAATGTGTATGAGACACAGGACTTCCTCAGAGATGGCATGCTGTTTCCCGTGGTAAGTTTCCATATTACATAGTGTGCATGTCTTTACATTGCATCGTTGTTCCAGATCGCTAGAAACCCTTTTCTCTATATCCCAGATAGCAAGGATAACTTGCCACAAATGTATGTGGCATTGTTGAATTGTAAGTCTGTTTAACTTGCTGCATGTTTTTTCACTGAGCACTTGAAGCACACATTCTAGTTAACACTAACAATTTGTAGCAAATTTGCGTGGGGAGTCTCTTGCAAGAGCAAAGTTGCAGTGGTGAGTCTACAGCAAGAGCTCTGCAAATCTACAGCATAAAAATTCAGCCACAGTGACCCCTGTGGTGGGATGAATATTGCACATCATTACTGAACCAGAACTTGCAGCAGGCCTAGAGAATGTTTGCAAAGAAAGTTGATCTGGAGTCATACCATGCAGACTTGATGCAATTGTGCAACAAACTTGTGAAGCCTCTGGCAAGGCATTTGCTATATGGGATCTTCCATGTGTCAAGTTTGAGATGCAAATGTGAATGTTTAAACCAATCATACTAATTTAAAGTGTATTTATTGTCAAAATAAGGGTTGTCCCGATACCGAGTATTTCCGGGAGTACTCCCGCAAATACCCCCGATACCTAAATAGAATACTCGCCCCCCCCCCCCCCATCCCCCGCCGCCGCCGCAAAGCCACCGCCGCGTTAATCCCCGTACATTACAGCGCCCATTACAAGCTTTCGTTTGTATACTTGTAATGCGCGCCTCGCCATGTATAGACACTCCCCTCACACATGCCCTTCTGGAAGAATGGTCAAACATTCCCATAGACACACTTCTAAACCTTGTGGACGGCCTTCCCAGAAGGGTTGAAGCTGTTATAGCTGCAAAGGGTGGGCCAACTCAATACTGAACCCTATGGACTAAGACTGGGATGCCATTAAAGTTCATGTGTGTGTGTGTGTGTAAAGCAGTGTTAATCTTGGCAGCAAATTTTGGTTTTACTTTTAGTTTGAGGACTAAAATGGCATTTTAGTTTTAGTCCCATTTTAGTCTTCTGCAATTGTTTTAGTCGACTAAAATCTCCAGTACATTTTAGTAGACTAAACTCATTTTATTAATTTAAAATAGAATGGGTGTAGTTTAAATAGTAATGCATTATTTAAAGCGGATCTCCACCCTAATTCTAACATTTCTTTAATTACACTGCCGCTGTATGACATTATCAAAACGGATGTTTTTTTAAAGTAAATCTGTACAGTATCTGTACAGTAGACTGCCTTCCGGTCTGGCTCACTGCGGGAATTCTCTGGGCATTGCGTCATTGCGTCACTTCCTGCTCCATGCAGTGCGCTCTGGGAGCTTCTCTCCATAGCTCCCTGTGTAAACTGCGCAGCCGTGTGATCAAATATCGCGCTATTTCCTAGGCAGGAAGTGACGCGCGGCATAAACAAAGGAAGGAGGTTGCCGTTGTCATGGCAACACAGACGCTCAAGCAGCTGCTCTGCGTTGCTCGTGCACATGCGCGAGATCGAGCGGTGGATGCTGGGACATCAGCATCCACCAGAAGAAGGAAGTGCCGATCTGTGGGCTTATGCCCACAGTTAAAATGGAACCTAAACGGAAGGAGGAATATAAGTTATTTCGCACAGGGTGGCTGCGGAGCGGCCGCGGGAGACAAAAAACGTGAGTTCAGCTAATTAGGGGCATTAACCTTTTAAATAGCCATTAACAAAAACATGTTTTTGGCGTGGGAGATCCGCTTTAAGCATTTCTCTCAGGTTTCCAAACTCATTATATACTACTGGAGTGAAAAATCGAATACGTTATTTTTTATGTTGTTGAGGTTTGAACACGCACTAAAGACCAGTGTTAATTTTCACGTCAAATTTCAATTCAGTTTTAGTCATTCAACTAAAATGGCATTTAAATTTTAGTGCCGTTTTTAGTTTTTGTAGTATTTTAGTCATCTCAATTGTTTTCGTTTTAGTTGATTAAAATGTTTTAGTCGACAAAATTAACACTAGTGTAAAGGCAGGTGTCCCAATACTTTGGCAAAATTGTGTGTGTGTGTGTGTGTGCATATATTTATTTTTTATTATAATATAATTTACTTTTTAAATGTTTTTTTTTTTTTTTTTTTGTTTTTTTTATTGGAAAAATATAACGTTAAGTGTATAAACCAAAAATTGTTAAAACATTCTTACTTGACATTGTTAACCACTAGCCGACCAGCCGCCTGTGGCAGGTCGGCTCCGCTGCGCGAGATCAGGTAGCTATACGTCATCTCGCAGTTCAGCCAATAGGGGTGCGCGCGCGCCCCCCACTCACCCCTAGTGCCGACGCACGTGCCCAGCGTCGGGCACCCGCAATCGCTCATTACAGAGCGAGAATCCGGGAACTGTGAGTGTAAACACAGCTCCCGGTCCTGTCAGGGGGAGAAATGACGGATCGTCTGTTCATACAATGTATGAACAGCCATCAGTCATTTCCCCTAATGAGTCCACCCCCCCCTACAGTTAGAACACACCTAGGGAACATAATTAACCCCTTCCTCGCTCCCTAGTGTTAACCCCTTCCCTGCCAGTGGCATTTTCATAGTAATCGATGCATTTTTATAGCACTGATTGCTATAAAAATGCAAATGGTCGCAAAAATGTGTCAAAAGTGTTCGAAGTGTCCGCCATAATGTCGCAGTACTGATAAAAATCACAGATCGCTGCCATTACTAGTAAAAAAAAAAATATGCCATAAAACTATCCCCTATTTTGTAGACGCTATAACTTTTGCGCAAACCAATCAACGCTTATTGCGATTGTAGAAGAATACATATCGGCCTAAACTGAGGAAAAGTTTTTATTTTAATATATTTTTGGGGATATTTATTATAGCAAAAAGTAAAAATTTTTTTTTTTTTCCGAAATTGTAGCTCTATTGTTTATAGCGCAAAAAAAAATCACAGAGGTGATCAAATACCACTAAAAGTTCTATTTGTGGGGGAAAAAAAGGACACCAATTTTGTTTGGGAGCAACGTCGCATGACCGCGGAATTGTCAGTTTAAGCCCTGGTTTACACTGGGCTGCGGGAGTGAAATCGCGCAAGTTCAGCTGAAATTGCGCGATTTCACTCCCTCTGGCAGTCCCGATTTCGGCTGCGATTTAGGAGACGTCTGTGCAGGTTTCTGCACAGATGTCAATGTAAATCGCGTCCTGAAATTGCAAAAAGTAGTACAGGAACTACTTTTTGAAATCGGTGCAGCGCGCAGATGCGGCGTCGGACCGATTAGGACAGTGTCATTTCCGGCAATTGCCGCCGATTTGAGATGCGATTTCACATGTGAAATCGCATCTCAAATCGAACTAAATCGTACCCAGTGTGAACCTGGGCTTAGCGATGCAGTGCCGAATCGCAAAAAGGGGCCCTTTTATTGACCAGCAATATGGTCCGGGGCTGAAGTGGTTAAAGCAGCAAGTCATCGTTAAACAAATCATCTGTGTGATTTAGCTGCGATCGAAGCCGTTAGCCAGCTGGTTAGATAAATACTATTTCTAGGGAGCAGTGATCGGTTTTCTGGCTTCAGACTAGTATTGGTTACACTTCTTTCATTGCCTGATCACACTGGTACATTTATTTGAGAACTCCCAGATTTATTTATCAAAAACATTTTTATTGTTTTATGAGTCTCTCCATGGTGCGTTTTTATCAGAGAGCTTTGTAATTAAAGACGTTTGCCGAGTTCTCTGTTCTTATGGAACCTTATTTTTGGTTGACATGATAAATACTCGCAAGAATGTGGAACATGTTCTAACCACTGATGCGTGATCGGCTCGTGCTGCCTGGATCCTTAGATCATCTCGGGCAGATAAGGGGAGGTTTATTTAGCCGCACTATTTGCATCCTATGCTTGATGTTTATCTTTCATAAATTATTTTGATCGAGTGTGACATCCCGCTGAAAGCAACTTCAAAGATCACCTCCTTGGCATTAAACTAGGCTTTTTGTTTCAGGCTTGATTTAAAGCAAATACTTCTATTTTTAATAAACGGGATAAGCGTTTCATTTTTTAATTAAAAGTCCATTAGTGGAGAAAGTGAAGGTGAACGTTAATGAGTTAGTGATTCTAAACAGTTAAACCAAATAGCGTATTTATCTGGGTATAGCGCGCACCGGCGTATAGCGCGCACCCCAAGTCTAGAAGGGAAATTTCAGGAAAAAAAAAATGAATTCCTTAGTTTGAATGCCCCTCGTCAGTGTTTTGCCCGGCGGCCTTGTCCGGTCCGGCATAGGTCTGCGGCCTTGGTGGTGTTCTCCCGCGATGTCTCTGAACGCCGCCGCCGACATATACCGAGCGCAGTACACTCGGCCACGCTCGGCTCGTCTCGCATAAAGACTAGGAGGCGGCACAGGGAGCGCAGCCGAGCCTAGCCGAGTGTACTGCGCTCGGTATATGTCGGTGGCGGCGGTCAGACAGCGCGGATCGGTGTATAACGCGCACCCGCGATTTCCCCCTGATTTTAAGGGGAAAAAAGTGCGCGCTATACGCCGATAAATACGGTATGTTGCTGCATATGTTTCTTTTTTTTAAGTTTTGCATTTAGGTAAATCGTAGCAGCGAGCATCCACAGGCACTTCCTGACCTAGGTGACAACGCTTACTCGGTTCAGCTGCTGCGTTGTCACGGTTTACTGCACTTTTCTGAGTTAAGGGGTTGTAAAGGTATATTTTTTTCCCTAAATAGCTTCCTTTACCTTAGTGCAGTCCTCCTTCACTTGCCTCATCATTACATTTTGCTTATAAATGTCCTTATTTCTTCTGAGAAATCCTCACTTCCTGTTCTGTCTGTAACTCCACACAGTAATGTGAGGCTTTGTACCTGGTGTGGAGAAAGCCTTTTGAGGGGGGAGGGGGCGAGCAGGCAAGTCAGGACACTCTCTACTTTGCAGATAGAGAAAGGACCTGTTTGTTAGTTGGCGTCCTGACACTGATGCTCGCCCCCTCCCCCCTCAAGAGGATTTCTCCTTGGTGTGGAGAATTACGGTGTGGAGTTACAGTCAGAAGAACAGGAAGTGAGAATTTCTCAGAAGAAATAAGGACATTTAAAAGCAAAATGGAAGTTTTTCGCAAAGCTCGTTCGATATTGGAGCCGCTAGTGGACCCAACTTCACCAATGGTTTCGACTGTGGACCCGACTAATGTCGATGGATCTGAAGCGTAAACTTTTACTGTTTCAATGAAAGTGTATATGTTAGGGTTGTGTCGATACCAAGCAATTGCACTTTTGCAGGAGTACTTGTTCAGTGCGGCGGTGGCGGCGGAAGTTATAATCACTGATCTCCCTGTGTGGCTTTCAATAAAGCAGCTGACAGCCGCTTCTCCTCCTCTCCCCTCCGCAGCTTTCTCACACAGGGAGATCAGTGAGTATAACTTCCGCCGCACCGGTCGTTTCTGAGTGTCCTATGTGTGCTCCTCTGGTCTCCCCCCCCCCCCCCTGTGTGCTCCTCTGGTCTCCCCCCCCCCCCCCCCCCCGTGTGCTCCTCTGGTCCCCCCCCCCCCCCCGTGTGCTCCTCTGGTCCCCCCCCCCCCGTGTGCTCCTCTGGTCTCCCCCCCCCCCCGTGTGCTCCTCTGGTCTCCCCCCCCCCCCCCCGTGTGCTCCTCTGGTCTCCCCCCCCCCCCCCGTGTGCTCCTCTGGTCTCCCCCCCCCCCCCCCGTGTGCTCCTCTGGTCTCCCCCCCCCCCCCCCCCCGTGTGCTCCTCTGGTCTCCCCCCCCCCCCCGTGTGCTCCTCTGGTCTCCCCCCCCCCCCCCACGTGTGCTCCTCTGGTCTCCCCCCCCCCCCACGTGTGCTCCTCTGGTCTCCCCCCCCCCCACGTGTGCTCCTCTGGTCTCCCCCCCCCCCCCACGTGTGCTCCTCTGGTCTCCCCCCCCCCCACGTGTGCTCCTCTGGTCTCCCCCCCCCCCCCGTGTGCTCCTCTGGTCTCCCCCCCCCCCCCTGTGCTCCTCTGGCCTCCCCCCCCCCCCCCCCGTGTGCTCCTCTGGTCCCCCCCCCTTCTTTAAGCCTCGTTCACACTTAACACCGCTTTGAAATCGTGCAACTTCATCTAAAGCCGTGTGATTACAAAGCAGCGTGTGCATGTGTCTTCAGGTGTGGCTTGAAAGACATCAGTGCGGCTTCATGCACAGATGTCTATTGAAGTCGCACCCGAAATTGGCAAAAGTAGTGCAGGCACTACCTTTGCAAATCGATGTAACACCGCAAAGTCGGCGTTGCGCCGGTTGGAACAGTGCCATTTCTGGTAATAGGCTGCAACTTGCCATGCGACCTGACCCGTCAAATTGCATGATAAATCGGTTCAGTGTGAAAGAGGGCTAAGGATTGTTTTTAATAATTATTTGTGCGACCTGCTTGGTGCTGTTGCTGTTACATAGTTACATAGTTAGTCAGGTTGAAAAAAGACACAAGTCCATCCAGTTCAACCATAAAAAAATAAAAAAATAAAACAAAGTAAAACACAGTACATCCTCCCATACACCCAACTCCATACCCACAGTTGATCCAGAGGAAGGCAAAAAACCCCAGCAGAGCGATGATCCAATTTGCTACCGGAGGGGAAAAAATTCCTTCCTTATCCCCCGAAAGGCAATCGGATTTACCCCGGATCAACTTTACCTACAAAACTTAGTACTCAGTTATATTATGTGCATTTAGGAAAGAATCCAGGCCTCTCTTAAAGCAATCTACTGAGCTGGCCAGAACCACCTCTGCTGTATATTGTGACATGTCGGGAATGTACATTTCCTGACGGGTCCACTTTACTGAAGCGCAGCGTTGTTTGTAGAAGTAATCAGTCTGTTTGCAGGCACCTTTGGTGTTCTTTTTGTGTCTTTGTGATGTTGGCGGAAAGTAAACACGGCAGCGTTGATGAAAGGCGCAGCTCTCCAGAAGTTTGCATGAAAGTTTTGGCGGAGTTGGGTTGTGAATGTGACAGTTGTACAGACTTGTATCCTTTCTGCTTATCGCTCTGATCCCTCTCTCTCCACATACTTGTGTGACAGCCACAAATACCGTGTGCAGGCCCTCGGGGGAAGGGCTGAAGAGGAGTGCTGAGCACAATACCCATCGCCCCGGGCTCTGCTTTCTGAAGCCTTCTGTCACACTGTGGTCTCGTTATGTTACATTCCCTCTGTGTTTTATTGCTCAATCTGTCGGCTACGCTTGGCAGAGCTTCAGATATGTATTGAAGGCGATCGGAGCGGAGGTGTTTCTTGGTAGAAGAGCACACTGGGGGTTTATGAGATTCATTCATTTTTTTTTGTTTGAATCTAATATTTATGCTGGGACTTGCAGTACTATCGCAGATGCAGATTCTGCAGAACACCTGCCTTGTCTTGGCGTAGTGTGATGACTGGAGTTGATCCTGAAATCTGGATATCAGACCAGGCTTTTTCTGGCACTTTTTGTTTACCCAACCCCCTCCCGGTCCACACTTTGCCCTCCATGGCGTTGTCCCCCCCCCCCCCCCTCCTCACCTCTCCATGGCGAGGTCTCCCCTGCTCACCCCTCCATGGCATGGTCCCCCCCCCTCCTCACCCCTCCATGGCGTGGTCCCCCCCCTCCTCACCCCTCCATGGCGTGGTCCCCCCCCTCCTCACCCCTCCATGGCGTGGTCCCCCCCCTCCTCACCCCTCCATGGCGTGGTCCCCCCCCTCCTCACCCCTCCATGGCGTGGTCCCCCCCCCTCCTCACCCCTCCATGGCGTGGTCCCCCCCCCCTCCTCACCCCTCCATGGCGTGGTCCCCCCCCTCCTCACCCCTCCATGGCGTGTCCCCCCCCCTCCTCACCCCTCCATGGCGTGGTCCCCCCCCTCCTCACCCCTCCATGGCGTGGTCCCCCCCCTCCTCACCCCTCCATGGCGTGGTCCCCCCCCCTCCTCACCCCTCCGCGGCGTGGTCCCTCACCCCTCCGCGGCGTGGTCCCCCTCCCCTCTCACCCCTCCGCGGCGTGGTCCCCCCCCCCCTCCTCACCCCTCCATGGCGTGGTCCCCCCCTCCATGGCGTGGTCCCCCCCTCCTCACCCCTCCATGGCGTGGTCCCCCCCCCCTCCTCACCCCTCCGCGGCGTGGTCCCTCACCCCTCTCACGCCTCCGCGGCGTGGTCCCCCCCCCCTCCTCACCCCTCCGCGGCGTGGTCCCTCACCCCTCTCACGCCTCCGCGGCGTGGTCCCCCCCCCCTCCTCACCCCTCCGCGGCGTGGTCCCTCACCCCTCCGCGGCGTGGTCCCCCTCCCCTCCGGGGCGTGGTCCCCTTCCCCTCTCACCCCTCCGCGGCGTGGTCCCACTCCCCTCTCACCCCTCCGCGGCGTGGTCCCACTCCCCTCTCACCCCTCCATGGCGTGGTCCCCCCCCCCTCACCCCTCCATGGCGTGGTCCCCCCCCCCCCCCTCACCCCTCCATGGCGTGGTCCCCCCCCCTCACCCCTCCATGGCGTGGCCCCCCCCCCCCTCACCCCTCCATGGCGTGGTCCCCCCCCCCCTCACCCCTCCGCGGCGTGGTCCCCCTCCCCTCTCACCCCTCCATGGCGTGGTCCCCCCCTCTCACCCCTCCATGGCAAGCAGCCAGGGGGCCGGGGATGTTCCTTCCCACCACTTCTGAAAGCGTTCCAGCCGTGGTCCCTTACCCCTCCATGGCGTGGTCCCTCACTCCTCCACGGCGTTGTCCTCTCCCCTCACCCCTCCACGCCATGTCTGTCCCCCCTCCCACACCCTCCACGCCATGTCTGTCCCCCTCCCGCACTCGCCCCCTCCGCGGTGCGTCTGTTCCCCTCCCGCACTTGCCCCTCGCCCCCGCACTCAACCCTCTGCGGCACGGTCCCTTTGTAAAAGTAAAAGGTTAACAAAAAAGAGAGAAAAACCAGCAGGAGGCCGGGGATGTTCCCTCCCGCCACCTCTGAAAGCGTTCCAGCGACTCCTGAGAAAACCAGCCGCTGGCTGTAAAAAACAATCCCAGGGTAATAGCTGATACCTTCAGCCATAATCCTGGTAAACCACTTTTAAAATCACAACGTTTTATATACACATTGCGGTCTTTAAGTGATAAAGCTGAAGTTTAAAGTGGTTGTAAACCTCATTTCTGTCTGCTGCCTCATTCCTCTACTATTAGCATGAGTCACTTCTGGCAAGATTTCCTGACACCAAGAGAAAAACTGGGGGAGGGAGCGCCCGCACACAACCTGCGATTGAAAGCCTCAGCTCAGTTCCTATACTGTGTGAAGTGGGGTGTGTCTCTTCCCTCCAGTCGGCTCTCTTCACTGAACTCTGCAGGGTGGAATTTTTGCTCTCCACCCCCTGCTTTCTGAGACTCAAACAAGCTTTACTGTATAAATTCTGGACTTTGAATGGATGTAGAGAAGAGAAGATCAACGGGACTAGCATAGCATTCATCTTTATGGGTTTCTGACAAACGATGTCATCTTCCCCCATCCCCCCCCCTACTGCTGACACAAACGTCGATGGTCCTGCCCGCTTGGGTCCTCCTGTATGCCGATTGGCCTGCTCCACCTTCAGCTCCAGGACAGAGCATGCCCTTTGGATGTCTTTTTGTGTCTACGTCATTCTGAGCATTTTCTTTGGAGCTTTTTTTCTCCAAACTTTTAAGTCGGTCCATATATTGGTTTTGAATGTGTCTTGAAGAAGTGAACGCTGCTTCACGAAACATGTCAAGGTATCAGTCCAACTTCCATGTATTCTATTATTATAGCTTGACCTTTGTATCATTTACTGTCTACTTTTAAATTGAATATGAAATACATTTTGTATATTTTATTTCAAGTGGTGTTAACTTCATATGTAGGGCTTTTGTTACATTTCTGGGTATCACCTGAGATCGGTCACTTCCCTGAGTATATGTAAGTACTTACGGACACTTTAGTGATTGTAAAGTCTTGTTTATTTAATAGAAGAAGAAGCATGTTATACTTGCCTGATCTGTTGCAGTGGTTTTGCACAGAGCAGTCCAGATCCTCCTCCTTCTTGGGTCCCTCTTCTGTGATCCTGGCCCCTCCCTCCTATTCAGTGCCCCCTTAGCAAATAGCTTTCTATGGGAGGCACCCGAGCCGAGTCACAGCTCCCTGTGTCCATTCAGACACGGAGCCTGGACCTGGCCCCGCCACCTTTCTCTCCAGACTTGGCTAGCTTACTTTGACAGCAGCGGCAGTCAATGGTGCCACTGCTGTCTCAGCCAATCAGGAGGGAGAATCTGGGACGGCTGAAACGCTCAGACAGGGAGGGACCTCAGGTAAGTATTAGGAGGGGCTGCTGCAGACTGGAGTTTTTTTTATTTTTTTATCTTAATGCATAGAATGCTTTAAAATACAAAAAAAACTTCTGACTTTACAACCACTTTAACATGTTCTATGCAGTTGTTTTCACTAGTTCTACATCAGCATCTGTCATTGAAGCAAAACACCTGATGATCCTGCCATATAGGTCTTAGTTCATGCGCTCCCTGCTATGGGATAACAACTAATATGCTTCTTTGTTGCCTCCCTGTCACATATATGCTCCTGGTGAAGACTACAAGCAGCAATGTATGCAGGGTGGATTTGAATCAAGTCGATTTTAAATCGCTAGTATGGCCGAAGGGATGTCCTAAATCGCTAACTGGCCGTGTTTTTACGGCCTGCACTCCGCCAGGCCACTGAAAGCGCGCGAGCGTCGGCGGCGCGCGCCCGCCCCATCGCTGACATGCCGATGCGCGTGCCTGGTGGCCGTGATGTCTGCCAGGCACTCGGGATCGGCGACTGCAGGGACAAGACGTGGATCTCTGTGTGTAAACACAGAGATCCATGTCCTGTCAGGGGAGAGAGGAGACCGATCTGTGTCCCTTGTACATAGGGACACAGCATCGGTCACCCCCCCCTCCCCCCACAGTTAGAACACAATTTAGGGTACACATTAACCCCTTCCTCACCCGCTAGTGTTAACCCCTTCAATGCCAGTCACATTTATACAGTAATTGGTGCATATTTATAGCACTGATCGCTGTATAAATGTGAATGGCGCCAAAAATGTGTCAAGTGTCCGATGTCTCCGCTATAATGTCAGTCACGAAAAAAATGCTGATCGTCGCCATTAGTAGTAAAAAAAAAATAATAATAAAAAAAAACAATTCTGTCCCCTATTTTGTAAGCGCAATAACTTTTGCGCAAACCAGGTGCTTATTGCGACTTTTTTTTTATTTATTTTTTTACCAAAAATATGTAGAAGAATACGTATTGCCTAGACTGAGAAAAAAAATGTTTTGAAAAAAAATTGGGCTATTTATTACAGCAACAAGTAAAAAATATAGTTTTTTTTTTTTTCAAAATTGTCGCTCTATTTTTGTTTATAGCGCAAAAAATAAAAACCTCAGAGGCGATCAAATACCACCAAAAGAAAGCTCTATTTGTGGGGGAAAAAAGGACGCCAATTTTGTTTGGGAGCCAGGTTGCACGACTGCGCAATTGTCAGTTAAAGTGATGCAGTGCCACAAGCTGAAATTTCACCTGGTCAGGAAGGAGTATATGTGCCCAGTAAGGAAGTGGTTAAATCAATTTGATTTAAATCATTTTTAAAGAGCAACTGTCACTTCTGTCCCACAGTGGCTCCTCCTCTGACCCGCTGTTGACTCACCGACTGTCCTATTCACTTTAATGGAACGGTTGGTGACCCAACAAGGTGAGGGACGTGGCGGCAGCAGGTGAATGGATGCCCGCTAACAGGCGCTGCCATGATGGATCTGAAATGACAGGTGCTCTTTAAATGTAAGGACTTATTCTTGCTGTTAAAATCTTTTAATAATTGCAAACAAAATTAACGTTTTCCATTAAGGATAATAAGCTGTCGGGTAATAAAATAGGCCGATTCAGTCGTACAGTTTTTAGTGTGCATAGATTTGAAAAACAATGGGATAAAGGAATATTCCTGAACTTTGTTTTATCTCATGGTTACTTTGAAAATGTGTGAATGCATCAATGCAGTGCATGCCATCTCAGCTTGCAGAGCGTGGATTCACTGAATGAGTTTACCAACAATGTATATATTGCAGAATATACAGCCTCATGCTACATAACTAAGCTCCATTTAATGCTGAATAAATAAAATTATTAATGTATCTTAAATACAACACTGTCTTTAACATTTGTTTTAAAATTAATATATATTTCTTTCTCGTACATCACGGGACACAGAGCGGCATATTCATTACTATATGGGTTATATGGAGTACCTTCAGGTGTGGACACTGGCAATCTCAAACAGGAAGTCCCCTCCCTATATAACCCCCTCCCCTAGAGGGAGTCCCTCAGTTTTTTCGCCAGTGTCTTAGGTGTTGGTCACGGAATAGCTTTGCTCCACATCCTTGGGATTAAGGGCGGGCTAACCGGATCTGTCCAAGGAGCCTCAGTGCCAAAGTGGACAGTACCCGGGCCCCAAACCGTGGGGTTTTGCCTATAATGCTCCTCTTTGGAGGGCTGGACCCTGGGCCCAGGACTTGGAGTTCGTAAAGACCATAAGTTCCTGTTTGCCAGGGTGCTATATAGGTCCAGGACAGTGGGTACCTTCATAGGACCCCAGGGCCTGAAGGTCTATTACGCTACCCACGGAGATGGGAGAAGATTGGATCGTTTTGCTAGACAAACATCCTGCAGCATGGAGCAGGTAAGAGGGGAGCCTGCGGGACTTGGTTCGACAGCAGGCTCTCCGGGGTAACCTAAAAGGGGGGTAGCCTAAGTATGCTCTGCATTGGCAACCTTGCTCACTATGTCTAAGAAGACAGGATGATCTCATTCCCCCATCACTAGGTTCCCCTGTCTAAGAAACAATTGTGTTTGCTAGCTACCTGCTGCTTTCTTCCTAGGGCTAAGTAAGGACCCCTATGGGGCCTTTTTGGAGAGTCCTACCTGGCCGGGGGTTTGATTCTGCCGCTTGGTACTGCAGTCCTGGGTCTCCAGCAGCGCGGCTCCTCCATGTTCTTCCTGCTCCGGCATGCGCGCGCGTGCGCGCGCACATCTTATAGACGTTTTTCGCGCCGTTCGGAGGGGAGGGCGGGGGGGGGCGTGCCTGCAGCGTCATCAGGGGCGCGCCTTGTGCTGTTATAGATCAGCAGGCTATAGTCAGTGCTCAGTCTGAGGCTGATCTGAAAGGGAGAGGACGCAGAGCGGCAGAACAGTGACTCCCGGTGGCGGAAGAGGGGTAGTACATGCTGGACTTGGTTCCAATGCTTTTCTGTTAAGCCAAAAAATCCCCCTTTTTGCAACAGGTTGGAGGCTGGCAAACTAAGTTTGGGGTCGCTGTATGTTTTAAAAAAAAAAAGGACTATATTTAAAAGAAATAAAATGAATAAATAAATAAAAGGAAAACATACGGGGCCCCATCAGTTTTTGGGCATTAGTGATCTATTGTCCCCTAAACCCTAGTTTTTGTACTCCTGGCCACTACAGTCTGCTGTTGTAGGCGGAGTCCCTCGATTTTGTATTATGGCTTCCAAAGGTTCGGGGTCAAAGGGTACAAAAAAGACCAAAAAACAAAGGGGTTCCCCCTCTGATTCTGATGATATGCCGATACTTTCCCCGAAGCTTATTCCCATGAAGGTCGCCTTGGATGAGCCATTAGGGGGGTCTGGTGCTGAGGCTGGCCCAGATCAGCCCAGCCCTGTGTTTATCACAGAGGAGATGCTAGCTGTATCCCTAGGGGGGCTAGAAGAGATTAGCAGCGTTGATCGCTAGATCTATTCCTGGCAAGAAACGGGCTAGATCCCCATCACCAAAAGGTGTATCCTCAGATGCTGAAATTCTCTCTGGAGGAATTGGAATCGCAGGAGGATCAACTAGACCTGAACCAAGAGGGTTCAGGATTGAGGGATCTACCTCTGAGGAACCATTTTCAGACTCCCAGACAGAGAGACTGTGGGTGCAGTCTTTGACGGACATGGTCCGCTCGGCATTTAATTTACCATTGCCAGAGCCTCAGGTTCCTGCGGTATCCTCTCTGGGCTCTTTGAAAGCTCCTTTAAGCAACGCAGTTTTTCCGGTCCATCCTCTCTTGGAGGAATTGATCTTTCAGGATTGGGTACGACCGGACAGGATTTTTCTGCCGCCGAAGAGATTTGCGGTCATTTACCCTATGGAGGAAAAATTCTCGAAGAGGTGGAAGCTCCCAGTGGTGGATGCAGCCATCTCATGTGTGAATAAATCACTAACTTGCCCGGTGGAAAACATACAAATGTTTAAAGATCCGTTGATAAACGGTTAGAGACACTTTTAAAAGCATCCTTTGCTACGGCAGGTGCAGTGGTACAGCCAGCTGTGGCTGCAATTGGAGTTTGTCAGGCGTTAAAGGACCAGACAAAAGAAATGCTAAAAGACATGCCTACCCAACAGGCAGAAGAGTTTTCTGACATTCCCAGAGCTCTGTGTTTTGCGGTAGATGCTATAAAGGATTCCATCCAGCAGGCCTCTTGTTTATCACTATTTTTGGTGCACATGAGAAGGCTCTTATGGTTGAAGAACTGGGCGGCGGAGCCCCCATGCAAAAAGCTTCTGGCAGGGTTTCCCTTCCATGGAGGACGACTCTTCGGAGAGGATCTGGATAAATACATTCAGACTATTTTAAGTGGCAAAAGTACCCTTTTACCAGTCAAAAAGACATTCCGGGGTCCTACATTTAAAAGGCAGCTCTTTCCTGTCTCAGGGCCCTCAAATTCCAGGCAGTATCGACGGCCGCCTGCGCGATCCAACTTTAACAGTAGATCGCAGGGACAGGCCCCTGGGGGTAAGAGACCATGGTATCGCAAGCCGACAAAACCAGCCCCTAAGTCTGCCTTATGAAGGGGCGCCCCCACTCTCGCGGGTGGGGGGAAGGCTTCGTTTCTTCTCAGAAGTTTGGGAAGCCAAGATCCCCGACAAATGGGTCCGGGCGTCTGTAACCACAGGCTACAGACTGGAGTTTCTAAAGTTTCCTCCGCCTCATTTTCAAGAGTCAAGGCTACCAAAGGATCCAGCAAAGAAGGCCTCGATGCTGGCAGCTTTGGATCACCTGCTTTGCCAGGACGTGATAATAGAGGTGCCAGCCCAAGAGCAGGGGCTAGGTTTCTATTCCAATCTCTTTGTCATACCAAAGCCCAACTGCGATGTCAGGCCAATCTTGGACCTAAAGAGTTTAAAACGTTTACCTAAGGGTTCGTTCCTTCCGGATGGAATCCATCCGGTCAGCAGTCGCCACGCTCCAGAGGGACGATTTTCTGGCTTCCATAGACATAAAGGATGCTTACCTTCATGTACCAATCTTTCAGTCGCATCAAAGATTTTTACGCTTCGCAGTGGGGCAGCGACACTTCCAATTCAGGGCGCTCCCCTTCGGGCTAGCCACGGCCCCCCGGGTATTCACGAAGATCCTAGCCCCAGTTTTGGCCAATCTAAGGATCCAAGGGGTCACAGTCCTAGCATACTTGGACGACCTTTTAATCATAGATCACTCACGGCCGTGTCTGCAACAGGCAGTAAACCTCACGGTTCAGTACCTCGAAAGGTTCGGCTGGGTCCTAAACCGGGAAAAGTCAGCGTTCCAGCCTACAAAGCAGTTGGAATACCTCGGCATGAGGTTAGACACAGAACAGCAAAGGGTGTTCCTGCCCCTTGTAAAGATCGAGGCTATCAAGGGGTTGGTTCAGTTGGTTCTAAGCAAGAAAAAACCAACTATCCGCCTGTGTATGCGATTACTAGGCAAGCTAGTGGCCACGTTCGAGGCAGTACCATACGCTCAGATCCACACTCGCGTCCTACAGGCAGCCATTCTAGCAGCCTGGGGCAAGAGAGCACATGCCTTGGAGTCCCCTTTGACGCTATCATCAAGGGTCCGACAAAGCCTGGCTTGGTGGTTGAACCCTCAGAATCTTCTAAAGGGAAGGTCCTTCAGCCCCGTTGTCTGGAAGGTAGTTACCACAGACGCCAGCCTGGCAGGCTGGGGGCGGTCTTGGAGGGGTTCTCTCGCCAGGGAACTTGGGTGGAAGCAGAGAGGCAGCTACCCATCAATGTCTTGGAGATCAGAGCTGCTCGCCTAGCCCTCCTGGCATGGACCTCCAGATTACAGGGTCCCCGGTGAGAATCCAGTCAGACAATGCCACAGCGGTGGCATACATAAACCACCAAGGGGGAACCAGGAGTCGGGCCGCTCAGAGGGAGGTGAGCTTGATTTTTCAGTGGGCAGAGGTTCATGTACCCTGCATTTCGGCGATATTCATTCCCGGAGTGGACAACCTGCAGGCAGACTTCTTAAGTCGCCAGATTCTGTCGCCGGGGAGTGGTCTCTGCATCCCCAGGTCTTTCAGACAATCTGCCAGAAGTGGGGAATGCCAGACGTAGATATAATGGCATCCAGGTTCAACAAGAAACTAGACAGGTTTGTGTCTCGAGCGAGGGACCCTATGGCCTGCGGAACCGATGCGTTGGTTTGCCCTTGGCATCAATTCAAACTTCTATATGCATTCCCTCCGCTACAGTTACTTCCGCGCCTGTTGCGCAGGATCAGAGTGGAGCACAAGCCAGTCATTTTAGTAGCTCCAGCTTGGCCCCGGAGGACATGGTACTCGCTAGTCCTAAGGATGGCAGTGGGAGACCCTTGGACTCTTCCTCTATGACCAGACCTACTCTCACAAGGCCCGATCCTCCACCCTACATTACAGCGTCTAAATTTGACGGCCTGGAGGCTGAATCCCTGATTCTCAGGGGTAGAGGTCTGTCTAGGCAGGTAATTCCTACCCTGATTAGGGCTAGAAAGCCGGCCTCCAGGATGATTTATTACAGGGTGTGGAGGAACTACGTAGGCTGGTGTGAATCCAAAAGATGGAATTCCCGCAAATATACCATTGATAGGGTGTTAGGTTTTCTCCAGCTAGGAGTGGATAAAGGCCTGGCTTTAAGCACAATCAAGGGACAGATTTCAGCTCTGTCAGTGTGGTTTCAGAGGCCGCTGGCCACCCACTCGCTGGTAAAGACCTTCATACAGGGGGTATTGCGTATTAATCCTCCTGTCAAGTCACCAATTTGTCCATGGGACTTAAATCTTGTCCTGTCCACTCTACAGAAACAACCCTTTGAGCCGTTGGCTGAGATTCCTTTAGTTTTACTGACAAGAAAGTTGGTTTTCTTGGTCGCCATAGTTTCGGCCAGGAGAGTGTCAGAATTAGCAGCCTTATCGTGTAAGGAACCATATCTCGTTCTACATAAGGACAGGGCAGTACTCCGGCCCCATCCTGCCTTTCTACCAAAGGTTATATCCAATTTTCACTTGAACCAGGATTTGGTACTTCCATCCTTCTTTCCGAAACCCACATCTAGAAAGGAGGGGTTGCTGCATACCTTGGATATTGTCCGGGCCATGAAGGCCTATCTTAAAGCTACAGAAAAGATCCGGAAAACAGATGTGTTGTTCGTTCTACCAGATGGCCCCAAGAAGGGGCAGGCAGCTGCAAAATCCACCATCTCGAGATGGATTAGACAATTAATCATTCAGGCCTACGGTTTGAAGAGGTTGCCTCCTCCTTTGTCGGTAAAGGCCCATTCTACCAGGGCCATGGGCGCCTCCTGGGCAGCACACCATCAGATCTCTATGGCTCAGATATGCAAGGCGGCGACGTGGTCATCAGTCCACACGTTTACAAGGTTTTATCAACTAGACGTGAGAAGGAATGCGGATTCTGCCTTTGGACAGGCAGTACTACAGGCTGCGGTTTAAGATCCTCGGGATCAGGGGCACCCTTGGGTGTAAAAAAAAAAAAAAAGAAAAAAAGTTTTTCTTGACTAAGTTGGATTTATTATTATTATTTGAGTATACCTCTAAATTAAATCTCTTTTGAGAAGATGTCTCCCTCCCCTCATTAAAGCATTGCTTTCGGACATCCCATATAGTAATGAATATGCCGCTCTGTGTCCCGTGATGTACGAGAAAGAAAAAGGGATTTTTAAATACAGCTTACCTGTAAAATCCTTTTCTTGGAGTACATCACTGGACACAGAGCTCCCACCCCTCTTTTGGGGAACATTTTTGAGAGGCATACTGCTTGCTACAAAACTGAGGGACTCCCTCTAGGGGAGGGGGTTATATAGGGAGGGGACTTCCTGTTTGAGATTGCCAGTGTCCACACCTGAAGGTACTCCATATAACCCATATAGTAATGAATATGCCGCTCTGTGTCCCGTGATGTACTCCAAGAAAAGGATTTTACAGGTAAGCTGTATTTAAAAATCCCTTTTTTTTTTAAATCATTGATTTTTACCCACCCTGTATGTTTGTATGTATTTATTTTTATGTATGTATTGTGTTTGAGTGCCTGTATATTTTGTGTTGCGGGATAATGGAGTCAGTGTTTTGTCTCACCACAGGACTGGACTCAGGATTCCGCCTTACTAGAAGAACTGCTGCTAAAAGTTGCTCAGGAGCACCAATCTGTAAGGTGAGCTTCCACTTTATGAACATTAAAGGGGAGTTCCACCCACAATTTCACTTTTTAAATATAAATACCCCTGTAATTCACGAGGTTAATGTATTCTAGTAAACTTACTCTGTAAACTAAGGTCCGTTTTGTTAGGTTGTTACAGCATTTAGATTTAGTTTATAATCTAGAAATAGACAGTGGCCATCTTAAGTGTGGGCATCATGAAGCCAGACTGTATGACTTCCTGGATTTCAGCTTTGCATATCTCGCACATGCTCAGTGCTGCACAAGCAATGTAATAGGTTTCAGTCAGGTTTGCAAGGACTACTTGGAAACATGGTGCCTATCCCAGAAACCCTTGCAAATAGCCTTGTGACTTAATAGCCCCTAGGCTAATAAGGAGGAGGAAGTAATGAAGGACTACAAAATAAAGGTGTTTACAAGCAACAAAATAAATAAAATTTGTCCATTCTGAACACTATGAGATTAGGGCATGCAGCACAGACAAACATAAAAAAATGGAGGGAACTCCACTTTAAATTCTGATATGTCCGGGGATCGTGGCATTGCTTTCCAATTTTCATTTTCAGATTTCTTTGGAATACTTAAGTAAAAAATCGCCCCTCCGATGCACTCCCTCAGCTTTCTCCCTCCAGCAAGTCCATCTAAGTACCTTTTCCTCCCCCTGCCTATCAGCATACATATCAGACACCCCTACTGCCAGCTTGGCAAAACAATGCTATGCTTTTTCAATTTCTGCCAAAGCAAAAGATTTTAGTTTAAAGCGAAGTCCGCTGGAAAAAAAAATATATTAAAAGCCAGCAGCTACTAATACTGCAGCTGCTGACTTTTAATATTAGGACACTTGGAGGACGCGATCGCTCGTCACTCTGCTGCTCCCCCCGCCATCCACGGTGAGGGGAACCAGGAAGTGAAGCACTCAGGCTTCACTGCGGCGCATGCGCGAGTCACGCAGCGCCTGCAGATTGGCTCTCGCTGTGTACTGGGAGCCGAGTGTTCCCAGCACACAACGGGGGGGAGGGGGAGACGGGCGGTGACGTCATGCCCGAGACTGTTGTGGCCAGAAGTGAAGTGGGTGCAAATACTTGTCTTTAGACAGGTATCTACACCCCCCTCCCCCTGAAAGGTGTCAAATGTGACTCCGGAGGGGGGAGGGTTCCGATTAGCGTAACTTCAACTTTAGGGTGGAGCTCCGCTTTAACCTTGCCCCATCCTGTATGCCATATACTGGCTTGCCTTTCCTTCTTTTTCCTATCATTTTGTAGACTTTGATTAAAAAAAAAAAGAGCGCTTGGTGATCAAAGAAATGTGACGTCTAAAATATGGCTCATGTGCCTGTATTGAAAATTGGCAACATGTACACCATCTAACGCGTTTCGGGGAAATCGACTCCTCCCTACTCCACCAAATGATTTGGACCAGTGCACAGAGCAAAGTCCATAAAGACATGGATGAGCGAGTTTGGGGTGGAGGAACTTGACTGTCCTGACCTCGATAGAACACCCTTGGGATAAATTGGAGCGGAGACTGAGAGCCTGGTCTTCTTGTCCAACATCAGTGCCTGACCTCACAAATGCGCTTCTGGAAGAATGGTCCAACATTCCGATAGACACACTCCTAAACCTTCCCAGAAGAGCTGAAGCTGTTATAGCTACAAAGAATGGGCCAACTCGGTATTGAACCCTATGGACTTGGGCCCCATACACACTATTAGATTTTCTGCAGATTTTTCATTCACCTATCAGCTGGGAATCCCCATGTTCAGTCCAATCTCTAATGAAGACAGATTTGAGGCATTTAGACTAGCTGCTCTTGAGATAAGATTTCATGACTTTTGAATAAATACATAAATAAATTAATGTTTTTATTTGCACAGAGTTCTGATGTGATTCTCTAGAGCAGTGGTTCTCAACCTTTTAGTGCCGTGACCCCTTGATAAAATTTCCCAAGTTGTGGGGACCCCTAACAGTAAAATTATTTTCGTAGCATGGGTTGTCGGCACCTAAGGAAAGACAAATAATTTAGCACTCCTAGTCCCCTCTACTCATACAGTATTAAAACCTCATTTGGAACATTTTTATGATGTACCATTCTTTCTCTTTGTTCTCCTCTTTTTCCCTTTATCTCTCGCTATCCTAATTTCTTCTTTTCCCCCCCATTCTTCTCTCTACCTCTTTCTTGTTTTTTCTCTTATTCTTTCTCTTTTTTTTTTTTTCTCCCTTCCATGTATTCTCTATTTTAATTCCTTCTCTTACTCCTTGGTGGAGGGGGAATGGGATGAGTGGCAATGCTGTGGCGAGTTCTGATCGGCCAAAAAGGTGCTCTTGATTAAGGTCATCTGCTGATCTGAGAACTGTAGTGGGGACTTTTAATGGCAACTATAATCACAGGTAGTGTTACCCAGTGTGTCTCTGACTTTGTCGTGTCTCGTAGCAGTGACACCTATGCTGAAATCAGGAGATGGGGTCTCCTCCAGCCCCTCCCACCTCACAATCCCCACCAGTCAGCTGACCTCTAGTCTCTGCCCCCCCAGCCATGCCGTGAACTGAATGGGTAGCTGCGAAGAGGCTGAATGGGCTGTGTGTGCTCCAGGAACAGCCCAGCTGGGTGGCCACCAGCTCCAGAGACAGCCCTGCTGGGCAGCTGAAAGAAGGCTGGGAGTGTGGTGCGGGCTTCAGGAACGGCCCAGAATTTGGTGACCACTGGCAAATCATTATTTGACCCCAGAGGGGGTCCCGACCCCCAGGCTAAGAACCACTGCTCTAGAAGATTGAATTGTTTTATATTCCAGTCTGCATGCCGTTGTTGTTTGTGGCTGAATAACTGTCCAGCTTTGGAGGAGCTGTCTGTTGTGAAGGGAGAATATGTGTAGCTGGGATGAAATAGTAAAATATTTATTGTCCTGTCTGTGCTTGGTTTTATTGTTTGTGTGTGTGATGACACTGCCATGTTGGTTTTTACTTGTAGTGGGATGAGACCGGAGGAAGCCCAAGTTTTGTACATACAGGAAGTGCAGCAGTTGGATGGCTACGGACAGGAGTGTTTCTCTGTCAAGGTATGTCTTTAAATCGGAAACGAAAATCTCATTAAAAGATATGATACAAAAAAGAAAAAAAATCTTTGTTGCAATACACGCCTACAATCCAGAGCTGTCACTAGCAGGGCTTTTCTGTTGGATCCTTGGACTTCCAGGGTGAACAACAGCCAGCTTGTGACTGGACAGTAAAGGACAAGCAGCACAATAAGCTCAACCCTCTGCTATTGTGCCGTCAGCATGAGCCGTGTGCTGCTTCTCCTAATCCTGTAGAGGGATTGCAAGATGCTGATACCAAGTCAAATTTAGTAGGTGCCTAAAAAAATGATATATATAATTTATATATATATATATATATATATATATATATATATATATATAAATTATATATATATATATATACATACATACATACATACATACATACATACATACATACATACATACACACCTCTCTCTCTCTCTACATACTACAAAGTCAAATTTAGGGGTATGCACACACACATATATATATATATATATACCCCTAAATATGACTTTGTCGTATTGGAGTGTGTAGAGAGAGGTGTGTGTATGTATATATTTATATAAATATATAGTGGAATCTCGTATTACAAGCATAATCTGTTCCAGGAGAATGTTCGTAATCCAAAGTACTCGCATATCAAAGCGAGTTTCCCCATTGAAGTCAATGGAATCGAAAATAATTAGTTCTGCATTGACTTCAATGGCATGCAATACTGCATGCTCCATAGGTGTGTGGGGGGCGCTGGAGAGCCTCAAACGGCCAGAAAGTCCAGAGGACAACTCAGAACTCAGGCTCAGAAACTGTGTATATGTATATGTATGTATGTGTGTGTGTGTGTGTATATATATATATATATATATATATATATTGTAGGGCTGTTACTGATCAAAATTTTTGTGTTCGATTAATCGTTTTATTTTTTAATCGATTAATCGACTAATTTCGATTAATTATAATGCACATACAGATCCAACTACTTTAAGCTGATCTCCTTGCAGGCTGATTCCCAGTGCAGCTCCCAACCACGGGAAAATGGATAGCAGGATACAAAAAACAGACAAAGGCAGCGCTCGATGGGAATAGCATTAAAACTTTTATAGTCTTCAAGTAGGTAACCAAATAAATATTGCACTGGAGATAAAATCGATGTAGCTACATAAACTGTAAAAATGGTGTGAGTAATACCAAACGGTACCAAAAGCAGTCATAAAAACATGTAGCTAAGTACGATACTGGTATAAAAATGTGTACAGCGATACCACTGCTGAATCCAGATGAGGAGGGGTTAACATCAGTCCGTCGGCATGTAGATGTCCCGTGAAGGGAACTATCACAACTCCCAGTGGATGGCTGTAGAATCCCAGGTTGATAGAGGGAAGTGTAACAGCCCTTGCGCGTGGCAGATAGTAAGGTCCCGTTGCCATGCAGATATGAAGACACAGCAAAGGAGCCCTTCAGATGGACACGAAAAGCCCCGCCGGTGTCTGTGACGTTACCGGATCTCCGACGGAACTCCCTGAAGGCCCAGAAGCCGGCGGAGAGGTGAGTACCAATCAAAAGAATTTTAATCGATCAAAAAGATTTTGATCGATCAAAAAAATTAAAGATTAATCGATTAATTAAAAGTTAATTTGCACAGCCCTAATATATTGTAGTTCTAAATATAGAGCAGACCTTTATTGGGTTGTGCTTTACTTGCTGCGAGTTCGGCTTTAAGTGATTGATGTAATCAGTGATGATTTGTCATGAACTCTTAGTGGTTGTGAAGGCTGAAGGTTTTTACCCCCGTGTTTTCTATGCATGAAGGCAAAAAAAATATTAACAGCATATTAGCAGTCCAGTAAGGCTCAGCACACCTATAGTGAGACCTCCCAGCGGCAACAGACCAGTACAATGGGGAAGCCGGTGTGGTGCCTGCA
This sequence comes from Rana kukunoris, assembly GCA_029574335.1. NCBI lineage: Eukaryota > Metazoa > Chordata > Amphibia > Anura > Ranidae > Rana > Rana kukunoris. The sequence goes on from CM056052.1 coordinate 512,126,980, forward strand.
TACCAACACTAACACTGTGCTGGTGGTTAGCTGAGACCGTGTTGACTATTGGGGGATTTTGGTGGAATTCGCCGTTTTTTGCTTAATGCATTGTGTTTATGTTTATAGGACAGTCACAGCAATGATGTCACACTCTATATCTTCTTCATGGGTATTTGTGTTGGCGACAGTCATGGGAGATCCTCAGCCTCTTACAGGTAAGTGAGAGCTTTCTAAAATAGCACATGTATTCCGGGATCTTGGCGCGTATTTCCAGGACAAGCCGTGATTGGTAACAAAGTAGAGGGCTCCCCCTACTGCAGCTCCCAGGTTTCATCAGGTCAGATATTTTCTGTCAAATTCAAACTTCAGTAGAAGTGTAAAGCCTAATGATCAACTTCTTGTATTTTCTCCCCTTTGGCCTGCTAAATTTACCATTGATCATTCATTGGCGGGACAAAAAACACCTAACTTAACCACTTAAGGACCGGACCAATATGCTGCTAAATGACCCAAGGGTTTTTACAATTCGGCACTGCGTCGCTTTAACAGACAATTGCGCGGTCGTGCGACGTGGCTCCCAAACAAAATTTGCTTCCTTTTCTTCCCACAAATAGAGCTTTCTTTTGGTGGTATTTGATCGCCTCTGCGATTTTTATTTTTTGCGCTATATACAAAAATAGAGCGACATTTTTGAAAAAAAATCTATTTTTTTACTTTTTTGTTATAAGAAAAATTAAATAAACTAAATTTTAGTCAAACATTTAGGCCAACATTTATTTAGCCACATGTCTTTAGTAAAAAACTCGCAATAAAAAAAAAAAATAGCTACCTAGCGGGAACAGCGACACTAATACAGTGATCAGAAAAATGATCGCTTAGTGACACTGGCAATAGGGAGTGAAAGGGTTAACTAGGGAGGTGATCAAGGGGTTAAAACTTTATTAGGGGGGGTACGGGGGCTACCCTGGACCTAACACTAACTGCCTGTCACACTGGCACTAAATGCAGTGATCAGTACATATGATCACTGCATTCAGTGACACTGTGACCGGGGAGTGGGGGGGGGTGATCGCAAGGGGTTAAAGCAGATCTCCACCCTAAAGTGAAGTTCCGCTGATCGGAACCCTCCCCCCCTCCGGTGTCACATTTGACACCTTTCAGGGGGAGGGGGGTGCAGATACCTGTCTAAAGACAGGTATCTGCACCCACTTCCGGCCTGCAGTCTCGGGCAAAAGACTGTTTTTTCCCGTTGTCTGCTGGGAACTCTCAGCACACAGCGGGAGCCAATCGGCGGGCGCAGCGCGACTCGCGCATGCGCCATAGGGAACCGGGCAGTGAAGCCGCGGCGCTTCACTTCCTGGTTCCCTCACCGTGGATGGAGGGGGGAGCAGCAGAGTGATGAGCGATCGATCGTCCTCTGCTGCAGACAGTGCTGGACTCCAGGACAGGTAAGTGTCCAATTATTAAAAGTCAGCAGCTGCAGTATTTGTAGCTGTTGGCTTTTAAAAAAAAAAAATGGAATGGGCCATCCGCTTTAATGTGCCTGCGTGTCCTGGTGTCAGTGTAGTGTTGTGCAGACTTACTGTGTGATGTCTTCTCTCCTCAGCGGCGGTTGAAAAAACCGCCGAGAGCAGAGATCACATCACTTCCTCCTTCCTGTGTTTACACAGGAGGAGGAAGTGATACTGCAGGGAGCGAGCGCATTGGCTGGGAGCGATCCGGAGGGGGCGGACAAAAACGAACAGCCGCCCCCTCATCACGGATCGCTCCTACAGCAAACCGGACCGCCGTATGTACAGGGGGACCCCCGACCCACGTCAAGGCAGCCACGTACAGGTACGTTGATGTGCCTGTCCGTGCCATTCTGCCAACGTAAACGTACATGTGGCGGTCCTTAAGTGGTTAAGAAACAAGATTTAAAGGATAGGTTCGCCTTTGCAGGTAAAAAGAATTTGCATTTTTTTTTATTTTTTACTTGGAGCCTGGAAAGCACCCATTGCAGTGTATCTGCCTGGTTTATCAATACTGGACTTTACTGGTACCAGAGGGGAATGGCCATACAGGATTTATAAAAATAAAAAAAAACTTTTTTTATTTTTTTATTATTACAAAAGATTAAATTCATTGATTAAAAACATCAAGATACATTTGTATATGTGGTGCTGGCCATCTTAATAAATCCAATTGATCCAAGAGGTTGACATGTTTTACATTTATCTGCTTCCTAGGGTCCTCCTAATATTGGTAGCAAAGAAACATGGCCTAAGCATCACTTAGAGCACAAGTGTCAAACACAAGGCCCGCGGGCCGAAATGTGGCCCTCCAGGCTATTTCATGTGGCCCTCGCACCTCTCCTGCAGCTGCAGGAGAGCTCCAGCCCTCCTCAAAACCCTTAATTTCTGCTTTTAATCAATGCATCCAGCTTCTTCCCAGCAGCAGCATAAGGAAAGGGGGATGCACTGTGATGTAAGGGAGAGTGGGGGACTCCACTTCTAATGGTGGGGTGGCTCTTGACATCTAATGTAAGGGGATGGGGATGCGCTGGACATCTAATCTTACAGATACAACCGGCCCTTTTGAGGGACATCCTAATGCTGATGCGGCCCATGATGAAATTGAGTTTGACACCCCTGACTTTGAGAGTAGAGCTTATAGATGGTGGTAACACATGCGGTGTGAATCAAACTATCTTGTGGTTTAGGGGTACAGTAGTTATAAAGTTCCAATAATATGAAGAGCTTGACATAAAGACTTAAAGGGTTGTAAAGGTACAAGTTTTTCCCCCTAAATAGCTTCCTTTACCTTAGTGCAGTCCTCCTTCACTTACCTCATCCTTCCATTTTGCTTTTAAATGTCCTTATTTCTTCTGAGAAATCCTCACTTCCTGTTCTTCTGCCTGTAACTCCACACAGCAATGCAATGCTTTCTTCCTGGTGTGGAGTGTTGTGCTCGCCCCCTCCCTTGGACTACAGGAGAGTTGAGGCACTCTCTACGTTGCAGAGAGTGAAAGGAGCTGTGTGTTAGTGGGCGTCCTGACTCTCCTGTAGTCCCAGGGAGGGGGCGAGCATGACACTCCACACCAGGGAGAAAGCTTGGCATTACTGTGTGGAGTTAGACAGAAGAACAGGAAGTGAGGATTTCTCAGAAGAAATAAGGAAATTTTAGAAGCAAAATGGAAGGATGAGGTAAGTAAAGGAGGACTGCACTAAAGGAAGCTATTTAGGGAAAAAAATTGTACCTTTACAACTCCTTTTAAGGGTTTATTTAAGGGTGTTACAGAACAACATCCCCAACCATCATATTCCTAAATGATTATATTAGCATCACATACTTCCAAAATGATGCCTATCAGGGGCTTTTACCACTTTGTGTTGGTAAATGATTTACAAAGGTAAACCTGAATGTTTCACCCCCATGGGCTTCTTCAGGGGGATAATGGGGTTTGTGTTCTGTTAGTCCTTTTAGAATCCAAAAATGAACCCGCCCACTACCGAATGTAGTCCGAGTCGTGATAGAAGCCATTGTGGTCTCACCCAAAGAAACCTTCTTCCTGAACTCCTCTCCGTTCAAGATCCCAGGAGAAAGTAATTCCATACATAACAGACCCCCATGGGGACAGAAAAGATTATGGTTTAGCCTTGTCCTGTGGCTTGGGACTGCAAAGTCGCATGACAAGTCGTACCCCTTTGATTTCCAATGAGTACAATTCATATCTTGAAGTCGCACCAACTTTACAGTAGTACCTGTACTACTTTGGTCTGATTTTGATGCGAATTGAGGTCCATAGACCTCAAGTTTACACAGGCCTTTCCTGGAAAGGCTGTAAAATTGAGCGACTTTGAAGTTGCGGTAGTGTGAAAGGGGCCCTAGCTGAATCCTATGACTGCTTAACGATCTGTCCAAACATCAGTCATGGGTTCAGTTGTTCAGGAACTACAATTCCCATCATGCCTAGTCATGTCTGTAAATGTCAGTGTGGTACAATGCCTCATGGGATGTGTAGTTCTACAACAGCTGGAGGGCCGTCGTTTGAGGATCCCTGATCCAAGTGAATGTAGAGTGGTCCAAGCGGTCTATATACCATTGAAAGAGTTTTGGTATATCTGCTCAATAAGTACAAGAAATACCTTTTTTCTCCCGCTAGAGCCACTACGCATCCCCCCTCCCCCCCCCCCCCCACCACCACCCATCGGGATCTTTGATTTCCTCTACTTATCCAGGTAGATCTCAACCTATGAAAGGTTGCCTAACTCTGCTGTCATGATGTAATTTTTAGAACTGATTGCTAAAACTGAAAATATTCTATGCTTTTATTTTAAGCACCCAAGTAAACGCCTCCTTGCAGAATTACAAGTCCCATCATGCCTCGGCCTCTTGGAGTCATGCTTGTGTCTGTCAGAACCTTGTAATGTAATGTATCCTGGCTCTTTGTAGTTCCACAACAGCTGGATGGGCGAATTCTGCCTTCCCCTGCCCTAGGCTCCTGCCTAGGTTGCCTTGTAGATGATACTGAGCCTGGAGCGACTTGGCGCCTGCTTCTCTAAGAAACGCATATGGCTTTGTGATGTAGGTATGTTTTTACCTGTATAAAGACAAACTACAGCTACCCCCTTTTATGCTGCAGTAAATCCCCCCCCCCCCCTTCCCAGCTTCCCCTGTTATCTATGCTCTAACCAAAACACGGATATTTTGCTTTAATCTCTCCTCTAGCAAGTGGATGAATAGAACATTTATATGTTGTGACCTGGTCCATCTTAGATAGGTTTCAAACTCCAGCGAGATGAATAGTTCTTGAAAGGCTCCTAACGGCAATCAGAGGCGCGAGCGTTGCCAAGCTGGAGGCTGGTGGGGTAGAGATATCGCTGGCGTGACTCTGGAATGTCGGAATGTGTGTCTTGGCAGCGCTAACCTGAAATCTTGTCTGCAGGTGGAATGACATTGGGAATATCACACACAACAAGTCTGCAATTGTCCTGGAGCTGAACAGAAAGGAAGAGAGTGTCCTTTTTCACACGGTACGTGCGCAATCGCCTCTTCCCACATTCGCCTTTTTGTTGTCAGATTTCCTCTTTTTTTTTTTTTTTCCTGAATTGAAGTATGTATCCTTGATAAAGTGCCTTCCTGTCTGAGGGTTCAATGAAACGTAAATCTTGAATGTAATTCTCTTTAACAGGTTTTGTGTGATTTGTAGATATGTGCATTCCCGTTCGTACGAATATTATTTTCGTACGAAAATGTTCATTTTCGTACCCGCGGGATAATGTGTACATATGAAAAAAAATTAAAGCACCAAAATACGAAAACTACGGGATTACGAATGAGCCGCATAACGAACAACCGCAAATACGAACGAACGATCCAACGAAAATACGACAAAGCGAAAACGTCAAAAGAACGAAAATCACATCTATAACAAGATTTACATTCTGTATTTTGTTTGAATCCTTTTTCTGTTCGTATTTTCAGTCGTATGTTCATTGTTCATATGACATCTATAACAAAAGATTTGCATTCTGTATTTTGAAATCCTTTTTTTCTGTTCGTATTTTGGATTCAAAATACAGAATGCAAATCTTTTGTTATAGATGTCATATGAACATACGACTGAAAATGCCAAAAGAAACAGGATTCAAGATACAGAATGCAAATCTTTTGTTATAGATGTCATTTTCGTTTTTTTTGAATGGGCAGTGAGTGAGTGTAGTTAGTGAAGCAGCTTCTCTTTTGTGCTGAGTACACTAGTACAGTAAAGCCAAATAAACTTTTCTGTGGATTTTCATCTGAAGGGAGATCAGTTGGCCAGACTTTTGAACCCAAAAATGGTTTTCTGATGGAGTTTTTCGTTACAAACCAAAACCCGGACAAAATAAATTTTGCGGAGATTCGGATGTATCCGAATCTCCATATCACTATAGAAACGAAATTCAACTAAATACATTTTAAGACGGTTGTAAAGGTTCATGTTTTTTCACCCTGATGCATCCTATGCATTGAGGTAAAAAAAACATCTGATGTTTGACGGCCCCCTGGTTTACTTACCTAAGCCCTCAAAAATGTTGAGAATGCGCTTGATCTCGGCCTAGTCTTGGCAGTTCTTGGCTGTTCATTGGATAGATTGATAGCAGTGCAGCCATTGGCTCGCTGTCAATCAACTCCGATACAAGGGTCGACCGAGTCCTGTAGACGCTATAACGAGGACTTGGGCCGCAAGGTGGGAGAAAGCCCCAGGGGACCAGAAGTGGGAGGAGCCGAGACAGCCGCCGTGGGACCCCAGAACAGGCGGATCGGGGCCACTGTGCAAAACTCACTGCACAGTGGTGGTAAGTATGACAGGTTTGTTTAAACCAAAAAAAACAACCCATTCAACCTCTCAAATGTATTTGTTTAATTTGGTTTAACGGATGCGGCAGTTCGGGCCTTTTTAATGTTTGAAGCATTTGAAATAATGTAATGACATTTTGATTGTAGCATGAAAATAGCGTGTCGCAGCTGGCACACTAATGATGCAAAAAACGAACAATCTAATGATCAACAAGAATTTTTGTTTTCGTTCGTCTTTGGTCTGCTTAAACTGTACCTTTCCCTAAACACCCAATTTCGGGCGGGGTGTATCCTCATCCAGTATTGAGAAAACAAAATGTTTTCCTACTAGCGAGGATGGGTTTGTTCAGAGGAGTCCTGACAGGTGTATTTTTTATGGTTATTGTTGTCCAATTGATGACTTTTTTTGTTTGCCTTTGTTCTCTTGAGCTGAAAGTAATGCGATAGCCTGGCACATTGTCTCCGTCTGTTTCCCAAATGCACTCGCGCTGCAGACAGTGACATTTCCTTTCCATGTTTTTCAACAGGACGACATTGAAAACAGCAAATACATATCACGGCTGTTTGCCACTCGGATGAAATTCTACAAAGGGAAAAACATTTGCACAGAGTAAGTGACTGTCTGTCTGTCTTTTTTTTGAGTAGCTGTTGAAATATCATTACATGTTGCAAATCTTTGCGAAGTCCCCCAGGGGTACCAAGTTCACATAGTAAGTGGTACTATTAGCTTATAAAAGAATGTTGTATTCTGTCATTACTGTAGCTCCACCCCTGTATGAAGCCCAATTAATGGGAATTACAATGGAGGGAAATACATCATAGTACTGAGCCTCCTCCCCCTCTCTGAGCTGGTTGATAGTTTGTTTACTATCATGAATGATCAATTACCGCTATGGGGCTGTTTGATGTATCTGCCAGTGCAGTGGGTATTTTACAGCATGCATTTTGCAGTGCCCCATTGCTGACTGTTCATAAGAGTAAACCATCAGTTTCTTTCGCATGGTTATAATAGAGCTGCTGGCTACTAATAAACATTCACTGTGCTGGCAGACACATCGCACAGACCTGCAGAGCTGACTGATTTTTTTTTTTCTCTTGGGAAGAAGCAGTCAGATCATGTAAAGATTGAGAACCCCCCCCCTATGTGTGCTGATTGGTGGCGCTTCTCTGCAGAGCTTCCTTGCTGCCAGAAATGAACACAGTCAGTCAGCCCTCATTAAGTACTGGGGGCCGAGGGACGCACAACAAGCACCAAAGGGGGGCGTATGTTCGGTATTGGTGCTTCAGTATCTTATTGGCTGTACCAACACCTGGTCTAAGAAGTGGAGTAGAGCCAGGGTAATTGACACATGGAATTAATGCAAAGCTTGGTTTTTTAGGCAGCCCATCACGCCACCTACCGTCAGGCGTCAGCCAACATGGAGCCGGTCTTCCATGGTGAGTCATTTCCTATACATCCTTATGCAACTTTATTACTCTATTTCAGGGGTGTCAAACTCAATTTCATAGTGGGCTGCATCAGCATTATGATTGCCCTCAAACAGGCCGGTTGTATCTGTAAGATTAGATGTCCAGCGAGTCCCCTAACTTTACATTAGATGTCAAGAGCCAACCCACCATCAGAAGTTGAGTCCCCCCACTCTCCCTTACATTACAGTGCACCCCCTTTCCTTATGCTGCTGCTGGGAAGAAGCTGGATGCATTGCTTAAAAGCAGAAAGTAGGGGTCTGGAGGAGGACCAGAGGAGGGCTGGAGGTGCAAGGGCCCCATGAAATGCCCTGGAGGGCCGGATTCGGCCCGCGGGTCTTGTGTTTGACACCTATGCTCTATTTGTATTATATATAAAAAAGGACTGGTGCGCTACTAGGAGTAAACGAGTGTGAGCTAGAGTCGCATAAACTAATCTGAGGCGGCTCAATCTGGAGTGTCCACAAAACACAGGTGTATATAAATTGGATAAAGTATTGTGATAAGCGCTTCAAAACGAAAATGTGCAAACACCAAATAATATTAGACTAATAACAAACCATAAACACTTCTAGGATTCTTGAAATGTGAAAAGAAAACTGTGTTATAAGTGCTAGATGATCAAACTGCAAGTCCCATATAACAGGTGTATCTGAGTGCCAATGGTGAATTCCTCATCAACCAATGAGAGTGGCACTAAGTAACAGATATGGTAAATACTAGGCAGTCTCTATAAAATGGTGGAGTAAACCGCTGAGTATAGTGTGATGGGAGTCTTCACTTGGGATGCTGTGCAGGATCTTTCGAATCCAAAGGAGTATTGTAGTTCCCTTACCTTAGGGCTGCTATATATGGGCATATATAGATGTATCCTGCTGTATTAGAGGCCTCGATTTCTCTGTAGGATTCCCTCTTCCTTTTCCTTATGTCTGAGATAGTCCGGGCTCAGTACTCCATAGATGGATCCAAGGGGATGTGGGGTGAGAAAAAGGAAAAATTGCCTCCAATGGTGAAGTACATCGATGCCCAAAAAAAGTGGTTTATTTAAAAATGGGTCAGAGATAACAAATAGTAGTCCGAGATGTACTACGCTGAATACAAAATCAATATGAATGAAAATAGGAATAAAAATAAAAATAAAAATAAAAGACGAAGCGGAGCGATCGTAATGCCACTACCGCTAAGTCTGTTGGCCTCCGGCTTGCGCGGGTGTCATGTGATCTCGGTTCCCTACGTCGTTACGTCACGTTCCTCGTGACTTCATCAGGGGATGAAGCGGTAGTGGCATTACGATCGCTCCGCTTCGTCTCTTTTATTTTTATTTTTATTCCTATTTTCATTCATATTGATTTTGTATTCAGCGTAGTACATCTCGGACTACTATTTGTTATCTCTGACCCATTTTTAAATAAACCACTTTTTTTGGGCATCGATGTACTTCACCATTGGAGGCAATTTTTCCTTTTTCTCACCCCACATCCCCTTGGATCCATCTATGGAGTACTGAGCCCGGACTATCTCAGACATAAGGAAAAGGAAGAGGGAATCCTACAGAGAAATCGAGGCCTCTAATACAGCAGGATACATCTATATATGCCCATATATAGCAGCCCTAAGGTAAGGGAACTACAATACTCCTTTGGATTCAAAATATCCTGCACAGCATCCCAAGTGAAGACTCCCATCACACTATACTCAGCTGTTTACTCCACCATTTTATAGAGACTGCCTAGTATTTACCATATCTGTTACTTAGTGCCACTCTCATTGGTTGATGAGGAATTCACCATTGGCACTCAGATACACCTGTTATATGGGACTTGCAGTTTGATCATCTAGCACTTATAACACAGTTTTCTTTTCACATTTCAAGAATCCTAGAAGTGTTTATGGTTTGTTATTAGTCCAATATTTGGTGTTTGCACATTTTCGTTTTGAAGCTCTATTTGTATTACCTTTTTCTAATTTGTGTTATTTTATTCTGTCCCTTCCCATTTTTATTTTTTTATTTTTTTTATATCTTCCTGTTTCTTGCTAATGTTTATTTCTCAATTACATAGTCAAGACAACAAGCAACTATATTACCTCCAAGACACCTTCAGGGGAACGAAACATTCATTTCTGAAGGTAGGTATGATGCAGTTGCAAAATTTTACTTTTAATATCGCTTGATTTTTTTTTTTTTTTTTTTTCGGTCTTTTTTATTTTTTTATTTGTTGAGCAAAAAATGAAAAACCCAGTGGGGATCAAATATCAAAAGAAAGCTTAATTTGTGAAAATAAAATGCAAAAAATGTGTTTGGGTACAGCATGGCATGGCACAATTGTCATTCAAAGTGTAACAGCGCTGAAAGCTGAAAATTGGCCTGGGCAAGAAGGGGGTGAAAGTGCCCAGTATTGAAATGGTTAAAGTGCATTGTGTTTGCAAAACCGCTGCACAAATACTGTGTGACATAAAACATTTCAACAATTTTATTCCCTAGGGTCTCTGCTAAAAACAAAATGTATAATATGTTTGGGGGTTCCACGTTATTTTCTAGCAAAAAATACTGTTTTAAACTTGTAAACAAAAAGTGTCAGAAAAATCCTGGTTGGCAAAAAAACTGGAAGCTTATTGGTTACCATGCACAGCTGCACCAGGTTCGGTGTGCACCCGTTTAAGTAAATCTCCCCCAAAGTCTTGCTTCAGCAGTCTCACTCGTACAGGATTAGCAATTACGGAAGAGCTCGGGTGTGTTTGGATCCTAGTCTGAGCCCAACTATGTGAGCCTAGCAGGAAGCTGCCACTGTACTGGCCCATCACAAGCAGCCAAAGCAATCCCTGCCCCACAGCTGCATGTATACATGTCCTGCCGCAGATGATGAGCCTGGTACAGGTGGCAGTTTCCTGAATTGGGTGAATTTGGACTAGAATCTGAACACATCCAAGCTTATTTTTACTGGCAGTACATTTACACATCCTCCAGGCCCCCCCTCTGCCTAACAAGGAATACTGAAGAAGGTGTATAAGCTGTAGTTATGATTAAATTAACACTTTCCTCCCCATAACCTTGTGACCCCCTTCACACCTGCTATTCCTGTATTAACATGCTGAGGATACGATTTCGTACCATCGGAGACCAGCCAAAGTAGTTTCTGATCATGAGATCACTATATCGGCTATGATTGATAAGCCTGCAGCCTGAAGCTATGCTTCTGTTCAATACTGTAATTGTAAGTTGTCACAGTTTCAGAAATAAACTAAAAAAAAACATTATATACATTGCCTTGTAAAAGTATTCATACCCCTTGAATTTTTCCACATTTTATCATGTTACAACCAAAAACGTAAATGTATTTTATTGGGATTTTATGTGATAGACTGACATGCACTTTTCAGCTATACCGCTGGATGGTAAAGTCATAGGCCCAGATTCTCAAAGCACTTACGCCGACGTAAGTAGAAATTTGCGCCGGTAAGTGCAAATATGCGCCGGCCTATCTGTGCGCCGGACCCACAAACCAACATACGCCTAAAAACTGGCCACCCTACGCCAACGTAGTTTACACACGCCGCCGTAGCGTGGGCGCACTCTTTCGTCTGGACGCATGTTGCTGCTCCCATTGATTAAGCATTCAAACATGCGAATAAGGGAAATACGGCAATTCACGAACGTACGTGCGCCCGACGCATTCCGCGCGAAAGTTGTACGTCCGGCGTGAAGTTATTCCCCATAGATGAGGTGCAACCCGGCAACAGACATGCAAAGGTCTGCACCAGAGAACACAGGCCGGCGTATTGGGCGTACGTTATGTTCACGGCATACGTGGTGATCCGGCGTAGCTTAGGCAGTTGTGCCGGCGTGGTTGTGCGCATGCGCATAAGGGTGCAGTTTCATGTGTCCACGGCAATGTCACGGCAGTTTGTGATACGCCGGGAGTAAAACACTGCACTGTGCTCGGACTATCATTTGCATGGGGTCACGCCAACTTCCACCTATGCCGGCCTGCGCCTTCGAAAAATATGCCACGCCGACGCAGCGTTGGGAGCAATAGCTTGCTGAATGCAGTGCTTGCCTCTCCTCTCCGCGTCGGCGTGGCGTACGGCGTTTGCGCTACGGCGGTGTAATGTGCGCCCAACTCTCTGTAAATCTGGGCCATAATGTGCTAGTATGCATCTCATACTAGAAGATTATGTGAAATTTACCATTAAAACTAAGCTGTTCCAGTCCCACAATGTCAGCACTGCAGGGGGCTCCCATCTTCCGGGCTCCGGCTCTGTAACTATCCAGAGCCGCAAAAACATCACTCGCATACATGCACGCGGGAGCCGCCATTCACAGCACAGGTCTCTGGAGGCAAAGCATGGGTGGCCGTTCCTTCAGAGCGCATGCACTAGTGATGTCACTGGCTGCATGTAATGTAAATATCTCCTAAACAGTGCATGTTTAGGAGATATTTACACTACCGATATAGGAAAGCCTATATTAAGGCTCATCTAGGTAAAAGTCAGTAAAGGAAGTTTACTTCAGGCTCTTTCACACGGGGCGGATCAGTGATGATCGGCTGTGTTCACCCGATCTGATCCGCAACACAGATGGAAAAATAGTTTTCCTCCATCTGCAGAATCAGAGAATTGCGGAACCGGGTGAGATTGGATGTTCATCCGCTGACACCTGCAATCTCATAGGGACCAATGTATGTCCCTTTTTCACCCGTCCAGGGATGGATGAAAAAGCAGACATACGGTCCCCGCGTGTGAAAGCCTTTCCTCTTTAAAGTGTCGCCTATGGATAGTAAAATGTATGTTATTTGCCACCATTGCACGGGCGTAAGCAATTTTAAAGCGTAAAATGTTTGGTATCCATTTACTGTAACATCCTCTTTTACATTTTACAAAAAATTGGGTTATGTATTGTATTTTTTCCATTAAAATTTTAAAAAGTGTATTTTTTCCCCAAAAACTTGCATTTGAAAAAAACTGCTGCTCAAATATCGTGTGACAGAATATATTGCAGAACAAACACATTTATTCTCTGGGGCTTTTGCTTTAAAAAATATATAATGTTTGGGGGTTCTAAGTAATTTTCAAGCAAAAAATACTGATTGTTACATGTATATAAAAAGTGCCAGAAAAGGCTGGTCTGAAAGTGGATAATAGTGCCCATGATTTTGTAATGGGATGCCACACATGCCCACATAGTTGTGATGGTCAGGTGTCCCCCAACTTCTCTTGTGTTGGTATTTAGTCTTTTACCTTTTTGTTCCTTTGCATTACTTCCACTGCTTTGCTAAATCTCCACTTACTATCTCCTATACCTACTATCTCCTTACTATATCCTGATATCCTTTTGCCGTACCTCATGCTGACATATTATTTTTCTCCTGGCAGACAGCATGTTCCACATGAACGAGGAAACCTATAATTTCAGGTCTCAGAACAGTCTGGATAGATACATGGAACTCAATTTTATGAATGGTACTGTGCCAAACGGTAGTGTTTCCAGTGCCCATAGCATGAACTCTCTGAACCATTCACAGACCTTCATCCAGGCCTCCCCTATGTCTTCTAACCTTAGCATCACCGGAAATGACATCATGAGGTCTGACTACATCCCTAAGTCCAGACACAGTGCCATCATCTTGCCTTCTTATCGGCAAACGCCGGACTATGAAACTGTAATGAGGCAAATGAACCGGGGTGTTCACCCACCTGATAGCCAGAGTCAGTCCCTACGAAACCTTAATATTGGAAATACGCATGCTTATAGGCACCGGGAGAATTTGGTTTATAGCCAGCCTGAGATTCATGAAAGACCTCCTTACATGGCTTCTTATGGACATCAGTCTCATTTTGGAAACCAGCCCATCAACCCACCTGAACAAATGCCAATGAACCAAACTGCTTCAAATCCTGCTAAATCCAAGTCGATTTCTCATACCGTCAGCACCCCTGAACTTGCCAATGTACAGCCTCAAACTTTCAGTGCAGCCCACTTGTTCAGAAACTTTTTGTCTCGACCTCCTCCTCCCTACCCACCACCTAGACCAGCTAGCAGTACTCCTGACCTGGCAAGTCACCGCCACAAGCGCGTTAGTGCCAGTAGCCCAGACCTGGTGGCCAGAAAAGTCCAGCAGTCTGTAAAAACTTTCCAAGAAGACAGTTCTCCAGTGGTCCGCCAATCTCTTCAAGAGGTCAGCGAGCCATTAAAACCCCATAAACACCATCCGGTTATAAACAAACGTCACAGTTTTGAAGTTATGAGCCACATGGTGAGAGGGATGGAAGCGATGGCTTTAAAGTCATTGAATGCACCATTGCCACGTAGGAATACCTTAAGAGAGCAGTTGCACACAGAGGAACATGTGCAAAAGGCTCACGAAGTACAGCAGATGCCAGTGTATCACCACAAAAAGAACATCTCGGATGCCACCATGTTGATCCACAGCAGCGACAGTGAAGAGGAGGAAGATCTGCACAAATCTGTGCCTCACACTTCCTTCATTTCATACAGTGCCCAGCTCCAGGCTGCCTTGGCTCGAATACCAAATAAGCCACCACCTGAATATCCAGGTCCAAGAAAAAGTGTCAGCAATGGAGCACTGAGAAATGATCATTCTACTATATCAGCTGCCATAGCACGGGCCAGGGCCATGAGCCCCCGGCAATCACAGACTGTGTGTATGTCCAGAAATGAGCCGGGGCCGATCAATGGGACCTCTCTGGGGCCATCACTTTCAGAGCCTGATCTCAGCAGTGTAAAGGAGAGGGTCAAGAAAGAGCCGGTGAAGGAGAGGCCAGTCTCAGAGATGTTTTCTGCAGAGGATGCCATAGTTGAAAGGGAGATCATGATGAGGGTATGTAACAATAATATTCATGATTACTCACTAAATCAAAATTCTCAAATGGGTTTGGATGATGGGACCTGGTTTAAAGCAGATTTAGTATTTTTATTTTTTTTCTCCATTTGATCCACCATTTTGATATTTTGCTCTGTGTCCTTTAGTTTTATGTTGCCCTTCAGCTCCCACTGCCAACGTGTCCAACATAGGTCCATTATGCATGGGTACTTAACCTGTAGCCCTCCAGCTGCTGCAGAACTACAAGTCCCATCATTCCTGTGAGAGTCATGCTAGTAACTTTCAGCCTAGCAATGCCTCATGGGACTTGTATTGTTGCAACAGCTGTAGGGCCACAGGTTGAGCACCCCATGGGTGTGCATTGGGAAGAGCAGCAGTAGGACACAACCATTGTGTAGCACTATAAATCAGGGACTGGTTCATATGTATGTAATGAGGGAATATGACTGCCTATACCAGTGATGGCGAACCTTGGCACCCCCAGATGTTTTGGAACTACATTTTCCATGATTCTCAACTACACTTCAGAGTGCAAGAGGATCATGGGAAATGTAGTTCCAAAACATCTGGGGTGCCAAGGTTCGCCATCACTGGCCTATACACTTACATAATTACATATCGTACATAGTAACAAGGTTTTTAAAACCTTTTTAGAGGCCCATTCACCTTTTTGTGAATTGCCACAATGCACAAGTGTGAGTCTAGCCGTAGGCCCCATTCACACTAGGCATTCCTGCACATGTTTTTGGTAGTGTTTCAGTGCGTTGCGCATAGTGCAGTCATGTGCGATAAACACGCCAACGGTCTATTACATTTTTCCACTGAGCCAGGTGCAATCTTCCCAATGATGCCAACGATGGGGCACTTATCCTCCCCAATGACACCAGCTATGGGGCACTTATCCTCCCCAATGACACCAGCTATGGGGCACTTATCCTCCCCAATGACACCAGCTATGGGGCACTTATCCTCCCCAATGACACCAGCTATGGGGCACTTATCCTCCCCAATGACACCAGCTATGGGGCACTTATCCTCCCCAATGCACTTATCCTCCCCAATGACACCAGCTATGGGGCACTTATCCTCCCCAATGACACCAGCTATGGGGCACTTATCCTCCCCAATGACACCAGCTATGGGGCACTTATCCTCCCCAATGACACCAGCTATGGGGCACTTATCCTCCCCAATGACACCAGCTATGGGGCACTTATCCTCCCCAATGACACCAGCTATGGGGCACAATCCCTCCCACTGACACCAATGAAGGGACACAATTCCTCCCAATGATTCCAACAATGGGGCAAAATTCCTCCCACTGACACCAATGAAGGGACACTATTCCTCCCCAATGCTATGGGGCACAATTCCTCCCAATGACACCAATGCTGGGGCACAAATACACTGACGCAAACAATGAGGTTATTTTTTTTGGGGCATAATTCTCCCCCACTGACACCATTGAAGGGACACGATTTTTCCCAGTGATGCCAGGGATGGGGCACTATTCATTCCCCATGACACCAGCTATGGGGCACAAATACTTCCACTAAAACAAATGGTGTGGCGTTATTTTTTCCCTGCTGATGTTGGGACCTTTTTTACTCTCAATGGCCGCAGTTCGGCCCCTCTAAAGTCTAAGGACCGCAAACTGGCCCATTGTTTAGATAGTTTGGAGACCCCTGCTATAGAGTGTCAGAGTGACAGCGCTGAGTCTTCTGTACCTGCTGACCTTACATCTAAGATGGCGGCACCCAGCAGCAGTCTCTGGGTTTTTGAATGTTTTCACAAGTGCAGATTTTTCAGGTGAATAGCAGTCATACACTACACACTACATTGAATGCATAGGAAAAAAATTGGATCCGAATGGACATTGAATGCAGATCTAAATGTATGGGAAGATTTTTTTTTAAAGCTGAATTTTAGGTATGCATATATTTGCATAGTTACATTGGTATAGCTTGGCCAAAATGAAGTCTGCACGTGTCATACCTGGAAGATCCCTGAGGAAGCTGGAAATCACTAGTGCTCGCTGCTAGCTTCCGGGTCGTGTGCCGAGCAGATGTCCTGCTGCTCAGTGGACACAGGAGGTTACTTGCTCAGCATTGATGCCCTTCAAAGAACGCTTTGCATTTTGAATGCAAAGCATTCTATGATTGGATGAGGTGGGGTGGTGATGTCAAGATCTCCACTTTGTCCAATCAGAGAATGCCTTGCATTCATTGAGAGAATGCAAAGTGTTCTCTGATTCCTGTGCTGAGCTAAGCAGAAGGGCGGCCACTTGGGATGGGAACCTGAAGTTGGCAGCAATAACTGAAGGAGCGGTGCCTACTAGCGTGATTTCCAGTATACACGCAGATCTTCCAGGGATGGCGCATGCATACTTACATTTGGTTGAAGTTGGACCAATGTAACCTTCTAAAAATATGCAGAATTAGAATTCATTTTTATATAAATGGTCTGGCGATGGGATTTCTTTTACCATTCTATTATAACTAAGAAAAAGTGTTTCGGCTGTACATACACTTTAAAGCGATATTAAAACCAAAATCAAAAATGTATTATATTGCAGCTTTCCAGTTGTTCGATGTGATTGCTGCATTGGTTTTCCTTTTTTTTTGACTGTTTTTCATCTGGGGATCTGGACAGTAACACACCACCCGTATTCCAGTGCCCCCACTCTGGATGAAGGAGCACAAGGGGGAACAGCAGACAGCAGCATTGCCAGTTTTTGGGGAGGAGACTGTTGGATGTACTAGCAAATTTAAATACACCAATTGAAGCCCGATTGCAACACTTTACACCCTTGTTTTTCTTTTCTTTTTTTTTAAAGATACCTATACTTACCTGCTCTGTGCAATCCTTTTGCACAGAGCTGCACTGAACCTTCTCTTCTGGGGTGCCCTGCCGGCGCTACAGACCCCTTCCCTTTATCGGGGGCCCTCGTGGAAAACCACTTTCTCTGGGGGCACCCTTGCAAGCTCGTTCCCGAGACCTACTACTGTATGTATTGAAACAGACAGCGGCACTCAGCCCCACCCCCACTCCCATGTCACAGGGTTTGATAGATAGCAGCGGGAGCCAAGCTGCTATCAATCTGTCTGAGGAGAGAGACCACCACTGGGGCTGCACTGCTCATGCACATCGCTGGATCGGGTTTAGGTAAGAAAAAGGAGGGGTTCTGGGGGGGAGCTGCAATTCAGAATGTTTTTCACCTGAATACGTAGAATGCATTAAAGGGGGTGTAAAGGTTCATGTTTTTTCACCTTGATGCATCCTATGCCTTAAGGTGAAAAAACATCTGACAGTTACGCCCCCCCCCCCCCCCCGTTTTACTTACTTGCTGCGCTCGCCCCCGACGTCCTTTTCCACTCAGTCTGGCCATTGATTGGCTAGAGTGGATGGATGTCAATCGCATCCATTGACACGGCGCCCTGGGGGCGGGGCCAAGTGATACAGTAAGAGGCTATAGCCACCGGCTGTATCACGTGAACGCGCCTATAAGAACTCGCCCCCATGGGAGAGAGCTTCCACGAAGGGGGTTAGTTCTTGCGGGGAGGAGCCGAGACAGCCGCCGAGTTACCCCAGAAGACCAGGTTCGGGGCCACTCTGTGCAAAACGAGCTGCACAGTGAAGATAAGTATAACAACATGTTTGTTGTTTTAAAAAAAAAAAAATTAAATTTACAACCACTTTTAAGGCTTTACAGACACTTTTTCTTTTGGGATAAAGGTTTTACATGAATAAATGGGGATCATTGTAAGCACCCCTGTTGGTGGGTAAATGGTTTGTCTCTACGCTCTAACTGCTACATTTGCAGGAGAGCTTGTTCTGTTAAACAGACTTACTGGCTGGATAATCAGATGAGAAAAAAAGCCTAAAACTAATGCAGCCATCACATCTAAGGATTGGTAAGCTGCAGTATATATGTTTGCTTTTGGTTTAATATTGCTTTAATGTCAGGTGCAAACCATGAAATCTCCGATCACCTGAATGTTCCTATTTATGGACTGCATATACTGTACACCAATCTCTCACCCATTATGCTCCTGGGAACAATGCAAACTGTTGGGAAAGTCAAACCTGCCAAATTAAAAAAGGAGCCCAGAGGATGATTGGCCCCAGATCTATAAAGGTACCTTGATAATTTGCCACCCTTCACATCTTATCTGTTATCTTTATACACTTACGGTAATTGTTTTTTTTTTTTTTATCCAGTTTTACTTTAAGCTTCCTGGCCCTTCCTGAGCCCTTTTATTTTCACCAAAAAAAAAAAAAAAAAAAGGAAGTTGTAAATAAGTTTTTTTTTATATATCATTTTCTAAGTGTTCTGCTTTGAATCATCTGCGCCGGCACTACTTGGCTTGGCGTTTTGTTGATTTTAGGATTAGAAACATTCCAATATTTGCTGGCACGGTTAACAAAAGATGAAAACATGTCTTTTCTTGCCAAAAGAATTTACAAAAGCAGGAGATGGCAGCCTTGGAAACTCAGAAGAGACCCTTGATGTTGGCAGCGCTGAATGGACTGTCTGTTTCCAGAATTCCTTTGCCCGAGGACAGGCAGAATGACACCGTGATGGTGCCAGTCGATGAGAGGGTAAGACTGTTTTCTCTTCAGCTTTGTCTGTCTGCTCTGAATACAAAGGGAAATGTGTGTGAATTTAACCTCTGACTCCGAACGTTCACCTTGTTTGCGTGCTGATTGTTGGACAGCTGGGCCAACTGCTCAACCAGTCACGTGAGTAGGACAGTTTGAAATAAAAAGCATCTTCCCCATTTAGACAACCATTTTTTCAGGTTTAGGCCTCATGCACATGAGTGTTTTGGCTCGCTGGCATCAAATTCTGGCATTTTTGGACACCTCGGGTGATGGCAGCCCCTTAGACTGAAATACATGGTGGCTGGACGTTGCACCAAGCGGTATTCGCGTTTTGGGCTATATACGTTTCAGGGACTTCTGTCCGAAGCACAGAATCCCTGCATTCAGGGCATGCATCTCTAAACGCTTACTGCTCATTACAGCATCCAGCTCCCTCGTATTTCAGCCTGTCCTTGATTTAGATTTAGCTGGATGCCGCACCTGTCCCTCTCGGGCACCCAAAAATGCTGGGATTTGATGTTGGCACGCCAAACCGCTCTTGTATACAACACCTGCACTATGGGGTTGATTTACTAACACTGGAGAGCTTTCAGTTTATTTATTTTTTGTCAAAGCTCAATACATTCCTCCTTCTGAATGGACGTCATATGACACCCTTTTAATAGGCCCCACACAACTGTGTTAACCTACCCCGGCTGTGTCCAATGAATCAGTGTACCAGTTCGCTGCCAGTACCATGTGATCATTGTGACCAATCACAGCAGATCACATGGCAGTTGTAAACAATGGATGGCTTCCTTTCATGCCATACATTGTGTAGAATTGTGTTGCTAGCTGTGATTGGTCAATGTGATCACGTGGTACAGACGGGTCCAATCACAGCCCATCTATACCATGTGATTATCACTGACCAATCACACCTAACCACACCAAAACAAACTGAATCAGTTTGAATTCAGTAAAATGCTTGCTTATAGCAATGACATTTACTGCTATAAGCAATCGCGTTTAAAAACAAAAACAAATCCCAATCACTTACCCAGAGTAGTACAATGGTACTATGGTAACCTTGTATTGCTCTGGTCGCAGTGTAAAAAAAATGGTAGAAAAAAAAATATTGTAATTATTTTTTTATACTTAAAAAAAAAAATATTTGGCTGAGCTTCTCCTATGGATCACAGGAGTTGCAATTAGTTTTGCACTTTTGTGACCCATTTATAGCAGAGAGCAGTCTGAAGTGCGCTGTCTGCTGACATCACTGGAATCGGTCCAGGTATTATGACAATGAAGTCTGGATCTGCCTGGTGCCTGGACTGATGCCTGTCTCGGCCTCTCTGCAAGACGCCAAGACAGCCTCTTCCTGCCCCTCCACAGCTCAGCGAGCGTGGAGGAGCAGAGCAGCTGATTGTCAATCGGCAGCTCTCCTCTTGGGGAGCTGAGAGAACCAAGCCATCGGCGGTGTTGGATCGCTCAGTTCTTAGTGCACAAACGCCGGGGGACAGATGCAAAATCGGACCGATGCTGCATCCACCTAGGTAAGTATGAATATGGAGAAAAAAAGGCAAACCCATACTTCTCCTTTTAATTGTCCAGAAAATTATGTCAAAAAATACCCACTTCAAAAAAATTGCCATGCCTCTTACTAAATACCTTGAACTGTCTACTTTCCAAAAAGGAGTCATTTGGGGGATATTTGTACTGTCCTGGCATTTTCGGGCTTCAAGAAATGAGTTGAGTAGTCCTTAGATCAGGATTGATCAATTTTCAGATATATACCATAGTTTGTGAAATCTATAACTTTACTACAGGGGTGCCCAACCAGTGGCCCGGGGGCCACATGTGGCCCACGGAGCCCTCTGATGTGACCCGCGACCTCCTGCTCTGGGATGGTATAGAATACTGTCATTAAAGGTCAGGTTATTACTAAAATCACTGTGTATATATGGGCATATCTTTTCTGTAGTGGTTACTGGGCTACTTTCAAACTGAACCGCAGGTGCAGAGTAGTTTACCTGCGGGTTACCTGCACTGAGCCATAGACTTCTGGGGCCGTTTGAAGGAATTTGGGGGCCCCAAGCAAAATGGGGGGGCAAAGCCTACGTTGGCACTACACTAATTTTTTACACCGATGTTCTTACCTAATTCTCTACAGGGTGCCGCTGTATGGCCACGTCATCCGGTGTTCTAGTCCCCAGTCCCCTATCAATAGTGCCCAGTATAGTGGGTTCTGTGTCAGTGTCCAATGCGTGGTACTGCATACCCGGCCGGACTGACAGACAGCAGACAGCGTTGGGGGCCCCACATGCCATGCTACCTGCAGAATCTGCTCATTGTGGCCCACCACCGCTTACCAAGTCACTTAAGTGCCAGTGTCCTCGCATATGCAGAGCAGACACGTACATGCCATCTACCTGCTCTGCTCATTGTGGCCCACCACCGCTTACCAAGTCACTTAAGTGCCCCTCGCTCTTCAAAAGGTTGGGCACCCCTGCTTTACTACATACACACTGATTTGGGTACATTTTGGCCCACATTTATGAACAATTTTTTATTTGCAAAATTCTTGAACAGAATTTTTTATTTTTTTTCCCCCAACATTTCCAGTAATTTTTTTCACATGACCAGGAAGAATCAATGAACTACCAGAGCGCTCAACAGCAACGTGGTAGTTTATTGAGCTTAACTAGCTTAACTACAAGCTGACTGTCGGTCGTTGTAGTCCATTCACAGAACACTGTATAAGATAAACTCATATGTAAACTGACATATTATCTTGCTTCATCTTGCTTCAGGGAGTTGTAAAGAAAGGGGAGAAATTTTTTTTTTCCATAATAAGTTTTTATTTGGTTTTCATATTTAACACTTGAAGACAAAATAAAGCGAAAGCGATACTCCAGCAATAAAATACAATCAGATGTCGCAGGGTAAGTTAGGTTACAGATCAACACGTTGGATATAACAAGTTAAAGCAAGAGATACGTTGGCGGTGGGGATCCATATCCTTCCAGGCATGGATTACCTGGGAGGTTCAATGTAGGGAGGGGGGAGAAGCCGCTCCCTCGGACACCCCTTATGGGATCATTACTGTGTCCGGGGATTAGGCCGGTCCCCATCCCCTGATTTAGAGTTTATACCTGTGACATAAATAGGGTATAATTCAAAAAGGGGAAGGCAGAGAGCAGGAAGTAGAAAGCAGAAACTTGGCACCAGTTTCGTAATAAGATCACCAGAGAGGGAAAAAGAGAATCAAAGATACATTTAACCTGGTTCAATGTCTCTGGGCGGTGTAGGATGTGCGGGAGGGAGGTAAAGGAATCTGAGGGGAGCTATCAAACCAAAGCAGCCAAGGGTGCCATTGACTGAGGATCTTATCCCTATTTTTGTTCTGCAGCGCCAGTGTGTATTCATAGGTGAAATGTAGGTGAGTAGTTTGGATCACTTCTCCTAATGTAGGTGGTTCAGGGCTTTTCCATCTCCTGGCAATATTCAAGTTCACTGAAAGAGCTATGTGGGCTAAGGTGTGTTTCAAGTGTTTTGGGTATTGGTCCAAGTCCAAAAGTAGGAGAGCTAGATTAGGGGTAGGAGCAATCGGTATTTTAGAAATTTCAGACATCAGTCCGAAGACTGAAGTCCAGAGGCAAGAGAGGGAGGGGCAACTCCAGAAAGTATGGAGTATGTCCCCTCTCTTTCCGCATCCTCTCCAGCATTTGTTGTCTCGTGATGCGCTAAATTTAGAGATTTTGTCGGGCGTCAAGTACCATCGTTGTGCAATTTTCATGTACATTTCCCAAAGTGTAGAGCAGCATGTAACGTCGAAGATGGAGGTACATGCTTTGGACCATTGTTCCGTGGTGTACGTGCGGCCTAAGTCTGATTCCCAGTGGAGCAGAGGCGCCGTTTTGATGAAGACACTCTTTTGTTGGAGGGTGTTGTAAAAGAGTGAAATGCCCTTTTTTTGGGGATTAAGGGTGCTAAGAAAATGCCAAGTTGAGCGGGGTATACTACGTTCCCAGGAGGGATTAGCGTAGAGGTAGTGCCTAGTCCTAACATAAAGGTAGGCGTCAGAGTCGGGGAGTTTGAATTCTTTTTGAAGGTCGGGGAAAGATTTGAAGGCCTTGTTTTTAAAAAGGTCATCTATATGTAAGAGTCCCTTCTCTGTCCACTGTGTATAGGAGATCAAGTTAATATTGTGTTGAAGTGTAAGGATTGGGATTTTTAGGTTGTGGGTGTCGGGGTGGCTGTGGGTGGTGGTTACAAATTTATTCCATATTCGGACCGTGGCTAGTATGGTAGGAGGGACAAAGGAGGGTAGTTTAGACGAGGGGGAGGTAGAGAGTAGCCATGTGGATAAGTCCCTCCCTGGTACGTAGGTAGATTCAATTTGCCCCCATATGGTATTTAGGTCAGGGGAGAACCATTCCCTGGTCTGGGTAAGTACTGCGGCCATGTAGTAGTCATAAAAGTCCACATATCCCGAACCCCCTGCTTTACGGTGTTTGATCATTCTGGAGTGCGCGCCCCTGGCCTTCTTGCCTAACCACAGGAAGGAGGAGAGTGCAGTCTGCAAGGATTTAAAGTAGTATTTTGGGATAACAATGGGTAACGTCCTGAACAAGTATAGTATTTGAGGGAGGTGGGACATTTTAAAGGCCGCGAGGCGGCCCATCCAAGACAGCTCCAGAGACGCCAGCCTGCCCAGATCTTTTTGGAGGTTGTCGCGAAAAGCTATGTAGTTATGTTTAAAAAGCAGCTGAGAGGCTTTGGTCAGTTGAATACCAAGATATGTTATGCTGTGGTCAGCCCAGGAGTACGGGGACTGATGTTGCAAAAGCATAGCCGTAAGGGGATCAACTCCTAAATTCAGAATGTGGGATTTAGATTCATTCACTTTATAGAATGAGACCCGACTGAACCAGGCAAGCGTCTCCTGAACCGCCGAGAGGGAGGAGGTAGGGTTTGACAACATTAAGATAACGTCATCTGCAAACAGACTAATTTTGTGCTCCAGGCCACCTATATCGATTCCTCTTATATTCGTGTTGGTCCGTATGTGTTGTGCTAGGGGCTCCATCGCTAGATTAAATATTAGGGGAGAGAGTGGGCATCCTTGCCTGGTGCCGTTGGAGATGGGAAATGGGGTGGACAGGGAATCTGCCGAATATACTCGGGCAGAGGGTGTAGAGTATAATGCCATAATGGCTTTATGTATGAGTCCTGTGAACCCAAATTTTGAGAGCGCCGACGACAGGTACTCCCAATGCACCCTATCAAACGCTTTTTCAGCGTCTAGAGACAGGAGAACAGAGGGGGCACCCGAGCAGCCCACATGGTGGATGACATTAATCATCCTCCTCGTGGCGTCAGAGGCCTGTCGACCCTTTGTGAACCCAGATTGGTCCGCATGTATAAGGGATGGAAGGATATTTACTAACCTATTGGCGATGGTTTTTGCATAAATTTTTACGTCTACGTTAAGCAGAGAAATGGGGCGAAAATTCTGGGGCGATGTTGGGTCTTTCCCAGGTTTAGGGAGGGTGACTACAGTAGCACTCAACATTTCCTGGGGAAGGAGGAGGAGGCAGCAGAATTAAAAACCTCGCATAGTGTGGGGGCCAGGATCGGGTGGAACATCTTATAATATTCCCCAGTGAACCCGTCAGGTCCTGGGGATTTGGAGTTGGGGAGGTGTCGGATAGTGTGCAATACTTCAGCGGTCGTGAAGGGAGCATTAAGGTAAGTTAGTTGAGAGGGGGATAGTGAGGGAAGATCCACCTGAGCTAAGAACTCCTCTGTCGTCTTGGGAAGGTTGGGCATTACTTGCATCTCTTTTGAGGTTGTATAGATCCGTGTAGTACACGCTAAAAGCATTGGCTATCTCATGGGGTTTTAGTAATTTTTCTTTAGAGTGAGGGTGATAAAGGAATGGAATTTTGGACTTAAGCCTGTGCCCTCGAATTTTCAGGGCCATCAATTTGCCCGCCTTATTGCCTGTGGCATAAGATGTGGCTCTCAGTTTAGTGTAGACTTTTTCATGCATCTCCAACAGGAGGGTTCGGAGCTCCTGACGCAACTTAAAGATTGTGGTCTGAAGTATGGGAGAGGGGCATTGTTTGTTTTGTGCTTCAGCTGTGTCAATATCTGCAGTCAGTTGGTCTATTCTCCGTGACCTATTCTTCCTAGCTCTAGCACCAAGTTGAATGAGGACACCTCTAGATACCGCTTTATGGGCGTTCCACACAACCATCGGGTCAGGCACCGAATGGGCATTTAAGGAAAAATAGTCGGTCAATTGTTGGCGTATAGAATCTGCATAGGTGGGGTTGCGGAGGAGGGAGTTATTAGCCCTCCAAAGGTGGGATTTGGGATGTTGTAGGTGAGCGTCAATGGTGATGCTGATAGGAGAGTGGTCCGACCAGGTGGCCGTGTGGATCGCCGAGGACGATATTCTCTGCAGTAGGTCCTTGTCGGACAGGAACAAATCGATACGAGAGTAGGTGTTGTGACGCGGCGACAGAAACGTATAATCTCGTTCAGCCGCATGACAACACCGCCACACATCAAACATATCATTTTTATAGATGAACTTAGCCAATGGTGAGACTCTTCTCTTGGCTACTGCCGAGGAGTCTAGGGCATAGTCAGGAACCAGATTGAAGTCACCGCACATTAGCAGATGGCCCTTCCTCAGACCGGCCACTGTTTTCATGACCGACCTGAAAAAGGACATCTGTCGGTGGTTCGGCGCGTACAGTGAAACCAAAGTGTATTGGACATTGTTGATCTTGCATAATAAGATAATAAATCTACTCTCAGAGTCCTTTACGCAACTTTGAAGTTCAAATGAAACGGTGTCCCGGATGGCTATCAGGACCCCCCCTCTGCTTTTTCCCAAAAAGGGTAGAAAAAATATGAGGGAACATCTTGTGTTGGCACACAGGGGAAAGGTCCTGAGCAAAGTGCGTTTCTTGTACACATAGTATGTCGCAATTAAGCGATAGTGCAGTTTTCCAGAGAGACGAGCGTTTGGCTGGATGATTCAAGCCTTTTGCATTCAAGGAGACAACCGAGAATGACATGGTGGCAGGTGCTAGTGGTGTAGATGAAGTTCAGTGACTTACGGTTGGAAGCAGGAATGGGGAGAGATCTCCAGAGGAAAGACTGCTGGTGCCGGTCAGGTGGTGTTTCCAGGCAGGACAGGTGGTTGAGAGCAGGTACCAAGATGCAAGGGTGTGCAGGAGGTGGTGAGTAGAGTCCAGAGAATTATTGCTGGAGTCGTAGCAATGCAGAAACGTGAAAAAAAAACAAAAAGAACGAAAACGAGGACAAAATCAGAACAGTCTCACAGGGATATGAGGACAATGAGATAAGCTGAGAACGAGATTTAACTATATGAGCAACAAGTCAGCAAAGTAAAACAACAGGGAGTGCTGACTAATTTGGGGAAAGTTCAGGCTCCGTAGAAGAACGAGCAATAAGCCGGACCGGACTCAAGGTGCCATTTGCTTATAAGGTCGGACAGGCGCAAACTTTTCACTTCCCTTGATGGTTGCTGCGTTGCGGTCCAGCATTAAATGGATTGGGCTTTCCTGTAGAGCCTTTGTCAGTTTGCGGGGGTTCAGGGACAATGCCCCAGGAGTGGAGGAGCTTCATACCACCCTCAATCGTGGAGACGGAGTGCGGAATGCCATTGTGGGTAACTAGGATAGTAGCTGGATGGCGCCACTTGTATGTAATCTTGTGGTTTGCAAGGGCTTTTGTCACCGTTTTCAGTTGGCGTCTTAGCTGCAGTGTATGCTGAGACAGGTCTGCGAACAACTGTATACCTGCGTATGGTGCAGGGAGGCCATTGATTTCCCGAGCCCTGGAAAGAATTTGTTCCTTAGCTTGGAAAAAATGGATCCGCAGGAGGACATCTCTAGGGACCGTTTCCTCAAGGTGGCGCGGTTTAGCAATCCTGTGGATACGGTCTATAGTGAGCTCAATAGGGGATAACTCTGGGAGCAACTTGGAAAACATGGTGCTAGCATAGTTATGGAGGTCTGCGGGGGGACCGATTCCGGGACCCCGCGAATTTTAATATTATTGCGGCGTGATCTATCTTCGAGATCCGCCAGTTTGGATTTGATCCAGGCTGTATCCTCCTTTTGGGACATACATTCTTCCACTAATTCATTCACTGTGTATGTGCATTCCTCCATCTTTTCCTCAATGTACTGTACCCTGTCCCCCATCTGTCTCATGTCTGCCGTAAAGTTATGGATTAGTGAGGAGAGATTGGACATGAGAGAGGACTGCAGGGACAGTAACATGTCCTTCATCGTTGTGTCAAGGACTGGTTGGCCTGTGGTGGGGAATGCTGCAATGGAGGACTGTAGGGAGGATATGGCATGTGCGTTATGCACTGGTGTACTCACTGCGGTCCCACTATGTAGATCAGTGTCCATTCGCATCCGTGCTTTGGCAGGGCTCTGTGAAGCCGGAGATAGCAGGGGAGAGATGGCCAGAGGGGGAGAGAGTGATCCCCCCTCTGCTTCCGTCGGATCGCTGCTCGGGAGATCCGTGTAAGCCGTCTGCTGCCTCGTGGTTGCTCCGGCGGCGCCATCTTGTGTCGGCCCCCTCCTGGCAGGCAGAAATGATAGGGCTGTGAGCTTTTGGAGGTTTCGTTCCTCCTTTCTTTTGCGGGACATCGCTGCAGCGGGGTCCGCGGGATCGTGTCAGGCTGTGTGGAGTATCCGTGCGGCTGAATTCCTGTCCGAATGCTGGTATTGTCCGGCCGGCTAGAGAGAGCTCTAAGCAGATGCTGCCATTCTCCTCGCACGCAAGCCACGCCCCCCGAAAGGGGAGAAATTTGACTCCATTAGTGTAGTAGTATTTTGATAAAACCACTATATGCAAAAACCTTGCTCACATATGGGTAAAATCAATACACCTTTCATAGAGTACAGTGATTTCTCAATGGGGTCAATTCACAAAGCTTTATTTTCAGATTGCGAGTGTTATTTTAACGATTTTGCACGTTATTGAAGCTAGTTCAATTCACTAAACGATTTAACGCTTTGAAAAATCATCAAATAACGTTTCACTACACAGGAACCGATATTTTAAGGTGTGGATCCTTATTAAAGAGTCAAATCGTTATTTTAACCACTTAAGACCCGGACCAATACGCTGGCAAATGACCCAAGGGGTTTTTGCGATTCGGCACTGCGTCGCTTTAACAGACAATTGCGCGGTCGTGCGACGTGGCTCCCAAACAAAATTTGCGTCCTTTTTTTCCCACAAATAGAGCTTTCTTTTGGTGGTATTTGATCACCTCTGCGGTTTTTATTTTTTGCGCTATAAACAAAAATAGAGCGACAATTTTAAAAAAAATGCAATATTTTTTACTTTTTGCTATAATAAATATCCCCCAAAAATATATAAAAAAACATTTTTTTTCCACAGTTTAGGCCGATACGTATTCTTCTACATATTTTTGGTAAAAAAAATCGCAATAAGCGTTTATCGGTTGGTTTTCGCAAAATTTATAGCGTTTACAAAATAAGGGATAGTTTTATTGCATTTTTATTAATTATTTTTTTTTTTTACTACTAATAGCGGCGATCAGCGATTTTTTTCGTGACTGCGACAATATGGCGGACACTTCGGACAATTTTTACACATTTTTGGGACAATTGTCATTTTCACAGCAAAAAATGCATTTAAATTGCATTGTTTACTGTGGAAATGACAGTTGCAGTTTGGGAGTTAACCACAGGTGGCGCTGTAGGGGATGTGTACCTAATGTGTGTGTTTACTACTGTAGGGGGGTGTGGCTGTAGGTGTGACGTCATCGATCGCGTCCCCCTATTACAGGGATGACGCGATCGATGCTCCGGCCACAGAGAAGCACGGGGAAGCCGTGTGTACACACGGCTCTCCCCGTTCTTCCGCTCCAGGGACGGATCGCCGCACTGCAGCGGCGATCGGGTCCGCGAATCCCGCGGTCCCGGTCCTGGAGCTTCGGACCGGGTCGCGGGCGCGCGCCCGCCACCCACGGCTGGGTACTATAACCAACGTATATATACGTTGATGTGCCCAGCCGTGCCATTCTGCCGACGTAAATCTGCAGGAGGCGGTCTTTAAGTGGTTAAAGAGTCAAATCGTTAAATATGTACAGAAGTGCAATTCACAAAGATTTTTTTGACAGTTATCAATCGTTAAGCAATCGTTAAATTAACACCTCCTTCAGGGTGGCGTTATGACATTTCCCAGGCGATATTTTGTTGTTAGAGGAAGCTTTTGGCGATTTTTGTAGTGTAGTGTTGGGCAAGCTAGAACCGTGCTCTATTTGAACTTAAGGCGAAGAAGAACATGTTGGAATGTTCAGATTTATAAACGTGTATTCCGTTCACATACTATTTTGGATGACTTTTCTGAAACCCAGGTGATAGCTAAATTCCGATTATCATCTCCCATGATTTATTCTCTGTATGAGGAAATACACATGGCTTTAGAAAAACACACACTAGAAGTTTTGCACATCACATGCTCAATCTCCATGTGTATTGCTTGTCTCTCTCTCTCTCTCTCTCTCTCTCTCTCTCTCTCTCTCTCTCTCTCTTTAAAGGGGTAATTCCCCCAAAAACCTTTTTTTTAACATTGATTGAGGCTCGTTATGTCAAGGGGAATCGGGTGTTTTTTTTATTAGAAACGAAGCAATACTTACCGTTTTACAGATGCATCGTCTCCGTCGCTTCCGGGTATGATCGTCTGGTCTGGGCGTGCCTATTTGATTGACAGGCTTCCGACGGTCGCATACATCGCGTCACGAGTAGCCGAAAGAAGCCGAGCGACGGTGCGGCTCTATACTGCGCCTGCGCACCATCGTTCGGCTACTTTCGGAAAATCGTGACGCGATGTATGCGACCTCGGAAGCCTGTCAATCAAATCGGCACGCCTATAGTCGGAGCCCATACCCGGAAGCGTCGGAGACGATGCATCTCTAAAACGGTAAGTACTGCTTCATTTCTAAAAAAAAAAAAACCCGATTCCCCTTGACATAACGAGCCTGAATAAATGTTAAAAAAAAAGGTTTTTGGGGGAACTACCCCTTTAACGATCTTAAGAGTTATTTTAACGTCCCGAATGTTAATAATAACGTCTGAGTAGTTAGCATAACGATTGGATAAAGAGTCAGTTGAAAACCACAACGACTATGTTAAATTAGCACTCCTTATTTAACGCTAGTAAACATGGTATTCACGAAAGCTATAATCGTTATTTAACACCTGAAGAAAACCAATAACGTTTCTCTTTGTGAATTGACCCCTATGTGTGTAATACACACTTGGGGTCTGTGATCTTTAAGCTTCGCTCTACGTGTTACGTCACATGACTTCATCAGGGGAAAGAGCCTTAAGTGCAGAGATAGTGATGTTGAAAACTAATACAGCAACCACATTTAAGGGATGGTGAGCTGAAATATAATAGTTTTTTTTTGGGGGGGGGGGGGGGGTTAAGTACACTTTGAACTTGCAGGCTTGTGAAGTACTTCAGTGAGGTCTCGGACTGTTTGTGTACGAGTTGCATTACCTACTCGAGGTACCGCAGCAATGTCATGGACTCCTAGTTATTGTATTATTCCTCAAGGACTCTATACAGCATTGTATCTTTTAACTGGATAAGCTGTGTCATTCCTACCATCTGAATCATCATGCTTTGTGGTCCTATTATTTTCAGTGTAAGGCCTTGAGGAGGAAGCTGGAGGAGGGGATGGTGTTTACAGAATATGAACAGATTCCAAAGAGAAAGGCGGATGGCGTTTTCACCACAGCTGCATTACCTGAAAATGGAGAACGCAACCGAGTACGTGAAGTTCTTCCTTATGAGGAAAACCGTGTAGAGCTCGTTCCCACCAAAGAAAACCACACCGGCTACATCAATGCATCACATATAAAGGTAACATAAGGTATATTCGATGTGGA
Source organism: Rana kukunoris (assembly GCA_029574335.1). Taxonomy (NCBI): domain Eukaryota; kingdom Metazoa; phylum Chordata; class Amphibia; order Anura; family Ranidae; genus Rana; species Rana kukunoris. The sequence goes on from CM056052.1 coordinate 512,158,160, forward strand.
TGTGTGTATAGGCTGACTCTGTGGGGTTGACTTGCTAAAGCTGGACAGTGCAAAATCTGCTGCAGCTCTGCATAGAAACCAATCGGCTTCCAGGTTTTTTGTCAAAGCTTAATTCAACAAGTTGAAGTTGGAAGCTGATTGACTACCATACACGGCTGCACCAGATTGCGCACTCTCCAGATCAACTCCAGTTCTGCATACATTCACAGGCGGTCCTATTCTAAATGGAATGAGTAGACATTGTGATTTAGGTTGTTTTTTTTTATTGGCTCTTGGAATCTTCTTCAGCCAGTAAGTGATATCACCCTAACCACAAACTTTCACTTTGTTGATGGCTAACACAGTATTTTTATTTTTTTTTTATGCTATAATTGTATCAGGCAATTACAATATTAAAGAAAAACGCAATACTATCTTTAGGCAGCAGTGACCTCTACAGTGTTTTAGTTTTGCTTTTGGACTTTAGAAGGTTAAGCACTTAACCACTTCCATACCAGGCAATTACGCACCTTCCCGCCCAAGCCAATTTTCAGCTTTCAGCGCTGTCGCACTTTGAATGACAATTGCGCGGTCATGCTACACTGTACCCAAACAAAATTGGCGTCCTTTTTTCCCCACAAATAGAGCTTTCTTTTGGTGGTATTTGATCACCTCTGCGGTTTTTATTTTTTGCGCATGTGGCACTGGTATGTGGCACTGATGGGCACTCATGGGCGGCACTGATGGGCACTCATGGGCGGCACTGATGGGCACTCATGGGCGGCACTGATGGGTGACACTGATGGGTACTTATGGGTGGCACTTATGGGTACTTATGGGTGGCACTGATAGGTGGGCACTGGGCATGGATTGGCACGGAGGGGTGGCACTGAAGGACACTGTGGGCTGGCACTGAAGGACACTGTGGGCTGGCACTGAAGGACACTGTGGGCTGGCACTGAAGGACACTGTGGGCTGGCACTGATGTATATGTTGCCAGTCAGTGCCCATGTGTGGGCACTGACTGGCATCTTCTTTTTTTTTTACCTGTATTTTTTTTTTAATCCTGTTTTTTTTACATTTTTTTTTTTTCCTGCCAGTGTGGGCATCCCTGGTGGTCTAGTGTGGGCATACGAGGGGGGCTGCGCTGATAAACAGCGCGAACCCCCCCCTGTCAGGAGAGCCGCCGTTTGGCTCTCCTGTACTCGCGTCTGTCAGGCGCGAGTGAGGAAGAGCCGTCGACGGCTCTTCCTGTTTACATCGTGATCAGCCGTGTTTGGACACGGCTGATCACGTGGTAGCGAGCCTCTGCCGGAGACTCGTTACCGAGATCGGTGATGCAGGGTGTCAGACTGACACCCCGCATCAGAGATCGCCGCGCTGCGCGCCCGGCATGAAATCGTGCAGGCTGTTTGAGAACGTCCAGGCACGCTTTCATAACCACTTCCCGGCCGTAAATCTGCTATTGGGCGGGCGGGAAGTGGTTAAGGACCCCCTACCAACTATATTCTTCAGCAGATTGGCACGACTGGGCACAAGCACGTACAGGTACGTCGTCTTTAAGAGCCCAGCCGTGGGTCGT